>VWZZ01007170.1:0-205732 GCA_013399095.1 Psophia crepitans
GGGGTGGGGGGTGGGGAGAGAAGCACTTTTTCTAAAGTGCCTGTGGTTATGTCATATGCAAATACTGTGGATCAACTGGAGCTGAACTATACAGAGGAACATCTGGTGCTCAGAATCAGACATCACACTACTCATTTCAGGATTTTTCTCCCTCTTCCCTGGCCAAACTGGAGCTAGTCAGGTCGCATGCACTGAATGCCTATCTGTAGCTGCAGCTCTTTACATGAGGTGGTGGACAGCATCTTACAGCTTGGCTTCATTCAACCGGAATCCAGCTCGTGCTCTGAAACCACCCCTCAAAGTGAAGCAAAGTGCTGTGAAACAACCCCGATGATCAGATCTGCTTCAAAAGCATGCTCGTGAACCACACTGTCACGGACGCAGATGAAACGAAAGGGAATCACATGCTTAACTTCTGAAAGTTAATGGAAGCTAAAGTCCTAATCGTTTAAGCTCTTTTTCAAGGTTCCACTTGAAATGCCATTAGAGCAGGATCAAGTATGCCTTCATGCTACATATGCACCTAATGAAGTATCCAGGAAGCCGATTTCTGAATTTGACTTTTCATATGGTTATATTTTACTAGTATCTAACAATCCCAACACATTATAGCCGCAAAGTGTGTTGCTCCACAATGCTCCACCAATGCAACTCAAATAAAACTTAAAGAACACAAGGTATGAATATGCCAGGAGAAGCCTGCAGTAATGTCAACTCAAAACCATGAAAAAATCATGAAACTGGATCAAAAATAACTGTCACACCAGTAATAAGTCTGGTGGGTTTTTTCTGGTTTTGCATTTATTTGTCCTGTTGGGCTTCATTCCCCCCAAAACTATCTACAATAATGGAGTTCTGACAAATAATTTTTAAAATTAAATAAAAATTAAACTTTTTCTGAAAATGCTTGATTTTAACACCCAGCTCTCTAAGTAAATCACTTCGTATTATTGTAAATTATGAATGGCAGCAACAGTGGGTTTGATCCAAGTTCACTGAAGTCACTGTGTTTCTTTCCATTGACTTCAGTGCGTTTTGAGTTATTAGTACTGTGCAAATGTTGAATAGGAATACCACCTCAGCAGCAGTTAATTTTGTGAAGTGAACACTGATTTACTAGACAAATTAAAGTAATCTGTAAAGGTCTTGAAAAAAAAGGCTAGCAGTTTCACCATTCCTGAGATTGTATCCCTATCTATTCTGGTTACCTTATCTAATACTGTTGAGTAAAGACCAATGATAAACGCTAAATGCTTCTAGAAACAGTGTCAGCATCTTTACAGTCATTTCTGCCTATTAATGGCATCACAAACACAAATACTTCCACATTGCTTGGCTTACCTCACTGTATAACTCAGCATTGGCTTTTGCCTTGACTAACTGAGGTACATCCTGAGGTAGAGTATAATTTGTTTTTGTCTTCTCGTACTGGGCTCTGTAGTTCAACTGCCAGACATTGAAAAAGTCAACAACAAACTCAGTTATTTTTAACTCACTAAAAATAAGACATTATACTGATTGACTGCTGTTGAAATTCAGGCTATTAATGTCATATGTTATAGATACCCTCATGGCTGACATAGATATGAGGGCAATAAGGCAATTATAACTTTTGCCTAGGTACTAGGAAGTAGCATACTTATTCTATAAATAGAATGCTTAGTGATTGTCTAAAAGTAGAAAATATCTGATTAAAACCCCATGCATTAATAAATACACAGAAGCTAAATCCCTAAAAAACCACACTAATAGACCTCTTAAAAATAGAGAAAAATATTAAATCTACTGGTATGCTTGCCAGATTTTTTGGAAGTGATTTTGTTCAATTTTTATTCTTGTTTTGGTTGTAAATCTTCTGATGAATTATCAAAATAAAAACAGTTAAGTGCTACAAATGCTATTAAATAAAATTATCTCATAATTCTAAAAAACAATGGTGGCTAATGATGACAAAACTTACATCACTGAGCTGCTGCGCATTTATTTTGGCTTGAGCAATTTGTGGAGTGCTGGCAACAGAGCTGTACTTCAGCTTGTCTATGCTTTGCCTGTAGTTTACCTGATTTAAAATAAAATTTAAAAGAAGATTTAATAAAGGAAGAAATGTTCAGACTGGAAAATGAGAGGTTGTGTAGACAAAGTTTTGTTAGCTAATACTCTTGATAAAACATTACTTTAACCATAATACTCTGAGATGAGAAAAAAAAACAAACAGGATCTCTTGGATGAGATCTCTTAAGGCTCTGAAAATTTCCTAGTCTGAAGTCACAGTTTTTATTCCACTTCGAAAATGAACTTCACACCTTCCCCTCAAAACCATAAATTCTTAAAAAGATGCAGTTTCAGCTGGTCCCCAAAGAATTCCTATCAAACTGATATCCTTAACCATCACTCAGACTATTTTTATCTTTATCAGACTATGTCTGTACAGGAATATTGTAACCACCTGTTAAGAGGTCTGCCCACTGTAACGGTGTGCAGAGCAAGTGAACTCTCTTATACTTTGTCTTTACTGACCCTTCATGTAATAATTAATCACAGAACTTCCCTGTGTGGTAAGAGTTTGGTGTGGATGATAAGAGAAGAAAAATAGATGTTTATGGTACAAAAGAAGAGGTTTTAATGTCAGCAATTGATAGGATAGGAGCCCACTAAATTCCTAACAGGTAGCAGGAATAATAAGCTATTAAATAAATAACTGAAATCCCCAGATTATGCAAGATAAAGAATCATGGAGAAGCTTTCTTTCAAACCTGTTGCTGCCAAAGGACTCAGTGCCACACTGCAGGACACAATTACTCTGCATAGGGCGTAACTAATATCCACTGTAGTTAATCACCACGTTGCAAACATTGCAAATCATAGAATCATAGAACGGTTTGGGTTGGAAGGGACCACAAGGATCATCTAGTTCCAACCCCCTGCCACGGGCAGGGACACCCTACACTAGACCAATGACAGTGACAGTCAATGAAATCATATTGCTTAAAACTAGTTAAAGAACACTTTTTATTCCAGTAAAGTGGAGGCTATTTCTAGAGACTAAATTACTGAAACATTTTAATGTGAACCTTCTTATCTCAGATATCCTCACGAAAACTTTGTTCTGTCTGCCATAATGACAAAAAACAGAAAAAAAAGGCCTGAATTATCTCACAGGTCCAAAGTGATCAAGGTACTTAAAGCAGTTCATTTACTTCTTTACAGAGAAATTTTACTTCCACAAAAATGGATTTTTTTTTAACTGAAACGTTGCATTTATTGATTCTTGCGATTGCTGACTGTGTGAGACTTGTATTCTTAAAGAGTTCAACGTAAGCACATTGGTTATCAGTGAGCAGACGAGCCCTGGGACTGTTTCAAACTACCAAATGATGGTTATGACTAGTGCAACTGAGTCTCTGTGGCGAATTGATTTACGTGCTCCAAAAGCGGATGCTGACTATGCATTGTAGAGCCACAGGTAGTGCTGAAATGTTTAGAGTGGGTAGAACTAATTTGTACATTTTGAACATGAATTCATGCTTACTTTGAACTCTTTAAGAATACAATTGCCTCGCACACTAAGCAATGAAATAGTGAACTACTTTTTCAAAAGCTGAAATTACAGCTCCAGAGGCAATAGTGCATCTTACAGTTGAGATGTATCAAGTCATTCCTCAAAAACATCAGGGTTCTCAGTTCTACCTCTTCATGCTACCATTTTTTTCTTGGAAGAGGTATTTAGGCCCAGATAAATCTCATGCAATGTTAATGGCCCTCTATGGCACCTTGCCCCTGGTTTCTCGTCATTTCAATGGAAAGACAGGTTATATACATCTTAGGTAGTCAGAAATGCCTTGCAGAGGTGCTGCTCTCTTCCTATCAATTTTATAAGTAATGTCTGGTGACTGCGCTCCTAACTCAGGCACAGGTTAAGTTCCCAATGGTAGATGAGACCAATCGAGCCATTAATGCTTGTGAGAGGTGGAACTATGGTATCCTCTACAGTCCGACGTCTTCCATTTATCTGTAGAGCACATATTACCACAGCAGTACACAAATTTTCTATTCCTCTGAGCCCTCTGGACTCCCTGCACTTTTTTGCTTTAACTTTGTTATCACGAGCTGTTTGCTCCCATGATTAAATCATCATTTGACATATGCAATCTATCACAATCTCTCCTACAGAGAGATGATGAGCCATACAAGTCATAGAAAAAAAAAATCCATAAAATTATTTACATCTTTCAAAGGGACCAACTTCCTTGTTGTCTGATATGAAGGAGTAAGAGTAGCTGGGTAATTGTAGTCAACACCGTCATGTTTGTAATCAGATTTATAGGCTATCTGAAACACAGGGAGAACAAAAAAAAAAAAATCAGTCTTTTTTTTTAAGCTGTCATTTGTTTGAATAATTATCAGTCAAGAGGAAAGGAGAAACAATAATATTAATATTAAATGCAGGAAACAAAGTAAATTCAATGTCATGAGTGACAAAGAAAATGAAATTATTTGCATAGTTTAGGCACTAATTGATTCTTTTTCAGCTCCTCAATTAATCCAATGCCAACAGTGGGAGCATTAACTTAACTTGCACCTATGACACATCTCTTTTATCTTTCTGCTTAGTTCTCAAGCTTCTTACAGATTTGTAAATAATGTACTTGAAGGAATGGTATGTAACAAAATCGCTTCTTGACTAACCCAGTAAATTAAATTGGAATCCAGAAATCTTCATTAAAGACTAGTTTTTCAGCAAAGGTCTGACCCTGGGGGTGGTGGCAAGTAACCTTCAGCATCCTACTGATGTCAAAGAAAACTGAAGGAGCACAGTATGTCGCCAGATCACTGAATTTGCTTATTTTAAGTTCTTCCACACAGTGAGCTATAAATCAGTACAAAAGGGTTTCCAGAATTTCCCTCTTCTCAACATATCTATCCTTCAGACCTCCAGTACAATATGATCTAGTTTTCTATGAGCTTAATTTTGGAAAAACTTAAAGACAAGAAAGCAACAATTATACAAGTGTGATTAAAAAAGACTTACATTGCTTGCCAAGCTGCCAACTTTCATGGCATGTAGCATTCGCTTGTCCATGCCAATACCTATGTAATGACCTTTCATCTGGTTCTGGTAGGTTTCTTTGTATTTGAGCTGTACAAAAAAAATAAGCAAAAATACTCTGAGAAAATATATTTAGTTTTTCTATAAGTTTCCATGTATTACAGCAGTGAGACAAAGTATTACAACTGTGTTCTACTAGTGTTGCACCACTACAGAAACTCATGAGTCCACAACCACCTTGGTACTTTGAAAAATAAAAACTAAAATCCTCCGTGAGTTTCCTATTTTAAAAGATGTCATTTACGTACTGTTCAGGTCACCTGGATGCCACAAAAAGGAGACACCTCCACATTCTATTACTGCATATTGTTTCATCAGAAATAAATATTAGAACAAAGTTGCACGGAAACATTATTTGTATGTTAACAAATGAACACATAAACATCTACCAAAACTGGTGTCTTTTGGTGCAGCTTTCAGCAAGCCCAGAGCAGGGAATTTGACCACTCTACCATCTCATCTATACGGCAAAGATTTACCACTCCTGAATTTCAGAGAATGATAGCAAGTAGTGTAAAGCAAAATTATACTTGAGCATCATGAGACAGAAGCAGTATCATTATTAATATTGATTACCTTCATACACTAAACATGTTCCTCTCTAACATTAACTTTGGTAACGTATGTTCTGCCTACCTTTTCAGTCAGGAAATGGACATACACAATGAAATAAGAAATAATTATGGTAGATAACAGTAACAACTGCCGGCTACTTGCATAGATTAGCAGTCCATTGTAAGTAACCTGTCTTTCATATATCATAATAGTTCTTTTAATAATCCTATATTAAATGAACCCCACTGATCCTAAGGACAGACTAGGATAGGTGCTGTACAGCCATGGGTTAAAATCAGTTATAATCAAATTCCCAGCACACATTTATCTGAAACACAAACACAGATGACTTGTAATTCCAGCAGCTACCAGCTTAAGCAAGTCACACATGAG
Source organism: Psophia crepitans (assembly GCA_013399095.1). Lineage (NCBI taxonomy): Eukaryota > Metazoa > Chordata > Aves > Gruiformes > Psophiidae > Psophia > Psophia crepitans. Next base: position 6,056 of record VWZZ01007170.1, read on the forward strand.
GCACTGAAAACTTACATCACTCGTGAATTTTGAGACCTTGCTCACATTCTTGAACTGCGGAGTATCACAGTAGTTCATGCTGTAGCCTCTGTTGTTCCCAAGATCCTTCTTATACTCCACCTTAGTGACAAAAATGCACAAGGGAAAGATATGGTAAAAGCTTAACCTGCTCTGTCAAGTTTTGCCACCCACTTTATTAGCCAGACCCACTGTTCAGAGATTGTGATACACAGCTTCATCAGATGGCATATGACGAAAATTAATATGAAGATGATTTTTATGTACTCAGTTTTCACTTTATCGCCAAAAAAACTGCAATCAATTTCATCCACTTGGACCTCAGCAAAGTATAGAGACAGTGCCATGGGGAAAATTATTAACAAAAACCAGAATCTGTGGAGGAATTTTAAAGTGGGTGTGGAGCAAACAAAAGCAGAAAAAGCAATGGCTGTTTCACAAGAGGAGGGATTGAACAGGGGGAAGTTTACCAGCAGAATTCTTCAGAGGAAGTTTAAATTCAGAATTGGTTTAATATTTTCATTGAAGTGGGAATGTTGGGTGTGATATTAAAAGGGATAACAGAAATAGGACTACATTCAGCAATGTGGAGGTTAAAATACACAGGGAGTAGTCATAAAAATCTCAGCTACAAGAGCTGATCACCTGGAAAGGCTAAGAAAGAGAAAACTGGTCATACGGAGGCTGACCCCAGAAAGATGGCAAGATGCCAAAGTAACACAGCCTTGAGAAAGACAAATGCAGTCCAAGGCAGGAGCAAGAGAAGACTCTGGGGCAGGCGCTGGGAAGCACGTGTGCTATATACCAGATTCCAGCAAGACATCATCAAGAACTTATGCACTCTTACAGTCATTCCTGTTTAAGTAACATGCGCTCAGCCTGTAACAGCTGCAGTGAAAGACTGTGAGAGATGAGAAGAATTTGGCTTGATTAGTCTAGGAAAACAAAGGCGAAGAGAAGAAAATGATACCCGTTTGTAAGCATCTCAGAAAGGCAATCATGTGGGGAGAAGAACTTTTTAAACTAAAAGGCGGTGTTGGCACAAAACACAATAGTAATAAAGCGGACAGGAGTAAATGTAGGCTGGAAATTAGAAGAAGAGAATTACATGATACTGTGCCGAAACAGCAGGAGCCAGGAATCATTGGCCCAGGAGGCCCCTTCCAGTCCTACTTCCAGGGGTTTTTCATTATTGAAGGTTTTAGACTTTGACATCTCAAGAGTATAAGTTTTTAAACTGCCGTGGGGAAGCTCTAGAAACTCACATTTATTAACAGCTTTATAGCTGATATGACACTATAAATAAATTAATAATTCAGAATCTACTGAGAATTCCCTAGCAATCTTCCCTTGCCAAGCAGAAGAAGAATGTGTTATCAGTAACTCAGTCTTTCACATGATGGAAGAAAACAGAAACTTGCATTAACAGAACGGTTCAATTTTTGGCTCTGTTGGTGTTATTTTTTTAATTATCAGTAGAACCTTCTTTGAAACAGTCTATGGTACACACCCAAGTCATCCTAAAGTATTTGTGATTATAACTTCACAGGACATTAGCAGCACAATTCAGGTTTTGGAGTTTTTTTAGATTTCTATTCTTCATGTGGCCATAATTAGAATTACTCTTCTGGGGTTAATTTCCCACACTTTCATACAGATTATTTCTGATACTTTCATACAGATTATTGGAAGTGCTTGATAACAGCACCTGAAGATCTGTTCTTCCATCTTGCTCTCTAGTTACTGTGCTACACACAGATCACTTTTGCTATATAAGGGGCAATGAGAACAACAGCATTTTATATTTGTAGTCCTTACCCATCAGACACAAACGTTTGTATGAGAAGCTCTCAAACTTGTTAACAGATTGATTGATTCAATCCCTTACCTCACTGACAAGCTTGTTAACACTTTGGGCTTGCTTAAGGACTAAGTTGTCTTCAGCCTTTAGGGAGTGAAAGTGAGCTGCACCTTTCATCTTGGAAAGATCTTTCCTGTATTTTATCTGAAAAGAAGTAGGAAAAAACAAAAAATAGATGTCTACCTTTTCACCATTGCTATTTAGACTGACTTCATGAGTTGGGATAAGATTTTTCCTATTCTTGCTTTGATAAGCAAATATAACTAAGTTGAAACACTGCAGGGTGTTGTTTCCTGAAGTAAACCACATAGAATCACAGCCCCAACAATCCCTGTCAAGCCACCTCACTAGACAGCGTTTTTTAAAATCCATTTTTTACATAGATTGAACAGCACTGGTTGTTGTTCATAGCTCGAACAGATAACTAGCAGATTCTTGGCTAGTGACTGGTTGGAGCTTGTGTGCTCTTCTATTACTGAAAATTCTCAGTACTTCAATTTTAGACTTCTAGTCAGAGAATTACAGATAGTCATCAAGCACTCTGAGAACTTTTCCTTTTGTAGAAACTAGCTTTTTATAAAAGCTGTATCTTTTTGAACTTACGTTTTTAAGTGAATTACATTTCTCTACCAAATCAAGATTGAAATAAGGGATCTGTTAATTTAATTTAGACATCAGGTTATTGACTTAAATTGGGCTCGGACAGGGGAAGAGAGATAATACTTATATTGGATTTTTGACAAACTTTGTCCAGCAAAAACCCTGTTGGGAATATATTTTAATATTTCTTGCATACAAAGGAGATGCTTATGTTCTTCATTTTATGTTACTGCTTTAAAAATTAGACTCATAATGTAGGAAATAACAAATTATTTTAAATGTGCTGAAGTGCAAATGTTAGGGTTTTTTATTGTCCAAGGCTGCATACAGTTTCTCAGGCTATAAAGACATGAAGCAGCCTGGTAAGTACTCTGGCATGCAAATGTTACTGCCATGAATGAACTCTTCTCCTCACCTCAGGTGTTACAATGAACAAGGAAACTACTGACCATTAGCATTTTGAAACCCTATGAAACGGCCATCTTTATCTGGAAGATGGTTTTGTCATGTTTAAACGGGATCACTGAGTTTGTGATCAAAATAGGGACTGGTCACAGGAGGTTTCAAGCTTTTTGTATTTTCTCAGTCATAAGCTCAAGTGACAGAATGTGACTGATCCTTTCGCTCCAGGTTAGCACTAGCGTCTGGTCCAGGCTAGTACAAGCTGAAAGTGTCAACCATTGATTAGATCCCCAGAAGCCCATCAGCTCAGACAGCCCCATGTGGGACAGGTGTCCACACTACAAAAGCTGTCAGTCGCAGGAACCCTTCACAGCAGCCACGGGGTAGGGACCTACAGACTGACCCATTTTTTGTCACTACTAGAAACAGTCTCCTCAAATAGGACTGAGGGACTTAAATCAACGGGCTGCATGCAAGAATCGTACATCACCACCTTTTTTGCCAACTCTTTAGCTTACTACCCAAAACTAAAAATTCCCAGCCCAGAAATAAGCTCGGTCTTGTTAAGTGACAGTGTTGTACTCTGTGGTGTCTTTTCCTCCATATGACTTGCTTTGCGCTAGAGGCACGATACATCAAAATATCAAAACCAGTTCAGCTCATTCATCCTCCATTTATTCACTACTGGGAATACCACAGTAGTCCACAGGATGATTAAGGCAGTTGAAGGTTTCATTAATAATACAGGTGCAGATTTGCCAGGAGGGTTAACCTAACAGTAGGGATCCCCATTAGTTGCTACATCCATCTCCTCTCTCATGCAAGTTGGAGCTGTGTCCCCTTCTATTAATGGATGGTATTAATCCCCTGAGCCATCCAGTTCCCAGCAATGCAGTCAAATGTCATTGTTGTTTACTTCTCAAGTGTAATTTTAGTATTCTCCTCCCAGGCACTGCTCTGACAAACTGCTGTTTTTAATTGTTTATGAATTGTATTGATTCAGGTTTCATACTTACATCACTTGCCAATTCATTTGCTTTCTTGGCATTTTGATAAGCTGGAGTGATCATAGCAGGAAAGCTTCCTTTCCCTCTGCGTTCTTCATACTCATCCATATAATCCTGAAGAAAATTTAGAGTGTTTACCCATCATATATGAGCAGGTGGGGCCATGGGTGATTTCACAAAGCTCCATAGTCCTTGTTAGTAGGAAAGTTCATTGCTTCATTTTAACTTTTTTAATGAAAAAGAATAAAATGACCAACTGTAAGAGTAAAATCACCCATTAACTGTGCCTGTAAAAATTACTTGTGTTGCATTGCAAGTAAAATTTAGGTAGCAACTAGCTGTGGTCAAGATAGCAATGATGTACATCCTTCTAATCTCACCTCAGTTCTTACAAAGATGTTATCTGCTAGCCCCTCTCTTTGTCAATATATGTTTCCCTGGAAAACCATAAAGATATCTGATGGTTTGAGCAGCCAGGAGATTTGCTTTAACTTTGCAAGTTTAGCAAAGGTTTAGTAGGGTCAGCCTTTCTCTGTGATATGACAGAAGTCTTTTGATCTCCCCATGGCCATTTCTCACATCATAACTGACCAAAAATAATATTTCCCTGGCGTAATGATATCTTTTGAAGAGGGATTCATTACTGAAGCAGAAATATCTAGCTATTAAAGTGGTAAACTCCTTAGGAAATAAAATTACAAAATTTCATTTGCTTGTTTAAAAAAAAATCATTGTCTCTCTCAGATGAAACCAGGACAAATTAATACTCTTAAATTTATCTATAGATAAGTTTAAGTGTAAATGCTTGGCAATTTGAAAAGCGTTTTGATAACTTAAGAACAAAATACTGGAGCTTCTTTAAAAATGGTAATACATGATAACAATGCCAAAGCTTTGTATGGCAAGATTTGGGAAGAATATGGTAATTATACAAACAAGTAAGATACAGTGTAATGGGTCTCTGTAATATTTCATAAATCCATTGTAGTAAAAAAAACAGTTTAAGTTAAAAAAAAAAAAAAGGATGGTATGTCAAGAATGTCATGGAGAGCACGGATAGAAAAGACTATAAATATTTGGGATATCTCTTTTGTGACTTCTCAACGTAAAACAATCCACTGCAGTCATTTTGTGAACCGTCTGTGTCACACGATAGGATAGGTCATATCATAAGTTTGTGAACAGTATAACGCAATCATAGTTACTGCATCTAAGTTATTCTATAAACAGGCACAGAAAATAAAAACCATCATTGACTAATCGGCTGAATTAGTTTTCTAAAATGCCATTCATGCATCTGAATTCTTCTGACTAACTTACCATTTTCTTTTTCTTCTTTCTCAAATACATTTTTGTACTATTTTTAATATTGTTCATATTAAGTCCCAGTATTTTCAAAGTTCCAGATAATTAATTATAGTGACTTCCAAGATTTTAAAACATGAACATGTGTTCAGCACATACAAATTGTACAGCAAGATTCCTTAAATTGTCTCATGTTATATATTTATCTGCACGATGTACCCCCATGATCTCAGCAGTTAGAAATCTAATCCCTTTACTCAAGTTAAGTCACACTTCACTCAGAAAGATCCATTAATTTCAGTGGCTGTATTTTATTTGAATAAAAATATCAGAATGCAATCTATGAAGATTAAAATTCAAATTAAATTTGAAGTCTGTGACTGAAGTTTCAAAGATACTTTCAAAGAAAAAAAAAACTTAAATTAATTCTAAAGATAGCAGCATTCCAATGCTTGAAAATGCAATTAGCGCTTTTTCAAACTCATTTTATTTGTTTATTCTTACTAAAACTTGTAGTAGTTCAAAAGACAGAAACTAATTGAAAGCTTCAATGCTAGACGTTCTAAACTCATACTCTTCAAGGATGGTTTGCTTTTCACACATTACAAGATGTAGGTTTGGACAGAAGAATTGGAGAAATGTAAAACTCCCAAATGTCTTAGGACAATATATTCTCTGTTCCTTCATTTCTCCAAAGTATATGGGTCTCATGAGGAGCTAGGATGAAAAACCTAAGACTAACTGTACAGTTTTGTTTATACAAAACCACTATTCAATTCCTTTCAAATTCCCTTTAGCTCTATTCACGTCTATTTAGCAATACTATTTCCCTAACCTAATTGGAATAAAAGTTTGGATGCATTTTGGGACACCACAAAATTATTGCATTCCCTTAAAAATGAAATAAAAGCAAAATGAATGCCACAGACCAAAACAGAACTAAAGTCTATTTGGTTCCACAAATGCAGAACCACAACTTGTCAAGCTTACAATACCACCTTTGTAGAAAAGCTGAAATCTAAGAAATTGTGTACCATCTTCATTTCCACTTGCACATATTTAGAGCTGCAAAGCTTCAAGATTTCTAAAAATACTGGCAGGGAAAAGATATTTAACTATCTACTACCTTTCTACCATTTCACAACCCTTTCACTTTTTCTCCTAACCGAATTTAGATTTTCTTTCTTATGGAATGGGAGTGTTTCCACTAGCACACACATTTCAGTGTGGTACGTATCACCACCACAATAGAAATGTATAGTGCATACACGTACACAGATAAAATCTGCCAAGGTAAGGCTTACCTTTTGGAATGATACTGCCATAAAGATCATGCAGTGACAGTGCAGGTACCTGGTAGTGTCATTTTGTAAGTGCGAGTGCCAAGCATATTATACACATTCAGAGCGCGGTGCTGTTGCACACCACTTTTCCTTTGAGACCATGCTTTCTCATACAGGAAAGCAAAGTGAAAATAGGTCTCACTGCAGTTTCTAAAGTCTTGAGCAATCAGCCATAATAATGATCAACATCAGCACGGGTATCTCTTGGATGTTGCTTACCTGGCCATATTGATCTACATTTTCTCTTGCAAAAGTAACATCTGTTCCAGCTGTATGGCTGGCTTTTCCCTTGATCTCTTTTTCATATTTTTGATGATACTTTACCTAACAGGAAAAAAGAAAAGGAAAAGAATCATCTGGATGAGTTTAGTCTGGTACACAGATGCTGCATAATAAATAACAATTAACAACATGCACATGTTGACAATAAAAGATTGTCAAAATTCCCATTGCCACCCATCTACAGAAGTCAAATATGCCAACTGAAAATATAAAAACAAAACTAGTAGTGTACCTTTTAATGATGCACTAGAAAAATGGGACATGCCAGTTCAGCCCAGACCATCAGTTCAGTACCCTCTGCTTGTCAGTGGCTAATCCCCCATGCTCCAGCAGGTTAAAAAAATAGAACTGATTGTAATGTAAATTCATGGTTACCACAGAGTACCCTTTTTTTAACCACAGCGTCACCTGAACGCCATTAATAAATGGGTTTGTTTCTGAAAGATGCTGATATCCCCAATGATCAAGGGAATTCTAGGCAATGAACCTTCAAGTTTAGATCAAGATTTACACTACCTTTGCTGAAGTCAGAATAATGCCTATAACCCCACGCTGCCCTTTAATCATCACGTGTGTTTGCTGACACAAATGAAGGGTTTTCCACAGATCAAAGGCAAACAAAAACTTTTAAATGTTTTAGAGTCAGTTGCTTTTGCCTTCAAAATTACAGATCTCTTCTTATTTTCCTCAATGACTCTTAATAACATTTTAAATTCACTTCCATTGAGTTAGCACAATATGTTATCTTCTCCAACACAAACAGCTTTCCTTTCAGTCTCCAGTGACAAAATGCTATTAACCATACATTTTGAAACAATACTGATGCCCTGTTACAGTGCCTTTTAAAGAAAAAGAAAAGAGACTTTATTTTGGACACTCACATCACTGGCTAATTCATTCGCTCTCTTGGCTATTTGATAAGCTGGAGTGATCATAGCAGGAAAACTGCCTTTCCCTTTCCTTTCTTCAAAGTCTTCTGTGTATTTCAACTGTAAAAATCCAAGACAGTTCATGAGCAATTAGATCAAATATACCTTGACTGCTTACATAATCAATTCTTAAAGTTGCAAAGTCAGGCGTTCGATGGCTGTCATCTGCCAAAAGGAAGATGAACCAGGAAGTCGGAATTTTTAGAATGTAGTCTTCAACTACATGATCATGTATCTTCTGCAGGACCTCTGCAGGGGTCTAGAATGGATCTCAGTTGTTTAAAGAAAATACTGAAGTTGCCTGCAAGATGCCTGCTCTATTTATGTTAGAATCAGGCAGCTTCCTTCTTTACCTTGCATGGCACCCGGATGCCATGCCACTAGTTTTCCGCCTTCGGTTCTGACAGCTAGCCCCTAAAATGGCCTAGAACTGATTATGGTCTTTATAACCAGAAGCATTAAATACTTAATGGCAAAATGTATCAAGAATATTTGAAGGTAATCTACATTTCAAGAGTTTGCATTTCAAATATTAATTTTTTACTTTTCTTTATGTTTGTATTTTTAAGGGATTTATAAATGTCCTAAGAGCCACTTGGGGAACCAAAACAGGTCAACCTATTTAGTTTCACTTACATCACTTGAAAGCTGTCCTCCAACCTTTGCATGAAGTATATCCGGAGTATCTACAACAGAGGTGAACTTCGAAACTCTCTCTTCATGTCCCCGTTTGTATTCTACCTGAGGGACAAAACATATAAAATACGTATTACAAACTATAAGCAGCAGATACGCATTTTCTATCAGAAGGCTTCAAGCAAAAATGAGCAACAGCAGTCATGACATTCCCCACTGCACAGTCAAGCCATCAGTATATTTAAGGTCCAAATTCCAGAAGCAGTCAGAAATGGAACCAGATATTCAAATTTTGAAATTATACTAGATTTATGTGAGCCATGCATTTAATTAAAATATTATGAGAACAGTCACTAATGGCCCAAAACACTAAGATCATACTGCAATGACAATGCAGACAGCGTTTGCAGAATACAATGAAATATTTTAGAATAACTTCTAAAGGATTTACTTTTACTTGATCTTTTTCAGTTGAATTGTTATTTTTATATATAAACAATGTTCTGTGCACATTTTTAAATTCAAGTTTTCTCATTTTGTAGAATTAAAGAGTACAACAAATATACATCACAGAACCTACTGTCCAAAGTGAATAGCCCAAACCCGGGATTCTCCAAATTCAGAAGTCTAACATACAATTAAAAACCCAAAGTGACTTACGTTACTGCTTAGTTGGGAGGCTCTCTTAGCAACCTGATAACCTGGAGTGATCATAGCGGGAAAGCTGCCTTTGCCTCTCCGTGGCTCAAATTCTTCTGTATACTGAAACTGGAAAATGAACATTTTTTGTTCTACTGTTACAGAAGAAACCATTGTAGTTTAATGTGATTCCTTTTTTAATGCTTACTTCCTAAAGTTACATATCACTTTATTTAAAAGTAAACAAATTAAACAAATTACACCTTATAAGTTTGTTGGGTAGAAATATTTCCTACATACAATAGAAAATATTCCTCATTCGTATCAGTTATCCACTGTTAATTGGCTATGTTGACTGAGTCACTAACCCATTGTATGGGCACAGACAGTCAGTCATAACTCAGGAGAAATTTTCATCAGCCATGGAAATACTGTCAATGAAAGGTCTGCTCTATGGAAAATAAGACACGTTTTCCAACATGAGTTTTGTCCTGCTGAGGGAAACACCACTGCCTGCTAGAAAAAGATATAATCAAGCTCACTTCAGATATCACTGGTCAGTAGTTGAAGTGCTTCTCAATTACAAAAATATATACATGTATTTTATCCAGGATGGGCAATAGCCTTGTACTGTGACTTCAACCACTTAGTTAAATACTGTTACTGACAGAAGCAAACATGTCAGTCTCTCATTTGGTAACACCTTACCAAAGGTTGGCTTTCATGCACTGGTAAGTCTTCAGAATATGACAGCCCATGAAAATAAAGCTATTCCAAACATCAGCCCACTTACATCACTCAGAGTCTTCTGTGCCTGTGTTATCCTGACCATCTCAGGATCTGGGATGGTTCCCGAGTACCATGATTTTCCCTCCTGGTAGGCAGCATAGTAAGCATTCTACAAACAAAAATTAAATAACTACCAACCTTCACCAGTGTTTTGATACACAAACAGCTGAATTGACAGAAAAAAAGTAAAAACACACAATGCTGTGGAAGTGAAATTTACCCTGTGCAGCTATACAGCACAAGGCCTACACTCCACATTCCTTCAGAACATCAGGGCAGAGCTTGTATAACAAGAACTGACATTAAGATGTCAGGATCTAGGATCCTGGAGAGAGACTCGAATAATTCCCCCTGGGAATCTGACCACTTGTTGTGAAGTTTCAGTGTCAGCAGAAAGAAGACACGCTGAGTACGGCTATACATGCAGCAGTCCAAACAGCTAACTGTATACGTACACTCTTCCTCATCTTCTAATTTTTGCACTCTAAGCTATAATCAAGCTATGCTGCTTGAAAAAATTAGCCAAATGAGAAGCTATGGGTTTTTTAGCATAGTAATGCTGTGAGTAAAACCCCAACAATCAGGACTGCCAAGCCTGATCCTTGGTCTGCTGCAGGTTAGCAGCTTGGAGTCTTGAGGGATATTTCTTACCTGGGTGGCCAGTTGTTGGGCTTTATAGGCAGCTTCGATTTCTCTGGATCTTACATCCCATTGAAAGACTGATTTGATTTGTTCACCCTCTTCTCGATATTTTATCTGTAAAAAAATTGACTTGGTATTAATAGTTTGTTAATACAGACTAACACACACCATTCTTACAAGAACAAGAAGGGAGACAAACAAGGTGAACACAGTCTCTTATTCCACAGTGATGTGGAGCTGCATGAACTGCAGCAACAAAAGGGAACAAATACAAGACAAAACAACAAAAACAGTGTAATTTCCACCATCACTAATCCTCTTCAGTTCCTGCTAGTTTTGGCCGCACCTTAAACCAGTCTAAAGGAAGGCTACTTCCAAAAACACCTCTGGCCCTACTAGGCGATCGTTCTTCTTGTCTGTCACACAGACACCATCAGACAGGCGGCCGTGGGGCAAATTAGATCAGGGAATTAGTATGTAGGCTTTTGCTGTGTTAGCTTTCAGCTATGTCAGTTTCTTCATCTGCCTCACTGCAAAAATCATCAATGCCAACACAGGAGGAACAGTGTGATTGTACAGAACTAATTCTCTGAGTGGCACCATCAACAAAACTCTGTTTAAGTTGATTTACTCTACTCATAATGTTTACCTGTGTCTGTGTGCTAGATCTCCAGTTGCCAGCCTAGTTTTCAGTGCCAAGTACCAATTTCACCCCAAAGACACATTTATATATGATATGAATGCAGAAACCAAGGGACTATGACAAGCACACCTGATCCACAAAATCTCCACAGCCCACAGGAAAATACAAACCACTTTCTGACAGCTTGCAAAATTCTACCTTTTTCTTTAGACCAACACCACTTACACCCTGCTTACGTACAAAAAGGCCACATAACCCATTGCTCAATGCCATGCAAAGACTAAAACCACCAAGATGACATAAGTACTTCCTCCAGGCCACCCATTCTTGGCAAAGGAGTTTTCACAGAAGAGAAGACTGCATTTAGCCCTAAGATTAAAACTCTAATCCACACCCAGCTTCTGCCCAAGATTTTTGCTATTATTGGAGCTACACATCTGTAAAGGAGTCGCATATTAGGCCTGAAATCTGGAACGAAGTTCTGAAAGAATAATTCGGTCTTTAGATAATACTTTTTTGGGAAACAGAATCTATAAGGAATGAAATCCCTAAGAAATTTTAACCAGATCAATGCAGCATTAGATGAAAGAACTATTACCTAGTGGGCAATATTCTACTCTCCTATTTCCCTGCAGTGTCCACAAAATATCATGACTGTGTAAATGTAAATGACTACTGTATTTAGTCCTGGGTCATCATTTTCCTACCATTATTTCTAACATGACAGCATACTGAAATCCAATTGCAACCACAGCTCTGTTATACAACTCACTCTACAGACGCAAAAATTAACAGTCCTTGTCCTGAAGAGTGCAAAATTTAAACTGACTGGACAGAAAAATCACTGACCATGTGTATCATTATTCCCATTTTATAAATTGAGTACAGAGGCACAGAGAGATGAATGATTTGTCTGCTCACATAGAAATTCTGTGTCAAGAGAGTGAGCTGAATTTTTATCTCTGCATGAGTCAGTGTCTCAACATAAGACTTATGTGAGAACACCACGTTAGGACTGAAGAAACGTTTTATTTTCTGCATGAGAAATAATCTTACTTTAAAAAGCCCAACAAACTACAGTAACTATTGAAACTTTTTCCCATGTTAGCAATATTTTACACATTGTATCAATGAAAACCTTTTCCTGCACTCAAAATTTCTACAGAAGTACTCCCTTTACGTACTGCAGAATCAGCTTCTTTACTGCCCTTAGCAATTTTCTCTCTGGAGCAGAACCTCATTATGTGATTGAAAAGGACAGAAGGTGCTTTAGGTGTAAAAAACAAGGGAAAATGATCTTTGAGCTATAATTTGTCTGGAGTGTATATTCACATGCACTGGAAGTATCAGAGTCTCATATCACTAAAACCATGCCTAAAACCAGAAATAGAACCTGCAGTAATCCCAAATTCATTCCTGACCAGATCTGTCACACACAGTTTAAAGTAAGTGTGATAGTCACTGCTGAAATAGTTACTGCCCATGATACTGCAAAAAACTGATGCATAAGGCCCCCACACATAAGAATACTGTACAAGCACAGTAAAAGACACAGTGTCTGATAAAGGCTATTAATGTACATTAACTTTGTACAGCTAATACAGAACATCAGAATGAATTTAATAGACTATAATCTATGAAATACAACTTCCTTCTTTTATTCTAATGATGGCTAATCACATTGAAGCACACCGGTTTACAATATTACACATGGGACTGAGATAGATATCAATTATTGTCTGTTCCTGTGTTTCTCATTTCATGAAATTCTTAAAATGCAAGTTTGAAACAAACGTATGTGGAGGAAAACAATGCAAGGCAGAAGAGAATGGCGTTTGAAAGAAGACTTTGAGCACCCCTAGAGGTTTCCCGGGGCACAGCAGCCTTTTAGAGGGTAGATGCGGTTAAAAGGGCACGGAGAGCTAGTCCACCCTGAGCACTTCAGCAAAACATTTTCAGCAAAACCATGCAAAGCTCCCTGGACTTCATGTTTTCCCACAAAAGGATATATCACCTCAGGTTTGTCAGAAATACTTGACAAAGCGTTTATGAGAACTTTTGCCTACATCCTACTGATTTAGAATTTACTTTTTGTTTCGTGCCCTTTAGTATCAGTTTCAGAAGAGATCATAAAGCGGCTAAGTCGTTCTTGTTTCAAATTGCTGAGTAACCCCACGGCCCCCCTCCCCCCCCGATTTAGTTCCTAAGTTTACATAGCTCTGGGCAGTACCTCCCGCAGATAATGCGAACAATGCTTCCATGTAGATTATCAGATATGGCAGGTGAGAAACTGCTATCCATTTTTCTTTCCGAAGGTAGAAGCAAATTCAGATCTAACCTTACTTTCTCATGACTGAGTGCATTTTAAAAACTATGATTCAGACCTGGGCTGAGATCTTACTGCTCTAAAACAACACAGGAGGGTAAGTAAAGAATACACATCTACATTATGTAAAGAATATATTTCTAAAAGAAGACACGAATATGATATCAAAAAGTAAAACAACGCTAAATACATTGGGCCCTCAAGCTTCTTACCTCACTTACCACTTCTGACAGTTTTTTTGCATTTATATTTATTGGTGTCTCAAATACACTTGTGAACGCATTGTTTTTTGGATTATGTCTAAAAAAAGAAAGTGTAAAAGGATATTAGGAATGTACCAGACAGCCCACCAGAAAGGTTCTTTTTGAGCACTCAAAAACACAATACCAGCCTCCACCCCTCTATACATAACTTTTCCCCCACTCTCACACAGATCTCAGATTACATTCAAGTTATTACTATAAGGAGTAGGTGCCTAGAGCAAAATTAATTTTAATGATCGTCATATCAATGCTGTGTTTCTAATAACAAAAGAGAATAATAGAATAAAAAACAACTGTCATCTCTCCTTTTTCTGCTGACAAATTTGACAGGAATTGATCATTATAAAATAAAAACTTCCTAGAACAAACCAACTCCAAAATCTGCATTTTATACATTTTCCCGATGATTAGCTCAACTTTGTTAACTCTTAACTGCTGATTTGGAAAGCACTGAATTTTATGGTTGGGTTTATTTTTTTTCCACAATACTGAAATGGAACTTAATTTGTTATCTTTTAACACACTGGACAAAATGAGGAAGCTTTATGTACAGTAACAGGAGTTTCCCATCATTTGTGAATCACATAAATCCAAAGATATGCATGAAGGCACTAACAGTACATAATTTCACATCACACATGGGACCAGGCTGGGTCCAAATGAAGATCTTCTATCTCACTTTTTAAACCTTTGCTTTAAAAAAAAAGAAAAGGAAACACACTTACACTTGACAGTAAGGCTTTTTCTCATGGCTAACAAAGTTGTTTACTGTTAACATCATCTTGCATACTTCGCAGTGAAAGCAGGCTTTATGCCATGTCTGGAAATAGCACAAAACAGTAATCAAAAAGAGGCATGATTTGTATTTCATTATTATTCTGTTGAGTTTTAAATCTCTGTATTGATCACACTGAAGAATTCTTCTTCAAATACATGCCTATTATTAACTCATTTCAATTCTGAAACCAGTTTTAAGTAAAGAATTTTTGGAATCGAGAGATTTGCACTGTGTTAAAAGTGCCAATCTATACATTTATTATAGTCCAAAATAATAAAGAAAGACAACTGACCTGATCTATACAGTTAATCTTCTCAGCAGGGTAAACCCCATAGCCACATCGAGCACACGGCTGCACATTCATCTTGAAATCCACAGAGTGAAAAATATATATAGGTTTACACAAAAGGTTCAAAGAGTGACTTTTTGGCCTGCGCAAAGCACACTCTAGACACTCCAGTCAAGGCCTTTTGCTGTGGTCAATGGCTCCCATTAAAGCTCTGAACTGAAGTCTGTTGCTCCGTTTGCTGACCTTCTGTTTCAAAGTCAGCTGCAGGCTGGCTTTTAAAGCTGCCAGTTAGTAAGAGTGGTTATTTTGGCAACTGTGTCAGTGCGTAAGGGAGGGTAGCAATATCCTTCTCTAAATAGAAGAATGAACTCACAGAAACGAATCATGTCCATGTGAACATTAGAGTCAGATCATTTAGTATTTCAGTTTTGCTGTAAAGCCAGTCGTTATAAGCCCAGGAGGAAAAGTATATACAGCAGCAGCAGCAGCAATTCATCACAGTCTCTCCTCACCCTGCTATGCAGCAAGTGACCTCATGGAGGACTACTCTGTGTCTACGAACTGCCTCATATTCAAAGGAGATATCACCAGGGACAAAGGCTGGAGATGGGTTTGGAACTTCCTGGCCCTTCATTGGATCTAGAAGAGGTACACTGCCATTGTCCCAGCCAAGCCATTCTTTTTTTCCCCTTGGTGCTTGCTCAGTTTCACCTTGTTATTTTATGGGCAGCAGAGCACAGGACAATCATTTCTCATGTATTTCTGTTTCACCAACCTGTCTGTCACTTATCTCCAGGTGTAGGAGGAGGCACAGTGCAATGGGCAGAGTCTCTTAATCTCAAAGAGTTCTAAACGTGAAGAGTACAAATCCAAACATCTATCTCCAAAGGAAAAACTTCAGAAAGGAACCATTTACTTTTGAATAGAATGAACAAAGCAACTATTTAAGAGTGTTCACAAAGAGCGAGCTGGCATAGCTCAGAATATAAAAGTTCCTAAGCCAAATAATGACTAGGAATTATTATGCCTGATATTAGGATTCAAGCAAGTTATTAGGGTTGCTCTGAACAAACGAAGCTATTAAATTCTACTGGCTACAAATGGTCAGGATTTGAGATTTACATCTCACCTAATCATAATTCCTCCAGCTGCAGGGCTCCATAACCCTGGGACACAGCTAAGAGTTACCTCAATCCAAGTAAAAGTCTACTTAGTCGTCCATGTATCTGCGCCACTTCCCTTGCCTGCAGCAGTCCTGGGATATTGCTAAGCACTTCCCTTTTCTGTAAATGACAAATAATTCAATCAAAATTATTTTTGGCTAAACCTTCTGTGTATGCTTAGAGAGCCTCATATTCATCTATCTACGGAGATACACAGTTCTGGCTTAATTTATTATTACTGCTTTTACTGAATGCTGACAATGTACTGGCACAACGTACTGTCAGCAACTGGTGTGCTGAAAATAGAGTCTCTAATCTGAAGAGCAGTGAATACGGCACAAAGTCCTGAAAACACTTGAAGCCTTTCAAAGTAATTAATATCAGTATATAAACAGATGTATTTTAATTTAAAAAAATTAAAATGTTCACAGAACATAACTTCTTGTATTCAAGTAACTGCTGAATATTATTCTTTTTGGGATCACAAGCAATTTTATGTTGACCAAGTTACATCACAATAATATTTACCATGCCCACACCTGTGAACCAAAATAATTTGGAAGACTTCCAGCTCCCTGCTCACACAGCTTTTCATCTTATCCCAGACCGCCATTCTGTTTATGCAAGTGACCTATACTGGGGTCACGGTGGCCAGGCTGTCCCCTCCTTAGTTAGCACTGGGCACACTACCAGCTGCTGCCTCTTCGTGTTCATCTACTCCAAGAGTCACCATATTCCGCATTTTCTAGATAGTCCTAGTTGTCTTCATTCTATCTGGATCCATGCTAGAGCCCTTGTCTCACACTTTGGCAAGAAAAAAAGGTGCATGACCTGCTGCTGTCGCAGCACAGACAATACATTGCTGAAGGCCCTCCTGAAATGAGTTCTCGGAGGTGCTGAAAGCAGGACATCCCTGAAACACACAAAATCATAAAGACTTGGCAACTACAGAACAAATCATTCATCCAGGAGCCACTTGAACACTGAAGATCTGGACAGGACTCCAGCCTGGAGCATCAGTGTATACAGCCCATATGCACTGTGCACTCAGAGAGCATACTAGAGGTCCCTAACAGTGAGTCTGTCAGATGCCTGGAAGCCCTTCATTTCACAAATAAAGCTTGTTTAACTGAAGGACATACAAAGCTTGTTTGTTTCTTTTCACAGCGACATATATTATCAGCTTGGCTGGAAGTCGGCAAACACATTTTCCAAGTTCTCCTGCTTCTCCCAAGTCACAGCACGTTCAAGAAGAGAAGCACAGTAAGCTGCAATCCCTTATACAGCTGCTGTCTTTCCCAGCCATGCTAATTCCCTCACATCCATTGTGCACCAGTTCTGCTGGAGTCTACTGAAGATTTCCCCATTTCCAAGCACCTCAAATCTGCCATGTTGCATGGTCTGTTCTTCACCACCCTGGATTCAAACCGCGTGCTAACAGAAAAGAGAGTTTATTAAAAAAACAAGCATTGTATGGTCTCATTACAAAGTACGCACTGCATTTTGATCATGCAAGGAATTAAATCACAAAACCAGTGCAAGTTTGTTATCTTGACAAATCTTAGCAAGACATTTTCTCTTCAGTTAAAAGCTCATTGTGGCTTTTTTCCTCCTTTAGTAAGGCCCCATAAAGGCTCTTTGATATCAATGAAAATCTTAAAAGGCTTTACTTAACAGTAGAACCTTAATCAATGTGGTTTAAAGGTACTGCAGTTATGTGTAAAGTACAAGGACTCAGTACCTTGAAAGTGCAAATTAGTAGGAAGAAACATTGTTACCTCTCCAACCTCCTCAAATTCATTGAATTAACTGCATAGAAACCTTGGAGCATGTCCGCATCCTCAATCTGAATCTAAAAAGCAGGCATTAGTTATACAAAGTAACCTCCTAACAGACATTCAAGTCAGGGCCGCCTTCTCTGTCACTCCTGAATAGCGGCTGGGCCCTTCCA
The DNA here is from genome assembly GCA_013399095.1 of Psophia crepitans. Classification (NCBI taxonomy): domain Eukaryota; kingdom Metazoa; phylum Chordata; class Aves; order Gruiformes; family Psophiidae; genus Psophia; species Psophia crepitans. Next base: position 23,922 of record VWZZ01007170.1, read on the forward strand.
GCCACATGAACAGCGGGAAGCCAGGCACCACAAATTATGGCAACCCTGTCTTCTCTCTGTCTGGAAAAAAAAAAAAAAAAAAGGTGCTGTTTCACTACACAAATTGGGGGTGTTATCCGCGGTTAAAAGCTCCCTGTAAAAGTTCAAACACTAGCCCAGCCTCATCACAACCTTCCCTGAACCACGCGGTTATTTAGTTATCTGGTCTCATATCACCTCTCCATGCTTACCAAATTTAGCATAGTAGCAAATCCAGCGTGCAAAAACACCAAAAGAAAGCCAGAGAAGATTTAGCAGCACCAGGATCTCCCAACACTTGAAGAAAAGTCTAAGGGACTGTCTTCCACACTTGTACAGTAGCTTTTTACATTTTTGCTGTTTTGGAAACCAAGCAACAACTGTTTACATTTCATGACTAAAACGATTTGTGCTTACACTTTCCCTTTGTCGCCAGTGTCAGGAAAACTTGAGATCGTGGGTATTTTGCAAATGCTTCTAACAGAGCAAAAGAAAGCAAGAGAGGGAGCAGAGAGAAATGGAAAAAAGAACCAAAAGCCGGTAAGGCATTGCTGTTAGAGAGCAGAGAAAGAGCTGGTGAGGATGTGCTAAAATTTAAGCTGAACACTTGAAGAAATGTGCACAAAGCATGCACAGCAAAAGCCCATGTGCATACAATGAGACCTCCAGTGGCCAAATATTCCCATTTATCATGTATAACAACCTAAAAATGATCCAGGTTTAAAACTCGTAAAACATGGCACGTGCAACAGATCATCCCTGCCTGATTACAGAGAAATCACACCCAAACACATACACCAAGTTGACTGAGATGCATTATTCTACTGAATTTCGTAAAGTTGCAGTGTGCCAAATCACACCACACAGCCCCTATATTCCCCACAGCGTATCAAAACCATTCATCCTTTCTTGCAAAACTCTATGAAAATTTTAACAACCATCATTTAGGAGGGAACACCTTGCAAGTCGCTCAGATCCTCCATCCCGAATGTACCACTACACCTGTCTCCCAGGTCTCAGCAAAGCCCCATCCTTGTTTTCACAGATGTTGTGCAGAGCACAGCGCACAGTTATTATTCCAGACAGGTACTATTTAGTTGCCTCAAGCCTTCTAGTTTGTACCTGCCGTCTACCCTTCAATTTCCCAAAGGCACGCTCCATTTTCATCCTGCAGCTGCTTACATGGTAGTTAAACACTTATTTTCTCCAATGTAAATATCCAATCAAAGGCTTCATTGTTAATGTTTTTAGGTAGTAGAGTGAGTCTCTTGGGATAAGAAAAGGAATGCTGATGCTATAGGTATCACACTGCTGGCTTTTCCCCTTGCCCAGTAATGCACACGGCCAGCTGTGCAATATTATACATGAGACATTTTTTTCCTTCCTGACCCTTGCCCAGGTAGCAATCACTCTATGCCCTGGAGCAAGATACTTCCTTCTACCTCTACTACCCTCTTAGTTTCTCCCTTACTCATTACTGAAAATAAGCAAGATTTTCTGAATAATCTAGCACCTTATACTGCATTAAAATTGGTTAATCTAACATGTAGTTAAGAAATTTGCATTGCAGCACACTGAGGAGTCAAAATTTCTTTTTGTGAAAGCCAGCAACCAATGTGAATAAAAAAATAGAAATAGGGGTTTCATCAACAGTTTGAGTCAGAAATTCCCTATACACAAATCAATCAGTAAATTCTTGAAAATTGGCAAGTACTATCAGATATGATACCACTTTTTCAATAGCAATACAATGACTTTTAGAAAAAAGCCATTTCTAGGTCTGCTAATTCGGCTGCGGGAACCAGATGGCAATGGATAAACATTTGCATCAAGATATAGAAGGTCACAGCTGGCAAACAGCTTCTGGATTTCCTAGGTAACCCCCATACACATCATCAGGAAAGCACATCTGGACGTCCTGAAGTTCAGGTGCCACTGCCAGTAATTGCTAGTGATGGCACAGTCTCCCTCATCTCCTCTCCACGCATTTACTTGAAGATCTATATATTTCCAATGTCTCTGTTGTCCATAATGATCCATTACGGATTTGGAAGTGGTGCTGTCTTCTTGAAAAGCAGCAGTTAACAGATGGCATGAGAGGAACCATGGGATTCTGTTAGTTTGATTTTCAGGAGAAAACTTTGGCTGCGTATCCAACCAGGAGCTACAGGCATAATCCCACGAAGCAGAGAACGGCCCCAGCAGCAGCACACAGACACACGCCAAGAGCCACCGCGCCGTTAAGATGCTCCTCCAACACATCGAAGCAGTGACCTGTCGTGAAGCAAAAGGCTGTTTGTTACCATGCCTGTGTTTTGTGCCAATTATGAGGCAGTTACACTGAAAAATGTCGCTTTGATGTAAATCTCTTCAGGTAGTGAATGTTAAACACCACGCACTGCTGGGTAGGTGTATGATTTTGCAGGATTTGAGCCCGCGTTCAGGAGTAATTAGCAAGACACTGCCAATCTTCAGCCCACGTACTGGACTGCTGGGCCTGATGCAAGTGCTGCACAGTAGGATATCGTAATTAGCAGAAATGCAGCACACTGAATAATTGGAAAGATAAGGAAATGCCACTGAAGTTTATATATGGTAAAAAATTGCCTTAGATCTAGACAAACTCGTGTCACCATGAAACTTAAGGCTGTTCTTTCACAGGGGTGTGACAGAGCACCACTATTAAAAAGTGGTAATTTCCTTTTTACTGTGACGAGGCTGTTATTACCAGGGAAGCGAGGAGGGCCCGGGCCAGCGAGGCGGCTGGAGAGCGGTGCAGGAGGAGCCCTCGCTTGCCCCAACCCCACACCGACCCACCGCCGCGCCGGGCGAAGGCAGAGGCCGAGGCCGCACCGCCCGGGGGACGGGCCCGTAGTCCCGCCGCAGCGGGCGGAAGNCTGCCCCTTCGCGTCATGCCGACCGGCCTCCTGGCTCGCCTCGGGGCCCCGCTCCGCTCCCCCGCGCCCCAGGCCCGGCCCGCCGCTTCCCGCCCTCGCATCAGCCTGCCGCCCGCGTCCCGCGCCTTCACCTCTCCTGTCCCCCTGCCCAGCCTGTGCCCTCCGGCGGGCCGCCCCGGCGCCCGGCCCGCTGCTCTTACTTGCCGTCCGCGGCGGAGGAGTGGAAGGAGGGGGCTCTCCCTCAGCACTGGACATTTGGGCCCTTCAGGTGGCCGCACTGGCCACACAACCGTTTCCTGAGGGAGGGCAGAAGTTCTTGCAGTGGGGTTTGGGTGGGTGCAGTTGGTGCCGGTGCTGGTTTCCTCCCTCGGGGCTGGACTTTCCTTGGTGTGCGGCTGCTTCCCTGGGGCGGCTGCCTCCGTGCCCACCTGCGGCCTGTGTGCTCTTCGAGTCTTATTTTTTTAAAAGATGACTCACAAATGTATTTGTCAAAGTTGAGTGTAGACCCCAGCTTTCGGGAATTGCTATTACTCTCAGGGAGCTCAAAATCCTCAGTCAATGTTCTGGACACGGGCTGGGGTGGTACTGGTGGCCACGTAGCCGTGGAGCCAGGCTGGCAGCCTCTGAGCTGCTGCAAGGTCACCAGGGTGGTTTTCAATCTAGGTGTGAATGTGTACCCTTCAGAGTAAATGTATTATAAAAGCAAGTTTAACCTGCCTTAATATGGGGAAGGAGCAGGAATTGCTGCTGCTTTTCCTCATGAAAACCTGGAGTTGGACAAGGTGGCCCAGCGTGTCCCATTGTGAGTGAGGGTGGGGGTTTCACACTGCCTACCGCACTGCTCTTCTCACCCCGAGCTGAGCTGGTGTAGATCACTGCGCTATCAGAAAAATCATTCCTTTCTTCCTGTCTTTTCTGCCATCTTAACGATCTAAATAAACGTCTTGAGGGCAACTCAGTACATGGAAGAAGTGGAGGGGAAAAAGTCATTAGATCAGCTCAGCCCTGTTGTGTAGCGGTGCCCTGTGTCGCTTTTGAGATGAGTGAAGATGATCCAAGCTTACACTGGAGTAAGGAGAAAAACAAGACTGAAATACAGCAACTTGTGTAAGAGGTTGCTTCATGTAATGGAAATACTTTTTAATTTCCAAGAAACACTTCATAACTGGGTTTTTTTTCTAACAACTGTACACATGTATTAATAATTAGAAGAACATAAAATTCATATCAAGTGCTGATGTAGACAAAGCAGAGAACTGAGAACCTAAGATCCCATCTATGGAAAATAATACATTTTTTTTTCTCTTATGTACATTTGACTGTATTGCCAATGAAAACACAGGAGCTCTCTGGTTGTCTTAGTACTGGGTAGCACTGCAGTTGCAAATATTTTTATGTTAGTTGTCCTTGCTTTCTTCCCAACATACATGTTTCCAGAACATAAAAAATTTTCTAGGAATTAGTCATAAGATCTTTTACCACAGAATGAATTTTACTTTTGTTCTCACCTGCATTTTTGAGAGAGGTATTAGACAAGTCACTTTTGGTAACTGCCACAAGGTAACGCAGATGCCTGAGCATATGCAGTGTCTTGTTAATTCATGGCCAGAAATCTATAGTCACTCTTGACTAAAGTATTATTATACAGTGTAAGTGGCTAACAACCTCACATGTATCTGGTTTAATCATTTCGTTTGTAATTTCTGTGTTTCTGAAATGGTAGTGTTCATTGAGGGATACACATTCTTGTACTTGTATTGGCAGATGTCGGGAGATCAGCATGTTGATCGTTCTGCTCAAGAGGGTGGTGATGAAGATTGCAATGATGTAGTTGATGCAAAGCCAGACAGAAGTAGCAGATTCTCACTTTTTGCAAAGTAAGTTACTACTTTTATTCCTGTTATTGTTGCATCAACTGTGATATTACCTTTATAATGGCATTTTGGTGTTCACTTTGCCATGTCTACAGTGTCATAGATGGTCTGAATAGGGAGATGGTTTATGTTGTATAGGTTTAATGTAGCTGGACTGTACCTTAAAGCATCTCCCTATAGTATTTTCCCATAGGGAGACCAAAAATATCTCTCATAAGCTTTATTTGATAGTTGAGAGACCACTAAGCTCATTTAGCATCAATTATAACCTCTCATCTTAAACATCGCCCTTTGGCGGAGCTGGGAATTAAATATGCCATTAATTATCTGTTTTTCTACATTCTGGTCAGCCAATCTCCTGTATCATTGGAATCCCCTACTGACTATTTAAGTTAGCTTAAAGCTTGGATGTGCCATCTAGGTTGTAGCACAAAGAAGCCTCACCGAGTCTAGAGATGTAACCGATTATAGAAAAAATTAAAAGCCTTTCCTTTTAAAACATAGTAGTCTCACTGAAGCATGAGCTTACTTTCATTAAATATATAGGAAGCAAGAACTATGTACTGTTTGTCTGTACTCCTGAAAACAGTCGTTAATGTGATTGAAAATGCAAAGATGAAAAACGAACATGCAAAATTTACAAATACTATTGAATGTCAGCAAATCAGAGGAGGCTCAGGGGAGACCTTATTGCCCTCTACAACTACCTGAAAGGAAGTTGTGGTGGGCTGGGGGTCGGCCTCTTCTCGCGGATAACTAGTGACAGGACAAGGGGGAACGGCTGCAAGTTGCACCAGGGGAGGGTCAGGTTGGAGATGAGGAGAAATTTCTTCTGGGAAGGGGTGGTCGGGCATTGGAACGGGTTGCCCAGGGAGGTGGTGGAGTCACCGTCCTTGCGGGTATTTAAAGAAAGGTTAGATGTGGTACTTGGGGACATGGTTTAGTGGGTAATCGGTGGTGGGGGAATGGTTTGGTTAGATGATCCTGGAGGTCTCTTCCAAATTTAATGATTCTATGATTCTATGAAATGGCTACTTCACATTGTGAACTTCATGGATTTAGAAAGATTTTATAGGAGGTGTTTATTACAAATACTTGTATTTACAGAGAGGTTTTGATTTTTTATTTTTTTTTTTTTTTACTATTCATCATTCACATTCAAGTGAACGGTATAATTCAAGGAAAGTACATGGAGAATATAATTTTGTTTTTGCCACTTAGGATGTAAGTCTAATGGGGTGGTAAATCAGGGAGAAGATGTCTTACAAGACTTTGGTGTGCTGTTAGCTAATGACTTTACTTTTTCTGTCTCATTTTCTCATTCCTTAGATATGTTTTATGATGTATATGTGTATTATTTGTTTTAACGGTACCATGCCATGCAAGATAGACAAAAATATAGCATTTGTTTGTAAATCTTGCCAAACATTTTTCTAAAGTTTATTTTAAACTTTATAAAATGTGTGTTTTGATATCTGAATTGGTCTTCTTCCTAAAAGATAATACACTAATACTATTATTAAATTATACAACTGAAAGTTAATAATTCCTGAAGGAAAGGCAATGATCAGCATTTCTATCACTTTTTTTCTTCTGTAAGAAATTTGTCAAATAAGTATGGCTGAGAAATCTGTCAGAGTTTCTTGAAGAAGGTGATGATTACTTAAAGAGGAATGAGCTGAATGACAGAGAAGGTCTTAAAAATCCAAGCACAGTGACAAGGTCTTTGTCTTATAGAAACTAAAACTCTTTGGCCTGAAGGAATATAGGAGAGGAATGTGAGAGTATAAAGGAAGATGGGATATGATCTAAAATCATGATTGTAATGAAGGAGAAATTGTTCCTTGTGCCTCACAGGAAATCTAGGGGACATCCAATGAAAAATTCATGCAGTCAGTTTAAAACAACCAGTAAGATGTAATTTTCACATGGTGCAGGATGCCATTGTAGAACTTAAAGTCACAAGATAGGCAGGTGCAAAGATTTCAGATGGGTTCAGAAGAGAGTAGGTGTATTTGTGGGAGAAAAGTCCAGTGTGAATATTGATGTTAAAATCGTTGGTGCAAGATGTTGCTAAATGAGGTTTCTGTGAGATTGTATTCCATATTCAATTTCTTTTGCTGGTTTTCTTAAAACTCATTACTAGTCAGTACCACATACTAGGCTAGACGTGCTTTTAACTGGAACCAGCCTGGCTCTGTGCCTTGATTGCCAAGGCTTCATTTTGGCAACATCTGTAAAATAAGATGCCTAGAAAGCTTTAGATTGACCACAATTTTGTTTTGTTTTAGCAACCCATTTTTTACCATCTGTGCAGTACATTCAATGAAATTCTCCATTGTAGTTCATGTATTATTGCTTTAAAGTATATAAGCTGAATAGGGAAACAAGTAACCTGTATTATTAAGCACATTAATTTTAAGAGAACAGATCAGTGAGAAACTGAATTCAAAGCTGTGCAGAAAGACCAGCTATTTCCAGTAGCTTCCTAGCTCCAGTTCACCATTCTGTGGTTGTGACTGGAGATTCATCTAGCAAGAGCAGTAAGAAGAAATAAGTGAAAATCTTCACTACACCATATTTCTCCCTGAGAAGTCTGAGCTTTACCATGGAGGCCATGAGGCTCAGAACAAGCCACTGAGTGGACAGGTGCTTCTGTCTGCACCACAGTTTAGGGGAATTATCTTCTATGGATTTCATTTTCTTTGAAAAACTGCTAGTATTTAGTCAGTGTTGGTGGGGAAAAACTGGTGAGGAAAAGAGTCGAAAGAAGTAATGAATTACCATCTGCCGGTGAGGTTTGTGTTAGGGGGTTTTTTAGCCACTAGATGGCAGGAGGGTATCAAGTTTGTGTACTGCAAAAATGGGGACAAAAATTTGGGAGAGCTGTAGTAGAGCAAAAAGTTACGTTTCAGAAAGCTGAAATAGCAGCATACGCTCTGGGAAGCCTGCATGCAACAAAATTTTAAAACATGGCTAAACAAAGATAGAGCTGAGGATTTCAAAAGTGTAATTTTAATTCTTCATGTGATAGTTAGAAAGTAATAGCATTTTTCCCATAGAAATTTTTGTTTTCTATGCTGTACGTGCTCCTGTTACACTTTTGAGGCTTTAAAAAGTCTCACTTCTCCACAGCATGATTTAATGTCTATTGTCTTTTACTGGAGAACTCCGTTAGGGAGATTGATGGCAACAAACCTATTTTAGCAGCCAGGAAACATAATGTAACATGAAACAGAATAAAATTGTGGTTCCACTGTATTAAGTAGAGCTAAGATTTCTCCTACTCCTAATGAAAGCTGCTTTTTAAAAAAAAAAAAGCTGCATCTCAAAATTCCCAAGGCTTGGTAGACTAGCACTTGCACCATCAATAATCATAACTGTTTGTGGACTTCAGTGAAGAAACATAATGCAGGAGAGGATGGTTGTTAGTAGTACCTAGGTACCAGTTTTATTCTAATGTACTTATGTAGAACCATTTGTCCTCTGGTTACTTTTATCTATTCCAGCCCTACTGTCTTGTTTTACAGTCAATATTCCCATTCTCATCTGGAAACAGAAAACATCATTTAAGTATATATATTTAAGAATTCTTGCAAATCCTTAGTTGCAACTGAAACCGTGCGATTCTGTAGTGCTGTTAATGCAGAAACATGAAATTTATTGTAAGAAAATCCCACTGAGGAGTTTGAGAGGCCTGTAGGGTACGCTCATGGATGGTCACCAAGGATACTTCCACTGCTTAAGAGTGCAAACCCGAAATATCTATAAGGTATTTATTTCTGCCAAGTCAGGCTGCTGTAAAGTTTGAGACCTTTCATTTTAATTAATTTGAAAGTTTTCTGGAAACATCAGTGTGTATTTTGTCATCTGCAGTTCAAAAGTTACAATAGTTATATAGTTATAATACCTACCAGGTTTGTAAACTAGTCCAGCGCAGAGCCACTAAGATGATCAAGGGAGTGGAACATCTCCCTTATGAGGAAAGGCTGAGGGAGCTGGGTCTCTTTAGCTTGGAGAAGAGGAGGCTGAGGGGTGACCTCATCAATGTTTATAAATATGTTAAGGGTGAGTGTCGGGAAGATGGAGCCAGGCTCTTCTCGGCCTCACTAAGCGATAGGACAAGGGGCAACGGGTGCAAATTGGAGCATAGGAGGTTCTGGGTTAATGTAAGGAAAAACTTTTTCACCGTGAGGGTGACAGAGCACTGGAACAGGCTGCCCAGAGAGGTTGTGGAGTCTCCTTCTCTGGAGACATTCAAAACCTGACTGGACACGTTCCTGAGTGATGTGCTCTAGGTGGCCCTGCCTTGGCAGGGGAGGTTGGACTAGATGATCTTTCGAGGTCCCTTCCAACCCTTGTGATTCTGTGAAACTAGTATTTGGATCAAAAAGATTCACAGATACATAGGTTTTCTTTTCATTTGTGTTTACTTGGGTTACAGAGCATCAAAGTGAGGAAGCACAGATGCTACCAAAGCTGTCTATTTTAACTTCATGACTCTTAAGTCAATGTAGCTGTATTTCTCAAAACAAATAGCCTTGTTGTTCACAGAATAAATACTCCTTTTTGAGATTCAGCCTCAGCTGAGCCTCAGTTTTGGAGCTGTAACAGGTGTGGAAAATTACCTTTGTTTCAGCTGTGTTCTCCTGTTCTTCTTCTGTCTTTTGGGCAGCTATTTTTCATCTACTTTTGATTACCAACAGCTTATTTTTATTTGGTTTGTAAGATGCTGTTTTGCATGTAGAACTTTATGGAGAACGGTTTCACAGTGCTGCAGGTACATATGTTTTTGAGAGTTGCCCGTTTTGTACTTTTTGGGTCATTTGAAAACACTGAGCCTGATATTATAAGTTGCTTTCTTTGTAGAAAAAGTACTACTGCTAGCATCATATGCTTATGAAGAAACTGTATTGGCCTCCACTGCCTGAATGTCAACTGTTCTGCCTGCCTTGAAATTAATGTGTTCAAATCCAGATGATGCTTTGAATGATACCTAATCTTTTTTATCATAATTTTTACAGTTTTAAAATTAAAAATGCGGTTCTGGTACAGGTTTTACAGCAACAGGCTATTACAGATCTTTCAAAAAATAAATAATGTTAAGAAAAGTGTCTCTTTTATGCTTAAATTAGAATAAAAATAGCAAGTTACTTTAAAACAAATAACAGCTCATGAATCATCAGAAGTTACGCTCTGAGCTCTAACTCAGAGGTTTGAAATGAACTCTTGGTTCAGCCTCAGGTTTCGTTTATATCTCGAAGCAAATCACTGTGCGACTTAGTCTATCCTGTAAATGGGTGATGATCCTTCCTTTTACCATCCTAACTCCAAAGTCAAGCACAGTATCATTTTAATTTTGTTTGGAATTTGTGTGTTCTGCTTTGCACAAGCTAAATATCAGTGTATTTTCCCCTAAAGCACTGAACATAAAATTTCAGAAGCAATAGGTTCTGGCACCTGTAGTCTGTTAATGTTAATTCCTACAAAAGCAATGAGATTTTAACATAGTGCGACAGGGACGTTTCATTTTCATTACTCTCTTTTTAGCCAGAGGTCCGTTTTTATATTTTGTTATTGCGGTTTTTGTTAGATATGGAACCCCGCTTCTGGACAACACTGCAGGACTATTTAACAATTAGTGAAAATCGTGGTCAGTGCTTGTACTTTCCCTTGGACACGTACTGGAAGTACCATATAGGAAATGCCCAAATACCTTGAAATAGTATCTAGTCTGAACTGTAAGAAGTCATTAATTAACAGTCAATATTTGTTTTCAGTCTCTTTAGAAATTTTATCTTGTGAAGCACAACAAACACTGGGTTAGCCATGAACTGTATCTGTAGCAATCACAACAGTAAGTCAAGTATCTTAATTTCTTTTTAATGTATTAATTTATTTCCTTCGTTACAACAAACTCTGGGCTGTCATACAAAATTTGGAGGAAAGCTGTTATGTAGTGTCATTTTTAAGCTTTCAAAGGAATGAAAACCAAATTAAGCCAAATTTATAAGAAACCAAAACTGTTTAAGGGTAAAGATATAGGAAATAGTTCTATGAATTAGAATACGAAGAGGTTTTGTAAACTGCGTGTTGGAGCAGAAGAGGTTCCGGGTTAACGTAAGGAAAAACTTTTTCACCGTGAGGGTGACAGAGCACTGGAACAGGCTGCCCAGAGAGGTTGTGGAGTCTCCTTCTCTGGAGACATTCAAAACCTGACTGGACACGTTCCTGAGTGATGTGCTCTAGGTGGCCCTGCCTTGGCAGGGGAGTTGGACTAGATGATCTTTCGAGGTCCCTTCCAACCCTTGTGATTCTGTGATTCTGTGTTAATCTGCATTATTTTCTTAGAAATAATCATTACGTAAATATTGTAGTAATGGTGGATCAGGCTTTGAGAGAAGGAAGAAAGATTTATTAGAAAGTGAAGTCTGCTGTCCCACCTTCATCGCAAGGTCTGCTGTATTTTCCTGCGCTCTTACATAGGAACAGTGATAGAATCAGAGCAATTCTAGTGTGTTTTCCGCTTGTCAGCAAAGGTAGATCAGGCCTGCATGACCTCAGCTTGCAGGGTGATAGCTATGAGGGTTTGAATAGCCCCACAGAAAAGTCCAGCGTGACCCACTGCTGACACATGCGAATCTTTGGGCCTGAACACAGAGAGCATCCTGTTTCACTCTCCAATGTAGCCCTGAGCATGGTGGGCTCCTAGCATTAGCAAAGAAGATCAGACTTGCTCTTGAGGACAAGCTGAAGCTGTTTTCAGATGCAGTGTGGAGTGCCATTTGATGATGAGCCAAGGTATTGTGGAATATTACTTGTCTCCTTCCGTCTCTGCCACCTGTTTGGAAATCTCATGAATGAATACCCTAAAAGAGTTTAGTTTCAGTGCTGATATCAAGCAAATTATAACTCTACTGACATTTTGTAATTGCTAATACTAGGCAGAGTGTTCTCTGAGAAAGAGTATTGGGGGTGATGGTGTGTGTGTGTAATGTTTAATTTTGAGTCATTTTCCAACCAGTCCATTAGCAATATATATCTGTTAATTGCTCTTAGTACCTATGATAGATGAGAGGCTTTACCTTTTTTTAAAAAATATTTTTTAAACATAATTGGCAGTTGCCTATGTATATTATACTACCTAGGATATGATCATGAAAGATTTCAGTTTCCAGAACACCCATGGAAGGTGTGTACATGCAGGTTTTCTAGAAGTGAGCAGAATGCCTTTCAGCAAGCAATATTCTTTATTTGTAAAATTCTACCTTTTGAATGTTATTTGAGTATTATGGTGCATACAGTATTGTGAGGCCTGCACAGCGGATACCATGCAACTAATTAGGAAGTTGAAGATGAATGACAAATTGATGGTTGAGAGTTTAGAACTTACTCTGATTTGGTCCTCTCTGCTGCAGGTGTTACACCAAGAATTGTGATGTAGGTTGTAAATGATACTTAAAATATTAAGTGCACAAAGACTAGGACACTGCTACCTGTTTCTTTTTTTTTTTTTCCTCTTGTCTTTTTTTTTTTAACTGTTCCAAAATGTGGACAGTATTAGACAGTCTGTGCTGAAACCTTTTTTACAAAGTGTAGCTGGCTTAACTTCAGTACGCTTTGCTTCATTTGTATGTCACAAATAAAATTGCAGCCATGGTTTTGGTTTGAATTATATTAAGGCCATCACTAACACACAGTTAAAAGGAAAGGAAGACATACTTAGATGTACTCATCAGAACTCTTAAGGATATATATGATATACAAAATATGCCAGAAGTTGTAGTTTGAGTCTTGCTCTTTCAAACAACTCAACTCCTTTCAACTCCTTTCAACAGTGAGTTTCCAGTTGTCCTGGACTGGATCTCTGGTTTCCAAGTGTTTAGAGAAGATTCTCCCTCCTAATTGAAGAAGGGTCTGAAACTAAAATGGGACAAAAAAACTACAAAAGTAGTTCAGGGTCTGAAAAATGTCTTATAATGAGGTATTTAAAATTTATTTAGTTTCTGTAACTAAAATTGAAAGATAATTTCCTTGTACTATACAAATATATAGTGTACTATACAAATATATAGGTGATGGAAGATCAGCAGATAGGAGGCACTTTTTGTAAGCAAAGAATTCATAAATTGATCCAGTGAATCCATAAATGGATCTTTTGGGTATAAATCTAAAAGATGTTCTGCAGGTTAAACAGAAGGTGCAGGTTTGTAAAAACTACTGAATAAGAGTTTGTGGCTTGTTTTGCAAGAGATCAAATGAAAAGTGTACTCACAGTCAGGTGTGAGAAATTTGTTTCTGGGCTGAGATCCACTGTAAACCTCCATTTTGGACAGTAAGAATGCCTTTGTTTTAAGCATTTTTTTCCAGGAGGCACATGGCAGTAAGCTGCCTCACACGCTCTGGACCTAAACATTGTACACATGTACAAAATAGTAGATTTTGAATTCATTGTTTAGTTTACTGTACACTACTCTTCCCCTGGAAAGAAGCCATGAGAAATGTTTTATGAAATAAGTGTGTTTAGGCTCTGTTTTGCAATGGAAAAACTAAGACAAAAAAATACGGGGTTACTTTCCCAAAGTTATTCAATAGCAGAAGTGGGATTCACACTCAGTTCTCTATCCAGAGCACAACGAAGTGGCTCATAGTGGATAACAGAACATATCCATCCCTCCTGTTGAGCATTTTGGTTTGTTTAATGGTTTTCATCAAGTTAACTGAGCAAAGCATAGCTAGTGTATAATCTTAATAAATATTATTATGGCTTGTGTTCTGCTATTAGAGGTGATACAGCATGCTACAGGAAACTTAGGAAAATGCCGGGATTCCTTTAAAAAGATTAAAGCATTTTATTTTGCGAACTTTCTGCAAAATCTGTACAGTACTGCTCCATAGGTCATAGTAAGAACAAAAGTACGTTTTTAATATGATACTGTTTTATTGGATGGATGAACTCATTCTTGTCCTGGGCAAAGAATTTGTTAATGATAGCTTAGGTCCCTCCCAGCTCTATTATTATCTTTCTAAGTTCAAGGAAATAGTTCCATTGTTTACCTAAGTCTGTTCTTTCTGACCTGCTACAGCAGTATTTTTCTTTCAAAATTAGTGCATTTACAGTTATGAGGAGGGCTTGGGAGAAGGATTTCCAAAGAAGCAAGGTACTGTCTCCAGTAGCTTCCTAGTTTCAGGTTCATTCAAGCAAAAGGCTTTGCCTCTGGTGGCTTTTAAACTGGCTTTGTTCAGTCAGATGATAATCTAATTCCAAAAAGGTCCTTGTGAAGTCATAAACTAACTGGCAGCTCTAAAAGCTGGAGGCTAAATAATTACTATGGCCCTGATCGTGAGAACAGTTACAAACAGGCGTTATTTTACTGCCCGACTAGTCCTGCTGCTCTTAGTAGACCTAATCCCAGGAAGAAAGGGACTGTGTTCATTAGTGCCTGAAGTGTTTGAGTAAGCATGCTTGCTTATTTCCCTTTATTTCACCCTTTCTCAAGGTTCAGGCACTTTAGCAGAGTAGTATATGAAGATGCAAGAGTTACACAGACTTTATGTGTCGCTGATAAATATGAACCTTGGACTCCAGTATTATCAGTTTGGCACGTTTCACCGTAATATAAAGTTTCTTTATCAGACTGGCCAGACCATTAGAAGGAACAGAAACGTAGAACCATCTGAGTGGTTTCTGTGTTGTAATATTTGGGGTGGTGGTGGTTATTGTGTTGTTTATGTTTGCTATTCTAAATTGCAGCTGTCAGTTTTCATGCCTTTTCTGTTAAGGTATGTCCTTGCCATAGTAAACAATGTAGGTGAAATAATGTTTAGATGCTTTTTGGGGAACTTTTATGTTTAGTTTTGTAGGACCACTTTTCTTCTCTCTTCTAAATGAAAACTTTCTATTATGTTGAAAAGATCCTGACTTCAGTATTAGATCTTTTTTTCATTTTCTTTTGATATTTATCTTTAGCGTATTTAAAAACAGCCTTCTGAGAACTGAATATTTTGTGGGTGCTAGTCTATCAAAGTCAGTAGTCATTTGCTATTAACTTTCAGTAGGGAAATTGACATGCAGTATTCACTTGAACGTCCTCCTATATAATTAGTATTGCTCCTTTTTCCTCATTTTTGCTTCAGTTATTAAGATGTTTTTCAGTTTATCTACTGGCACATAATTTGGAAGCCTGAGTAACCTTTGTTTAAAAAAAGATTGTGAGGGATAGCATTTATTTTCTTGGTTTACAATTATGTTTCACCTCTTTCAAAAGGGTCCTTGGTAAGGAGTTAATCTCTCTGAAAAGTTTGTAAGCCTATAGCATGTGACAGTCAGGTTGGAAACAGAATTGAGGTTTCCCAAATGTCAGTGTCTTCTGCAGTGGTCCCGTCAGTGTTTATCACAAGCTTCACTTAGTATTCTAGCATGCTGCTGCCTTAGTGTGTGACCCAGGATCACACCGTCAAATGCAGTGTAATGCAGTTTTAGTATCTGGTCTAGCCCTTCTGGTTAACGCTTAGTCCTTATCCCATATAATTTATGGTTTCTCCTTTTTAGCAGTCAAGGAATACTCAGTTTTATAAAAGACAATTCAAGTAGTGACACATTCTTCTTGTCCAGAAATGTTGCTGCTCTGCCAACCTGATGCAATATTAATGGGAAAAGGCAACAGGATAATCTATTATTTGCATGCAGCTCTAAATCTGCCTGACACTTTGCCAAAACGGATCTGACAAAGAACAAAGAGTCTGCCTTAAAGAACTTAAGATCTGAAAAGCTCTAGTCAGGATTAACAAGTGTCTTTTGCTTGTTATTGCCAATAGGTTTCAAGAGAAAAAAAATTCAAAGAGGGAAGAGTGTACAGTAATTAGAGGTGTACTAAATATGGTGAAATTAGACTGGATAAAAGTGTTAAAGCTGGATAAAAGTATTAAAGCTGGCAGTTTAGAGAGAAGGTTATGTAGGAGTAAGACATGTTAATGTATGATCATCAGAAAGCATCATGAACAGACCACTTATTATTGAGACTAAGGTAGACACACAGAACAAGACATTGAACCTTGATTTGTCTAATTTGTTAATTCCGTTTCCTGTTCACTTCTTTTGGAAGAATAACTCTGAACTGGTCTCCAGCACTCTCAGTTATACTACACACAGCTTGGTTACGCTTTGTGAATTTAAGCACAATCCTCTTTGCAATTTCATTGTTTCCTGTGTAGCCTTTAGCTACCTATTTAAAAAAAATAAATCCGGTCCAGGATTTTTCTCCAGGAGAGCAAACATAGCACCTGTGATGAGCAGTAGTCGCAAACACCATTTATACTGTGCATACAATAATGGAAGGAGTGGGGGTTTTCAGACAGGAGGAGCAGCAGAGAGACACACAAACTGCATAAAATCAAATCAGCAATATAGACTATGTAAGTTTCTTCAGAAGTCATGAAACTAATGTATTGTCCCACACACTTACTCTACAGTATTGTAACTCAGTGGGGTATTTATTCAAATAAAGAGGTTCCCAAATGTAGAAGTCATGAGGGAAACACCTCAGTTGTTTGTAACAGAATAAAGAGCATTGCAGTTTTAAGACACTTTGCATCCCACAACGTTAAGCATATGAAAGTTTTGGTGGTTGTTGATGGATTACCTTAGTAGATTTGTACTATGGACTTTGTCGCTGTACCACTGCTATAATCTTCTTTCCTGGGCTGAAAATGTGATGGAAACGAGGATAAAACTATTCTCCAATGACAGAAAGCATGGGGACTCCAGAAGGGATCCTGAGACGGTGTGTTCTGTAAAGTTAGCGTGTTTTTAAAGGCAAATTTTCTTTTTAACAGAAACCTATTATCAGTCATTCAAAAATTATATATGATTGCACATTGTATTAAAGAAACATGCTAGAGTAAAAACTGTCCCAATGTTCTGTGATATTCCTTGTCAAGTATAGCCCAAAGGTACTGAACCTCATAGAGCAAGACAGTTCTCTTCTTTTGTGTATGTGTACTTCAAATAGAAATTAATGTAATCAGTTTAGTCTTTTCCACCCACCTCTGAATGTCAACTTCCTTAAATTGAATAGTATTGTAATTATAGATTATTTTTATCTGCTTACGTTTTTCAGTACAGCAACAAAAGTCCCTAACTTTCCTGGGAGAGAAAGGGGCTATAGCTGTTTTCAAAGCCTGGATATCCCTCTGTAATATCCTCTTTAGAAGTAATTTTGATTAACACATTGATTTCCTCCTAGAAAAGTAAACAGGAAAAAAACAAACAGGAAGCTCCTCCCATCCTGTGACTGGGAACTGATGATTGTGAGATTTGTCTTTATTCATCTATTCCTCTGCCCATAAGACTATTTATGTGACTGTATTCTAGGGACAACTGTTTCTTCTGAGTGCTAAGTGTCACATTGCTTTTAAGGTGTTTTCATGTTTTCATCAGCTCTGTCCCTGGCCTTTACACCTTGCATAAAGGTAGGCAATACTGTACTACACAGCTGACATTATTTCTGCAATGCAATAGAACATGAAGACCCTCCCCATGGAAATAAATCCCACTGCATTTGAAGTTAAGCACCTGGTTCTCACTGAAAAACTTGTTCCTCTGAAAGGCTGGCAGACCTGAGCCCAAGAGCTTGGCTCTAGCAGGTAGAAGAGATGATGAGAGGCTGCAGCACTCAAGGAAGCCATTCTCCTGCACATGCATTCTTAGTGTGTTGGTATGTCATACTCATATACGGTAGCAAAGAAAGTGCACGAAGATGCCAGTAGAAAGGAAGCCAAAGGAGAGCTGCGAAGAGACACTGCTTTCAGTAAAATGATGATTGAAAATAATCTTTAGATATAGTTAAATGTTAACAGTGATATTTTTTCATCCTTAAATCTTGATATCCATACATACCGAAATCATAATTTACCCAAAGTGTAATGGAAAAGAAAGTTTGTTGTGATAAGTAGCAGTCCTTTAGACCATCAAGTTCACTACTGGTGCAAGTGATATATCTCCAATGATAAAATTTTAGCCTCTCATGGTCATAAGAAATTTGGTCTTTACTATTTAAAAGTTCAATAACAAAATGACAAATTGTATGGATAACTTTAATTTTATATTTGAAAAGTGAGACGTTGATAATAATGATTTTCCCAGGGTTGACACCGATTGAGTCTAGACGATGAAATCACATTCCCAGACATACTGTTGTTCAAGCCTAAGGCCTGAATTTAGACACACAGTAAGGGTGAAAACGTGCAAGCTAAATAAGGGTGCCAGAGTGGAGTTTCAGTTTTGCTGAACCCTTGACAAAAGGGAGAAAACATGAGATATGTGAAAGCACAGATAGGAAGAACATTTCTGTCTAAGGGAAAGATCAGTGACCACTAGTGGAGTGAGGAGTTATGGCACAGTTGTAATTAAAAGCTGAAGAAAGAGTGAACAGTCATAAAATTCAAGTTTCTATTTAGTCTGGGCAAGTTTGAATCCCAAAAGAGGGAAGTTAAAGACACTAGATGTCAGAGAAGCAGAACGAAATAAAACTGAGGGCGAATAGTTTAAAACATTTTATAACAGCATATAGCTGACCTGTGGAAACCCTGTTGGAAAATATGGTGATTAAAAAGCTAAGTAAGAACAGCAGCAGTAAACATTTATATTAACATATGTCCAGTTCAAAGCTTAGAAAATAAAAATTTAGCAGGAAAACTTTAGGCTTTCAGTCATAAGCCAGCCTGTCACTGACAGGGCATTTCCCATAGGGAGTGATAATTATATATTTCTTAGTCATTATTACAATTACATTATTATTACAAGGTCTGATTTAGCTTGTTGAAACTGAGGATTTGGACCTTATACTGTCCGTTTAATCCAGCCAGGCAATTCCCAGATTGCGCTATGTTGGAACGGAAAACAATCTTCAAAAAACAATTTCTCTCTGGACTGCAGGCCCAGGATATGTATACTCCACAACCTTTGCTTCCTTATTTGTTCAGTTTGGACAGATACCAAAAGATTTCTGGAACTTTTTGTTGTCTGCCAGTAAAGAAACGATAGGCGTAACCCTACAAAACATGGTGTGGTTGCTTAGTATCTAGCTAGCCTGTTCAGCTTGGAAGGAATCGTTAGAACAAAACCATACTGTCCTCTGTAAAGGCATGGGGAAGTGCTAGACTGATGTGTGCTACCGTGCTGATGAGCTCGTCTGTGGCCTTTGACATTGACCAGTGTAGAGCTTCTGGGGTACTTTTAAAAATACCAGCAGTGGTAGCTACACCCCTTAAACTCCCAAGTATTTCTGCATGCATGAATGCAAACTATTGAACTCGGAAGTGAAGTGGTTTCAGAGAAGTTGTGTGGCTATGTTGTTAGATTACTTAACCCCAGCTGCTAATTTCGGTGAGGCTTTTTGTGGGGTATGTGACTGCGTGACTTCTGAACTAGAATTATGTCACTTCCAGCGTTTTACAAGAGCAGACAGTGCAAACATGGTACCATACTGCTCATGTGGATCTGTCCTGAGTGTTCACAACTGTTCAAGGGTTGGACATAAACAGAAATTTGTGTACAATCCCCTTGACAATAGCCTCTTGTGTGTAACAGCTACAATTAGTCATACAGCTTTTTCAGGAAGTCAGTGAAGCTAGACAAATCTGTCAAAACTTCAGTCTAGTGTGAGGAAATTAGCCTTTTCATTGACCTGAGTGGTTATTTGTTGTTTTGAAATTTCTTTTTCTCTCTTTGCCAGAGAGCTGTCTCGTGATGTAGGACCAGGGGGAATTTTAGGCTAAAATAAGAATCCAAGATCTCTTTGAAAGTCAAATGTAATATTAACGTCATACAGCTGTGGATAATTCTTTAAAATGGTCAAAATCTTTTCTTGAGGCAAAGCATATTTAATTATTGCTCACAGAGCCCTCAAGAAGCAGTATGCAAGGAGAATACCAATACTTGTGATTTACCAGAAAAAACTGTACTTCCAGAGGATCAGACAAAATCTTCAAGTAGATATGATTCAATATCTTGTTTTCTAGTCTCCACGAGCAGTCTAAGAGAGAAGATGATATTAGGATGGTCACATTTAAAAAGAGTACGGAGAAAGCCTGCCAAGTGCAGCTATTTAATTTGGCCCTTTATAACAGAGCATGAGGACATACAAAGGTAAGAAGGAGCTGGTTTAAAATTGATTGCAGTAGCATTTAAACATGGTGAATTATCTAGAGGTTTGTTATAGTTTCCAATTAGTCTTGTCCTTTAGTGATAAAAAAGAGGACACTTAAAGCTGAAAGACAGTAATTGTTAAATGAGGAAGGTAAGAAAGTAGATTACCTAAACAACATTTGATCAATTCACAGCAGTCTCATGTCTACAGGCTATTACTGAAGCAAATAACTTAGTAATTCTTTAGAAAGTTGTCGGAGCGAGAATAGTGAAAGTACTTAAATTAATTGAGATTATGGGAAAAATCGAATTTTTGTGCTGTGAAAGTAGGTTATGTTTCCTCTCAGGCATCAGCAATAAATACTATTGGAGGCAGGAAGCTGGACCAGATGAAATAACAGAGGTGCCGGTAACTTTGACTCTTTCCTGAGCATTATTTCTAACTGGGCTTGCTCCAATACCTGTTCATAGTTCTGAGGTGGAATCAGACTCTTTATAAGCTCTCCCTAGATTCAGTTCTGCTCGAGGAGATCTTACTAACATCTGAAGCCACCTGCTTGGATCAAAAAGTCCACCTCTAAAAGCAGGTACTGCTGAGTTCCTCATGCTTATACTTCAGGTGTGCATGTGCATGCTGGCTGTAATTGATTTGTTCTTAATACTTCATTTGAATAAATTGATGAGTTATGCCTGTGCTATCCCTTTGCATCTCTTTCTAATCCAGTCTAACAGATTACAGAGAAAATTTAGAGCTCGTTTTGTTTTGTTTTGAAGCGAGGTTCAGGTAGCGATCATTACAGTAAGATGTGCTTAGTTTTTTGCTTAGATTTAGACTGCTGCTTGGCAGACCAAATTAACACATAACCTGTTCACATCTATAATCTTTATCAGTAGAAACTACCTACTGCTTGGTCTTAATCTTCAGAGAACTTAGGGTTGATGGTGATTCAGTAAACAAATCCTATTACGTCATTGGATAAACTGTGTATCTTCCTGTGCTTGGAATGGTTAAGGGAGATCTGTCTGACCTTACGTATAGTAAAAGTAAAATATGTCCAGAACCATAGTTTGCAAACAGTAACCGCCAGCATGACTTCATGTTTAGGCCATGTGTTCTATCTGTGTGCCGGGACCTGCGTGTACTACTGTTGGCTGCAGTTCACTCTAGAGTCATTTTACCATCATCAGAATCCTATCTCACACAATAATCAGTTCATGGAAATCACAAGATCTTTATACCTCAATCTAAAATATGAGGAAGAAAACAAACATTAGAGAAGAAAAAACATTGGGTAGGGCTGCTCGAATGGTTTGAATTAAGATAAAGAGGCACACTCCCTGTGACTGGCCACTAACAATAATTTCATTTGGCTCACCTAGAAAAAAGAAGAATGGAGAAGAACAGCCAAAGTCCTCTCTCAGTAATCAGTACCGAATTGTTACACCCACATTTCAGTATAATATGGACTACAAGAAAGTTGGCAAATGTATTATTATAAACAACAAAAATTTTGAAGACAAAACAGGTAATGTTCTTCCTTTGATGATACTCATTACAGACTTTAGAATTTTTATACTTTCATTATCAATAAGCATTTTCTTTTTAATGAATAAATATATCTTTTTTGAGACATAGTTGTCCCTACAATTTATGCCTACTCTTTAACACTTACATTAGAGCGGGTCTTTGCAGTATGTGTTTTAAAGAGCATTGCACCTTGCTACCAACTTCAAAGGAAACTTTTGTCCCAGACTGTAAAGCTGTGTTGTTAAAATTCGAATTTTGGCATCTGCAGCCCATGTTATAACTTCTCTGTCCCTACAAAAGCTAATAGCTGTAGCTGTGCTCTGTCCACACTCCTGCATTTACCTTTTCAGACTATTTCAAAGCAGATGGATACTTGTGTTATAGGCAACTTTGTAGGTCTTTTCCTTGACAAGCATACTAAATTAAGTGTTTACCCCAAAGAAGTTACATCAGTTTCTTTTATGTGGGTATCTCACATAAAAAGTAGGGACTCTTTTCAACAGTGTTTTCTTGGGGTGCTTTATGCATATGTTATAGTGCAGAACCTAAAGGAGATAGAATCATCCACAGAGGTTGTATGTTGCAAGGTGCTGGAGGTATGCCAACATTTTTCAGCATAACATACCTCTTAACATTGAACCTTGCATTATTTGGCATTGAAACAAATCTCACAATTTGTTCTCCGTGCTGAGAATTCTGTTAGGGGATTGTTTTAAAATCATGTCACCATGACATTGTTTAAGTTTAGTAATTATAAACCTAAAAATTTACCTTTGAACACGTGAATTATTTTGAATTGTGTGATGTGCAACCAACCGTATTTTTTGTTTTCTCGTAGGAATGGGTACACGCAATGGCACTGATAAGGATGCTGGAGATCTAGCTAAGAGTTTTGAAAGCTTAGGTTTTGATGTTTGCACATACAATGACCGAAGCCGTGATGATATGGAAAAATTACTGAAGCAAGGTAAAAATTTAGAATCATAGAATAATGTAGTGTGGAAAAGACCTCTGGAAGTCACTGAATCTAGTCTCTGCTCAAAGATGGTCAAATTAGCACAGATTGCTTACGCCCCACTACACGCAATCTGTTCTCTGTAGAAGGATTCAGTTTCTGAATGGATTAGGCTTAATTCCCTACCTCTTCGTCCAACATCAATTCAGAAACACACAGTTTTCTTGTGTGAACCGCCTCTCCTGTGTATTAGGTGAAGAGCCTTGTTGTATTAGGTAAAGAGTCCAGCCTGTTGACTCCAGTGGGCTAGGCTTGGAGTCAAGTGAAGGATGCGTTAAGGAATTCAAGGTATTTGTCACATAAAAAGTGCGTTGTGTCATCTTTATCACTCCTTTTTATGCCTTTCAGTAGAGACCCAATGCATATTTAGTCTCAGAAAAAATGTGTTTGCTCAATATAATTTTAATTTTAAATGTTGCTTCCTTTTGGCTAAGAAGTATTTGATTTGCAGCTGCTGAGGAGAATCACAGTGATGCCGCTTGTTTTGCCTGTATCCTTCTAAGCCATGGCGAAGAAGGCCTCATCTATGGCACTGATGGACCCATGGCTATCAAGAGTCTGACTGCGCTGTTCAGAGGAGACAAGTGTAGAAGCCTTATAGGCAAACCCAAATTATTTTTCATTCAGGTAATAGCCTTAAGGTAAATACAGTATCCTACTGCTGCAGTGGGCGAAACGTACTGTGTTGGTTTTCTGCTCTAGAAGACCCTTACAGAATTTTGCTAGAGGTTTTATGAAAAAATCTGTTGAGAGAAGTTGACTATGGGTGACTTGTATTGTTTGTTTTTCAAAGATAATTTATATACAAAATTCACAGAGGTAAAGAACATACTGTCATTGTAATTTTGTACGTGGTTTCTCTTTGTGATTGGTAACACATGAACTTCAGAGCAGAAAGATAAACTACTCCTTCTGCAGAATGAGGACAGTATGTGCTTATCAATAGAAATAATACTACCCAGCGCTCTTTGAATAAAAGCTGTCTCTACAAATTACTACAACCTACTAAAATGTTTTTTCTCTCTCTCAGTAGCCTAATTTATATTGCATTATCACATTAGCATATAATGAATTGCATATTACTTAAGCATTTAAAGACAGCTGTTTCAAACAGTATTAACTGACATACCATAGGTCTGATTTCTCTTTTTTATCATAATATTATGTAGGTATGGGAGTTGCAGCAGATGTGGGTTTCCCTAGGCTGTTTCGTCAATTAATCTTCAATCTCAAAGTCAAAACTGTCTATTTTAGACTCTTCATACTACTAAAGTGATGCTTCTTTTAATTTTAAGTTTGGAATGGATACTTTGTTGCCTTTAAATTATCTTAATAAAGGCAACCAACTCATGTTATATAAGCCCATCAGACTGGTATTTTTTTACCAGAGCTGTCAGTTAAAGTTACAGATCAAGAGCTGAAAATTGCCAGCCTGGACTGTGGTCCCAGTGTGCCCTTTAGCTAAACCACATGATGAAGAGGAAATTAAGAATAAAAGAGAAAAATGGAAAAGTGTTAAAAGTGTAATATTCTTGAAATGGGTGGTTAAACACTGGAACAGGTTGCCCAGATTGTTTTGTTTCCATCTGTGGAGATATTCCAGACCCAGCTGGACACAGTCCTCTGTAGCTGTCCCTGCTTGAGAAGGAGAACTGGACTATGTGATCTCGGGATGTGATTTTGTTGTTCTGTGAAATATAGTGCTACTCTAGTGCATGTCAGGAACCAAAGACAATGTGTAGTCCACTGTAAAGAAAATGTCTGGAAGTCATGCTGCACAAGACATAATCTAATAATTGAGTGCTGAGGATGGCTCTGGACTAGTAAAATTAATCATGGTTAGAATAAGTTAATGCTGACTTGACATTTTGACAATCCACGGAGATCCACAGCCTGCAACACCATTACCTCCCTTTACTGTACAGGATAGATATTTTAAAATGGGTAAGCTAATAACTTTATCACTGAACAATTAGGTGTGCCCCACAATTGCATTTCTGCTTCTAATACATGCAAAATACTGCTGAAAACTGTATTTGTTAAAAAGTGTTAATGAAAACTTATTTTTACAACACCTTGTTTCTCCTTATTGGTCAAGTTCTCTTTGTCTTCACTACTTTCAGGCATGCAGAGGCTCTGAATTTGATGAAGGTATACAGACTGACTCTGGACCTGCAAATGACACTCTGGAAACAGATGCCAATCCAAGATACAAAATCCCAGTAGAAGCAGATTTTCTGTTCGCATATTCCACAGTGCCAGGTAAAGAAAAGGGGGTCAGGGTATGGGGATAGGAGCCTAAAACCTTATCAGCCATATTGACTTGATTGAAGACTGACCTGCATTGATGATACGTTGTACAATGATAGACGGAACACTAAGGCCCAGTGTGTGTTGGGCCAGGGGGTTGTGTCCACCCCTTTCACACCAGCTACAGTAGAAACAGGAGAAAGCCCCGGTTTGGCAGGTGAGAGGACACAAGCATTACAGATGGCAAAGGCAGTACTGGTTTCTGGGAATCCTGCCCTTCCATGTCCCAGTTTAGTGAGTACGTTGAATATGTGATGAAGGCAGGAAGAGGAACAGTTACAGCACAAAACTTATTCTTAGAGAGGAAGACCATGAAATCTTACTTCTTGCAGTTTCCCAAATGCAAAAATACAGAATGGTACTTTGGTAGTCTGAGGTTTGGAGAGTTAATAGACACTGTTCTCCACTTCGGTGAAGTATGATCTGTGACACAAGAGCTAAGAATTAGACTTCCCGTGTGTGTGCTGTTACTCTTTGCCCAGAATCTTTCACAGAAATGAGTACAGATCTCTCTGCCATTTCATTCTTTAGCACAAGATAATAAGAAAAAAGAGGAAAAATAACCCCATGTACTTTCTTATCTGTCTTTCCTGTAAGGTTATTACTCCTGGAGAAATCCTGGAAGAGGCTCCTGGTTTGTGCAGTCTCTGTGCTCTGTGCTAAATGAGCATGGGAAACAACTTGAGATCATGCAGATCCTCACACGGGTCAACTATGTGGTCGCCACAAATTTTGAATCACAGTCTGATGATCCACGCTTCAGTGAGAAGAAACAGATTCCCTGTGTGGTCTCTATGCTCACTAAGGAACTTTACTTCTGAAATGTATTTTAATGCAGCCAGTGATGAAAGATCAGGATATGGTTTTGGGTGGAGATTTGATTATAAACTGGAGTAACACATTTTTAATAACAGAAATGTAATTACGCTAGATTTTTCTATTGTATAAGATGGGATATCTAATGGATGAACAATGTGCAAGATTTTAAAGAAGAAATGAATGCTGTGGGCCAACTTGACAGCTAACACTAATTACTGTGTCTTGATTTCCCTTAGTGTGGCTGTCATGATTTATGACTACTGAAGATGTTCTGAGAGTCAGCTACCTGACCTATAAAGGTTTATTCCAGAAAAAAAGATTGTAAATTAAGAACAAAAAAATTAAATCATGAGACTCCATCTTTTCTTTCACTACCATAACTTCCTCAGAAATTTCCAAAGACCATCACATTATGGGTATGTCCGGTGATGAAACAGTTTGTAGCTATTCAAAAGGGTGTTTCTTAGTCTAATATATTAATTTCCTTTTTATGAACCTTATTACTGAAGACTAATGGTTGGTCTGTGCTCAATCTGGAAGTCAATTTACTTAGTTATCGCTGTAGAATAAGATGGATAAATAAAATATCAATACTTGTAGCTGATTGACCTGAATAGTCTGGAAATGAAACAAATAATAGAAAAATTAAAATCAACATCTTTGTAAGATTGGCAAACTGCAAGTGGGTGATGCTTTATTAAGGCACCATTTTAAAGATTTTTGCCTTGAAAATGGCAATTAACTGATAGACCGGCCTGGAACAGTGGTATTGCATTTTTTCTGCTTGCAGAAATAAAAATGTCCACTTGTTGATTCAAAAGTTTTGAATGAACAGAAAGTTAATGCCAAGGCTTTCTTATAAATCATTAAAATTTAATGTTGACGTTGATAGCATTGTGTTCTGGTAACAAATGTATGTTTAGACATAGCTCCTATTTGTGAGGAATTTTGCCAAGACTGGAAATACTTACTTGAATCAAGAACCAGAAGTGCCTTTTCAGTTACTGTATGGTCTTGATTTTTTATTTTGGAGTTAAGTCGATGATCACAGAATCACAGATGTTTATATTCCTACTTTTATATTCTCTAGTTGGTACCTAGCTCAAAAAAGTAAGGTTTGGTTAAACTGATAAGTGATTAGTTGTTCACCCTTTTCCCAATTCATGCACTCTATTCTATTTTGAAATCTTCTAAGAAAATAAGTGCATACGATTAAAGCCAAGTTACCAAATTATTAAGTTTATTTTCTTACAAATACTGTGGCATAGGGAGACATATTTTTTCATGAGTCAAATTTACGGTTGTTTGAATGAAATAAATGATTGTTTTATGGACGTCTTGAGCATGAAATCAATAAAAAACTTTTTTTAAAATTTCCTATGAATGTCTGCATGTTTGTCACTCAGTCTGGTGAAGTGAGAACTAACCAAAATACATCCCAAAACCTCTCTCAGCCAAGAATGCAGGTGGTCTTCGGCATCTTTTCAAGATGAGGTTTAGTGTCGGTTGATCAGCAGTTTAGAAAAGTAAGGTGTCGTTGGGTGACATGGGTTAGGCAGGCCACATCCTCTCTTTGAGTAAACAAAAATTACTGAAAATATTTTAATGGAAATATCCTGATCTCCCAGTGCTCAATCTTGCCATGTGTATAAAATGTCTTTATACAGTGAGCTATACGGTGGTCTCACAGTTGATGTGAAAATGTTCTTCCAATTACCTCTGGCAAATAGCTCCATCTTAAACTATTTTCTGGCGTTAGAGATATTCCTGTTTTGCCATGAGAAATGCATCCAGTCAACATTTCAGTATTTGTTACTTCTCTGGAAGCTCCTTCATGTCTTTAATAGTTCATTAGTGTTTATTTGCTTAAGGTTTAGCCTATTTTGTAATTTCTGTTAACAATACTCCCCTGTCTCCAAAACTATCCTTTTATTCGGATACCCTGTAGCTCTGAAGCCAGAGAGCCTTGGGAACGCTGAATGAGCAAGCGGGGTCTCTGAAACAGGTCATTTTAGTTTTTAAAATAATGCCAAGGAATGTAACAGCGTATGAGGTAAGGACCACATTTCCTCTTGTGTAGCGTTTTTTTTCTTAAAGGTTTTTTGAGAATTGTATTTTATTTAGGAAAAGCTATAGCAAATTTAGCTTAGAAGCATTGGGAAAATACAAAAATTAGTAGAAATTCTCTCTGGTCCAGCCTACAAGGGACTGCTGAGAAAGAATCAGAGTTGTTAATATTAGTAAGTTACCTCTATGAGTAGGAAAAGCTGTTTGCCCGGGTGGGCATAATGTCTAAAAGGAAAAAAAAAAAGGTGGACAGAGTGGGTTTTTATCAGATTTTGTTGTACATTTTGTACATTTACAATGACAGACACTAA
The DNA here is from genome assembly GCA_013399095.1 of Psophia crepitans. Taxonomy (NCBI): domain Eukaryota; kingdom Metazoa; phylum Chordata; class Aves; order Gruiformes; family Psophiidae; genus Psophia; species Psophia crepitans. The sequence goes on from VWZZ01007170.1 coordinate 51,909, forward strand.
ATAAGGACAGCTCGGGAATTTCCAGCTAATAGGTGAAATGGTAGCTGACCGAGAAAAAAGGCAAATGAGTAATGTTTGATGCTCTTCCATGTTCTAAGGTGGCAAGCCAATGAGGCGCGCTCAACACCTGCAAGAGGTTTCCTGGTAGACCAAAGGATTCCTGGAAAAACACAGAAATATGGCACAAAGGAGCACAGCAATTCTACCTGCTGACTTACAACAACAGCAAGAAGTTGAGGCTGAATCTTAAACAACCTTCAAGCCAGTTCTAGTGTATGAAATGTGCAAAGATCAGCATAAAATACCTGAAGACACCACCAGAGAAGAAAGCAACTGGATGAGGTAGAGCAGTAGTGAAGGAAAGAGAGAAAAACATTCCCTTGGGTCGGGACCAGTGTCTCTGCTAGATGGAGCATTACTTTAGATCATGTCCAAAACCCATTAGTATTATTTAAGACATTTCACCCCGACAGGCATCGTGTCTGACGGGTGATGTCTGCGTGCGGAGGGCCATGCCAGCAGGAACCCATCCAGAATACGGAGGTCTGACCCCTTCACCTGAGCAAGGCCGGGTAGCTGAAGAGTGACTTATAAGCTATAGGGCGTTTTAGCTTCTTTCCTGATCAAATCTATACCTGTTTTCTGTCTGAAAGCAATTCCCTGGTCATCTGCAGGATTGGCCAAATGGTTTTATGTGTAAAATCATTATCGTTAATAATGTGCTGGATGTTTATGGAAAGAATCCCAAAAATTCACCTATAACCAAGACAGACACTGATCCTACAATGAAAGTAGGTTGCCATTTCATAGGTAGCATAAGAAATTCTGCTTCACCGTGGTGTGTTTTAGTAAATGCTGTTCTTTAAATGTGAACTTGGTTACATTCTATGGTACTTCATGTTCTTCTATGGTTCTTAACGTTGCTTTATCTTCTGGTTGTGGGTGGATATTACATTTTAGCTCGGGGGAAATGAAGGGACTGTTTAGAAAGCTGAACCAATAAAAACATGCTGTCTCCAGGCTTTTTTCTGCATGGGAGACATTTATGGCTGCCTCTGATGATCGTATTTTTTTCATTGTTGGTAAGTGAATATTAGTCTTCTGGATTTCCCCTTTCAGAACAGTCTTTAATTTGCGTTCCGTGGCAGAAATAGGAATTTCCTTGTGGGTCATATTTCAGGGTGTTTGTATTTATACACGGACTATAAGAAGGCAGTCGCAAGGCAGGGCAGGGACACGTCGTGTTTTGCTGCAGGAGGCAATACAGGGAGTCTGGAAATCCTTCAAGGTGTATTTCTCTAAGACCTTCTACACCATAAAGACATTTTGCCTGTAAGTATTAACACAGTTTGTTTTCCTTATCTTGGCATTGTATGTTTGAAGTTTTGTAATCATTTGCAGCATTTTATTTGCATTTTGACTGAAGTGCTTCATTGCATTTCAAAAGGTTGAAAGCAATCAAATCTCTTAATGCCAGGCATACAAAAATCTGAGGGGGTATAATCATGGAATTGGCATTGTCTATTCTAAATTAGACATAACCTGTTTAAAATACTACTTTCCGTTGAAGAGAAAAGACAATTAAATGGAATTTTTAAAAACTTTTTCCCAAAATGCAGAGTGAGATTGCACAACTGTATTCTCATGGGGTTTTGTCTTCCCACCTGCAAATCTTGACTTTTCCTGAAATCCTGAAAAGACTTTTATCCTGTCGTAGGCTCTTGGAACATTGTTTTGCAAGAATTGCATCGTTTGCCAGTCGCGGTGACTCTGTCAGTCATGTTGAAAAGAATCTTACATTGCCTTTCATTGCAACCCCAGGCGTGTGCCCCTGCTATTGACACTAACAATTTGACTTCTGTATGCAGTCATTTTTAGTTCTGGAAACTGCTTTTTTGTCCTTTTTTTTTTTTTTTTTTGTAGGTCCTAGACGAAAACCTTAGCAGTGAATTTTATAACAGTCTGTCACAGCTTTTGTACAACAAATCTTTCTCCCAAAAAGGCAAAATCACAAAGGTTTCCCTTAAAAAAAACACAAAAAACCAACCAAGAAAAAACACAGGCAGAAACGCTCTGCAGAGATCTCCAGCGGACCTAAGTCTGCGGTGGGTCACTCCCTTTTACAGCTCAGCAAAGAGCTAGGGAACAGCATTTGCAGTCCTTCAAATTTGCCCAGAAGAGGCTCTGCAGCTTCAGGTGGCACACATGTTGGAGACGGTGTAACCTCGTTGTAGCTAACAGACAACCTCAAGCCAAGTTACTAAAGGATTTGATTTTGCAAGGACCGAGAGCTTTGGGATAAGGCAAAGGGAAAACTTCCTAAATGATGTTACATAGAGATGTGCTGTTACTAATTGGAAATGTAAGTGTGTGAAAGAAACTAGATCTGATTTTAAATAAACACGAAAGCAGTTGTGAGATAATAAAAAACCTGTCCAGTGTGCAAACTGTTGTGCCACGCATGCAGTCGACTGGGAGGGGTGCAGAGCTCACATACAGACTGCAAAGAAATCGCAGTGCTTTGGAGGTCTGGCTCTGTTATCCTGACACCCAAAGGTGTTCTGGAAGGAAAGCACCGAAAGGCAAATTAGCTCAAAAAACCCCGCCCCAATGGAACCCCATTAACCAAACCCACCTTTTAGTGCTCCTTCTCTTTGTTCCTGTGCTTATCAAACCCCACAGAGCGCTGCCTGCATGTTTTGTTACAGGGTTATTGAACAAAGCTTTGGAGAAGTCCATGGAAATGTACGGGTGCATTCTGCCTCCCTGCCAGCCTCTATTCCCATCCCTGCCACAGCCCAGCTATGCAATAAGCAGGTTATTTAACTGCTCAGGTTTACAGCGAGATCCCCATTTCCCTGCTAATATTGCAGGAGACGTTGCAAAAATAAGTTGACATAAATACAACCAGATTCTCTCTGTTTATCCCTCTGAAAAATGATAATACACATATGAAAGAAAGCTGTGAAGTTTATTTCATCGCTGTTTACAAATTGCTCTGAGGGCACTGTATTAAGAATGCTACAGACTTGCAGATTATTATAATTGCCCTACTATTATGACTAGATTTTCTGCATAGATTTGAAACTCTTTAGGCCAAGCTATGCCCGTTTTATACAGGGCTGATCACGCTGCCAAGGGAGTGTCAGAGATATATATGGGATGCAATATTCCTGGGTTACAGGTGTTGTGTAAAGGGGCAAAGGAAGGGGCAAAATGAAGTTCTGTTGGCAGGTCTCACCACTTCTTAGGCCTATATAAATTTACAGTTGTTATTGGCAGTAATTCTATAATTATATTAGAGTGAGAATAATATTATAGCACATAATGTATAATTTACCTTATAATATAAAGTATTATGCTGTATATTAGTATGCTTAAATAAGTAATTACGATTACAATTATTTATATAGTTTATTATAGATTTTTTTCTATGTTTATTTTATAAAGCTTAATCATCACTATGACAATAAACACTTGTAAGATATTTGTTATTCTCTTAGGCCACTGTGTGGGCAGTGAGATGCTGCTTAGCAGCAAAGAAAGTGGAAGGAATTAGCTTCAACATTTTTTACTATCTGGGTGGAAGAAACAATCCGGATGGCTTCTACAAGTAAAAGAAATTCTGCAGGTACAAAATTTCATTTACTAAGATTTCTCAGTAGTAAGGCTAAATCAGGTTTCAGTCCATTCTTACCAATATATAATACCATTCTCCTTGCCTTTCACCTGCCAAGGATTTTGTGGTAAACAATAGTTCAAAATCAGGGGAAAACAGCATACTGAAAAATTTGGCGATCTCATCTGGATTTACACTGTGTGTTAATTCTCTCCCTCCGCTTGCTTCTTTCAACAATCTGTCCTAAATGCAGCAATTCCCTTCATAGCTGAATTTTTATTGTCCCTGACACAGAGGTTGAACTGACATTTGTGAAAAACATTAAAATCCTTAAATATTTACTGGGAACTGGAAGATACAGTCAGTATCTCCAACGCACTCGTGATGAAGCCTGACCTCCACTGAAGTCAGTACTAAAAGAGCTTTCAGAACCAAGCGTTTCTTGTATCACCACAAAGTTTGGTCATGTTATATTTCCCAGAAGGCATGTATATTCTCTACTGCCCCTTACTGGAAGATCCAAAATTAGGTTGACTGGGCTCCTTTCAGTCACTGAATTCTTAAAAAATCCTAATTTCCCATACACGGTTCATAGCTTAAAAAACGGAATATCTCATTCCGCTCTTTGCTGCTCCTTTCACTGGGCATTATAGTGCATTAATAAAAGTAAGATTTTAACCAGAAATCCACCAATACATTCAGGCATTTTTTCCCCCAAGGCTTAAGTTCCTATTTCACTTGTAGGACTTTTTCCTGTCATCACATCATGACTCACAGTGTAAGATGATCTATCCTTAGTGGTGTTTGCAACCTATGCAAATTGAATGGCATCTACAAATCTCATTAGGGAGCTGTTTACTGACTTTCAGATCACTAATTGTGAAGTTAATTAAGACCAGGCTCCAGAAGATAAATAAGACCAGTTAAATATGACAGAGGCTCATGATATCTTCCGATCCCCCTCCATTGTCCCTAATGTGTTTGCAGTTGGACCAGTTGTCAGCAGTAGCTTGGACATCAGGGAAGCATGGCTTGGCCCTATATTTTGTAGCCTTGACTTGGGTCTGTCTTCTCTAATTGCAATGTGCTTTATGGCCATTTAAGCACAGAAACTCAGTGCTCAGCAACAATTTCTGGTTCAAGTAGGTCTTTTTAAGAGGTTAATTGGCAACAAATTAAGTAATGGTGCCGTTCATTTCTCTTTGATTAGTGGGAACTCAAAACACGTGTTGCCCTGAAGGTGGAGTCTGCAAGCATGGATTCCTCATCAAATCACCACCTCTCCAACTTTTGAGCTCACAGGTATAATAGCACAGATTAGTCATATTCTAGCAATCCCTCAACAAGCATCTGTTATATCTGCTAGCCTGCATTTTAATGTGAGACAAATTCCTTTCTCTTTGGCAGAATTCCTGGAAAAAGCGTTTTTTCATCCTGTCCAAATCCAGCAAGGGCAATTACATCCTGAAGTATCTAAAAGGCCAGAACATAAAAGGCTCCATACCTGTTAATCAGTATGTAATTCAAATGCATCACCTTTTTATTTTAAGTCGTATATCAACACACTTAAATGGCCACTGGTTGTACAGACACTTGTTCCTGATTGAGGTTCTTGATCCAAATCCTGCTCAAGTCCAGAAAAGAGGCCCTTGGGCTTTTGTAGGCTTTGGGTGCAACTTACAGTGTATCATATATGTAGAAGTGAAAGTCCTAAATTGCCTTGATGAAATTTGATACGTTTGTGGGAGTGATTGTGGTGATGTGGTATCTGCAAACCAGACATCTTGGCTCTGTGATCCCAAAAGCTGCATTCCTGTAGTAGAAGATATTTTATCTCCTGCGAGGACAGTGCTATGCATTCACTCACATGCAGGAAGAATGGACTATGCCACTCTTAACTGTGGCACATGCAGCCTTTCCCACCTTACAGCTTTGCAAAGTGCTTTGGTAGTTGTGCAGAGGTCTCCTGGCTTTCACATAGCCCTTTGGGCTGATGCCTGCTGCCCCTCTGCCTCTTACTCTGCTGAGAAATTGCTTTGCTTGGCTTGTTTGGGTTGGTCATTTCATTCCTCTCTGCACGGTGCCCGCTGCAGCAAGGCTGAGTATCATCAGCCTTGTGGTAGCACCATTTACCATGTCACATGGGGTATGAGATACATAGAAGGGAAACGGTGAATGTAAAGATTTTACCAGTCAGACCTGGAGGTTTTTACTCCCTGCTCCTGCAATTGTTAGGCACGGAGGTCACTGGACTCACATTGCTGTTGTTGCTTCTTCCATTAAAAGGATTTACATTGTGAAGCTTTTGAAAAATTCCAATTTGCTTGATGGTATCAAGTTACTTTATTACCATCATTGTTGCTGGTTTTATTTTAACTAATCTAACTTCTTGGAAGTTAATAGAAATAGTGCTTACATTTAAGTATCCATTAAGAGTGCTTCTTGTCTGTTCTTCTTTCCCTCCATTAAAGTACAATTAGTTTCAAATTAAATGCATTGTTCTGTAGTGGTTCAAAAACATCTGCCACAAATTTTTCTTACTATCATTTCTTTTCAAGATTCTGTGTTAGACCAACAGTCCTTTTTTTCAGAAGTGAGGATCCAAAATCTGGACATGAGTCTTTGAAAAAGTTGACTTTTTGGTTTTGCTTGGAAGTTTTCTTCATTGAAAGACCATCTGTTTTGAATGTATGCATTTATTTTCCTGAGAATTTTTTCTGTGGGAAAATGCTCAACCTTTTCCCACGCAGATCTCATCATATTATGCTGTGCTTAGAGTAAAATACACACACACACACACGTATGTGTATATCTATGTTTGTATATATGTATAGTTACATAGCATGTTTCATACGGTTCTCTTAACAGAATCATAAATACTGAAGTTGGCATAAGCAATTCTGAAATTATGGAAACGGTGAGGAAGATGTTTAAATGCCTCCCTGAACAGGTGATGTCCATCCGTACTGCAAACAGATGTTACTACCTCATTGGGAGCAGCAGGTAGGCATAGAAAGATGTGCAAACGCAAGATGACAAGCTAATGTCAAACTACGTCGCTGCCCCAAAGCAAGGTCCCACTCCTCCACAGCATCCCCCATCCCTCCCTGTGTCTCAGCTACTGATGGGGCAGCTCTGGAATGAGACTATTCATTGATCCAATGGAAAACTGCTCTTTTCTCTGTCTTTTTTTGCCCCTGTGGCCGGGTTAATTTTTGCTCATTCAGACAGGTGAGCTAACCTTCCCTGCAGCCACACTGCTACAACATCCAACGTGTTAAAGTAGTGGGGTCACGCGACTGGGAGTGGGGTGGCAGCGTCAGTGCCACATTGAACTGTACTGGTTAAGGGTCAAGGAAGAGCAGAAATCTTTGTTTCCTCACCCAGTAGGTTGTTAATGAAGGGAAGCAGATTTAGCCTAAAGAAGAGAAGACTCTGGGGAGACTTAATTGCAGCCTTTCAATACCTAAAGGGGACCTACAGGAAAGCTGGCGCGGGGCTGTTTCTTAGAGAGTGCAGTGACAGGACAAGGGGGAATGGGTATAAACTAAAAGAGGGGGGATTTAGATTGGACATTAGGAAGAAATTCTTCCCTGTGAGGGTGGTGAGGCACTGGCACAGGTTGCCCAGAGAAGCTGTGGAGGCCCCATCCCTGGCAGTGTTCAAGGCCAGGTTGGATGGGACTTTGGGCAGCCTGGTCTAGTGGAGGGTGTCCCTGCCCATGGCAGGGGGGTTGGAACTAGATGATCCTTGTGGTCCATTCCAACCCAAAACATTCCATGATTGAAGGGGAAAATGCCCCTGAGGGACAACAGATCCCAGAAGGAATGACTGGGGCCTTTGCTGCAGCAGAGTGGTGTGCTCCCTGCTCTCCCAGGCTGCAATCCACTCCTCAGAGAAGGCAGAAACTGCTGCTGTGGAGGTGATCAGCCAAAGCTCAGTTAGGTGAGGGAGGACATTTGGCACAGTGCTCCTCTGCTGCTGCTTCCGAGCTTCTCCTCTGCAGTTTCCCAGCCACAAGCATGTCAGGGATTTTTCTGCCTTTATGCAGAAAACCAGCTGATGTGTGAAACGCTGATAAGCGCAGAAGAACAACACATACCTGTGTGTTACTTGAGCGTGCTACCCCACGCCTTTCCCTCGGGCACTGCTCTCACAGCCCACGCTTGATGGTAAGCGTTCCAGAATTAATCCAACTAAATCCACCACAAGCATGAAACAGGGTTTCAGGGGTCCTTTCATGGCACATTTCTCGTCCTGCTCTCCCAAGCCTTGTTAGCTGTCTTTATGGCAGGACTCAGCAGACCAGCATTACACATAGAAGATGAAGCAGAAAGCACCGTCCCACCTCTGTCTCTCTCCCTCTCCATGTCTCTTGCACACACACACACACACACACAGAGCCCCCCACATACCTTTTCATTCCCAGTCTTGGGCTGTACCTCTCTGAGGTCCCACTTTCCCATCTGCTATGGCCACCTGAGCACTCTCTTGAAAGGAAGGTGCAGATCTTCCCCGTTGATTTCAGGAGGCGTTAGTTTTGGCTCCATGGAAAGAAGCTTGAGTTCTACCCATGGATAGGTTTTCATTTCTGTTGTTCCAACCTACAGGCAGGAAACAGAGGACTGGGTCACTGTGATATCTTCAGTCTGCAGGGAGGCCGAAAGAGGTGGATGCTGCCCTCAGGTGACATGTTACTGCACTTGATTTTAGAAAGAAAGAAGTTTGTAATTTCCTTAGAAACCCGTGCAAAGGAATTTCCCTGATTTTGTCCTTGCAAGTTGCCTTGGTTAATCAGAAATTCATTTTCCATACAAATCCTATACCCTGGCTTTATGCATTAAGCAGGCATTGCACAATCTGTCTGCGCTGGGATTGATTTTACATTGAAGGAGTCTCTTTGAAGAGTAAGCCACATGGAAACTAGGAGATGATTGACATTATGCTGCAATGAATTACACCTTTGATGCACCAGAATGAAAATGTGTGTTATCGTTACCGTGTGGTTTTTGGTTATATTTACATGCTGTTTTACAAACTGATCCACATCTGGGCTGTCAGTGTAGGAGCAGCTGGAAGCTCTGTTAGTTCAAGCACAGGCCCAAGTTTCTGCACCTTCTCAGCCAGCCAGGCCTACTAGTTCAGACTCAGCACTAAGCTACTTACATCCCTACAGCTTCATCTCGGCTCAAAGTGCAAGTAGAGCCTTTATATCTTTATATCTGCCTGGAAAAAGCCATGTAGACAACCTCTCTGAGCAATTAGAAGTAAAATTTGGACTAGTGGGATGCATTGGTGCATTGTGTTCATGCCGATCAGGTGCTTGTCGTCTTACACTGCTGTCATCTTATTCCTAGAACCAAGATCTTCCAAATCCAGAAGTCAGAAGCCGGCCTTCCTCTTTGCCACTGTTCTTGAATTCCATAGATACAACTAGTTTCCTGGAAAGGCAAAGGTACCAGAAGGTAAACAGATTAGCCATCCTTAATAATGCGTTTGCTCCTAGGGGTCACTATGGAATTCCATTTGTATAGTTGGTTTTTTCCATAGAAAGTTCTTCAGAGCTTGTGCAATGGGTACCTGGGTAGTCTGTTCTGCTCTCTGGTGGGGTTCCTGAGTAGGACCTGGATGGTAACATCAGAGAGTCCCCACAAAAGAAAGACTTTTGAGGAAAGTCTGCATGTATGTAAAGGCAGGTGTTGATGGCAATGAGGACCCATATTCACTGGCTGTCTCAACGGACTGGCAAAGATTAGTGGGCATAAAACAAGCCCCTGCAGATTTGCTTTGGCATGCCTTTGCAAAGCCATGTGGTGACTGTTTTGACAGCTGCCTCCCACATTCCTCCCTGTTTTGTGATTGTGCTTTTCTTTGTCTCTTTCTTCAGACTGCAAAGCCTAGAGGGGAGTTCAGGTCCAGTTCCTCTGTGCCTTCCAGATTTCCCCCCTCAATATTTAAGTAGAAAAGAAGGAAATCGTTGCTCTTGTCCCAGAGCAATTGCAGTCCCTGTCCTCTGGTGACAGGCTGAGTATCAGCCAAGGGAGTGTTGGTTTTCTCTAGCCACAAAGTTGTGTGCAGGTGGCCCAGCTGGAGGAAGCTGAATGCAGGTGAAGCCCCCTTAGGAGTCGTCAACTTTTTTCTTTTGTATACAGGAGAATGGTCCCTCAGAAGACAAGAACAGGCCTAATTCAGATCCTGGCACTCATCAGACTCGGTGTGACTCGCCAAGAGGAGTTCTTGCAAGCCTGGTGAGCAGAACAAATCAAACAGCTCTTGACTTGCTCAGCAGAAGTGACTATTGGCTCTTATCTCACCTCAGTACCTCGATAACTATAGATTATTAATCTACTTTCCCAGCACACTGAGTTGGTGTTTGAAAACTTCCTAAATATAGTTAGTCTGTTGTCTTGTTTAGCACTGAAAATAAGAACTTGCTTGAAATACCCTTTGTTTACTTTGTTTCTTCGAGGCAGATCCTCAGAGCTTCTGTGCAGCAATTGCCACTTGTGGCAACTCTCACAAACTCCATCAAAAAACTCTGAAGTTGCACTTGCTTGAGGATTTGCTCCTTCCATCACTGTTCTCAGCTGTGCCATAGTCCTCCTGAATGGTTCCTTTCTGCAGCCTCTGCCAGGAGCAATTGAATCAATGTTATTGAACTACAGAACAAGGGCTTGTTAAATTGAGGCACACCTCAGGACTGACCTTCTCTAAGCATAATTATGACTTCAAGTAATTTAGCTTCCGTGTCTGGCACAAATGGTTTAAAAAGATACAACGATGAATGTTACCCCATGTTACTGGCTAAATGTTCTGACCTGTGTTCCCTGAACAAACACCTGCAGCAGTTTCAGATGGTTTCTGCCCTGGATTACTGCCTTTGCAGCAGAGTCAACAGAACACAAAGCACAACCAAGGCTCCACCACACCAGAATGCTGTTTGGCAGCTAAGTTTAAGCCCATCTTTATTAGCAGTTTACACATTGGACTGTGATCTAGAGTGACTGAGATACAGGGGAAAGACCTGTTCTGCTATCATGGCTAACAGGGTGGTAAATCACGTGCTGCGGTCACCATCCATGTGTACAGGCTGGCAGCCAGTATGAGACAATACAGCTAAATTTAGTGGAAAGTAGAGAAAATAGTTGAAACTACATTGCAATGCCATGGTGAGTTAGCACAGCTCAGCTGACGCACAGTACTTTATCAAGCTGTAATAACTCAGTTGTGAGTCCAAGCTCTGAAATGCATAGAGTTAACTCTTCATCTGATGTAACCGGTGCTGCCCTGGATGCATACCAAGGCTCTTTCTGTCTCTCTCTTACGCATGCCTTTTCTGTCTCATTCATTAATTCTTCTCATGCTTATGGTTCCTCAGAGAGCATGTATTATCTGCAGCTGTTTGAACTGGACAGACTGACCATGAGGGTTAAAAGATAAGGAATTTGGATTTTACCCGTTTAGCCTGAAGCAGGAAGCTCATATTTCTGTCTTAGCATGTATGAAGATAAATAATCTTGCCATAGAGCTAACACGAAACAAAATTGTTTGCTCATTCGATAAAAATATTTCACTTGCCTCAGAAGTTCAGCATCTACTAACATCTCTGGATCTATTCTCTGCTCAGTGACTTCTAGACAGCTGAATTCCGAATTAATCCCTTGTATTTACATCCTATTAGAAGTATGACTCCGCATTTCCAGTACCTGATTCAGTTTGCTTTTTATCAATGGTTCCCTCACCCTGGCACAGCTCTTGAAAACTCTTTGGTCAGTAGCCATTACTCACACAAACAGGCCTATCAATGTCAGCTGAGTGCAGTCATGCAGGCAGGGACTCGGCCACCCAGGAGAGGTTGGGGACCTGGCTTCCTTTCAGGCCACATTTTGAAGCTGCCAATACCGCACCTGACTCAGCAATTCAGCATCAGCTGTTTCGCTACACAGCTTTCAATATCTGAAATGCACCAAAATAAGGAGCCCTGACATGTATCACCCTGTACTGCTCATTACCGTTGGCAGGCACCTAGGCATCTTTATCAGGAGTCTGGCTTTGGTATCTGTTAGACACACCTGATTCTTTGAAAGAGAAGTTCCTCTGTCCAAGGGCAACACATAACTTTTGACCCTTTCCCCAAGGAACCTAAAACTAACAATTGCTCACTTGTTCTCCAGGTAGATAGGGGGACTAGATGATCCTTGAGGTCTCTACCAACCTTAATGATTCTATGATTCTATCATTTCCATCTTGTGCTACAACCAATTTTTTCCATCATTTCATTCTCTCTCGTGTAAATACACACCATGTTTCAACAGAGACTTAAAGAACTTGCTTAGTTGTACGTCTGAGTGTAATTGTACACTGAGGTTAACTGCGCTGCTCTGGTTGTAGAGCATCTGGAGGAACAGAGATGTCAGCAAACTGCTTTAGGGAAACGCAGTGCTGCTGCAGCTTACCTTCTCCTTCCCAATAGTCTGCAACGGTGCCAAAGGGGAACGCTGCGTTTGGCAAAAGATATCCACTGTTAGTGATTGGAGTTTCAGTTTGGGAAGCTGATGAGTGCTGTCTGCTCTCTGAAATTTCCCAGGAGCTGGAGGATCTCAAGACTTAATAAAATCACCTCCTCTTCCCCCTGTTCCCCAAGTGTTTACTCATTTGATTGATCCAAAGCCCCTGAAAAGTCACTAGGAAACTTGTTCATGACTTTACATGATGACCACAGAGCCAGTCTTGTTCCTTCCGGGGATTTGTTATACACTTCTTGAAGGACCTTTTGTAGGTTTGTTCTGACTCCTACAGCATGTGCTTTTTATGTCATTTATACTAAGAAGGAACAAAAATACATTCATCATATTTAATTTCTACTTGATGCCAGTTTCTTCTTTTTACATGTAAGAGAGTAATTAGTTTAATTTACTTTACCTTGAAAACAGTAATATATTCTGTGGCATATTTAGCAATTATTAAAATGATCACCATGGAAACCAAGTATGTAAGCAGAGAGATAAAAAACCAGTTGCATGACAGACATGGCATGGGGAATTGTATTGGGAAGCAGCTAAATACTAATTATCATACTCTTCATTATAGTGAAGTCAACAAGGGGAGATAAAAATAAATAATTTATCTTTGTGACTTAGAAAGGTAAACTTGGTGGAAGAATTAATTTCTCCTTGACTTACCAAATCACTGCAGACTTGGTATTTCAGGTATTTATGAAGGCAGAATATCACTCAGGACACAAAGGATTCAATGTCAGGTCTCCAGTCCTCTGGAGCATATTCTTGTTCATGGAGCAGTATGAGTTAATAGACTTCTCCTTAGTCAGGGAAATCCAAAATTCTTTCCTTACTTGATAACAGTTAAAAGGCACTTAAAAAGAACAAATATCTCCTGATCCACTTCTAGATTTCCTACAGATTTTTTCCTAGTGTAAGGGTTTTAGGACTGAATGCAAATAAAAAAATATTTCCCGCACAAGTGACCCTAAATGCGTCCAGATTCATACATGAAGTGTTTAACCCACTTGATTTTTAAACAAAACAACAGGTTGTGAACATGCAGTGAGTTGCAACTGCCTGTTGCCCCAAATCCGTCCGTGAGAAGTACCAATATTAGTGGCCAGTCATGTGCAGTAGATCTCAAAAGTATGAGTAGGGGCACAACTACAGAAACCTTGTTCCTAAAACAGACTGGCTCTGAGCATCTCTCTCTTCAAGGAGAAATATCTTCCTGTGTTTTCTGTGGGTATTTGCTGGTTCTGTTACTTCACCACGTAAATTGAAAAATGCATGTTAAATAATCTAACTGAACCTGTTAAATACAAACCCATTCTTTCAACAGGATAAAAATCTTGGAAAAAGTGAGGAAAATCTGCTGTCGTCAGATACAGATGAAGACATCAAAAAGGATGAAGACGACTACTACCAAACTCCCAGCAATATTTTAGCAAAGGTAGTTTATCAGTTGTGAGTTCTGCTGGTGTGTTAATAGCTCCAAGGAGACAGGAGACATTTAATGAGCTAAAAAGAGGAACAGGTATGAGGAACCACTAGTACCTTGCAAAAGAAATACATGGATAAAGCAGTAGGTAATAGAGCTTCCATTTGTGCCAGAAAAAGGTACACTAGACTCATTCAAAGGATCTTTCTGGTAGAAAGTGGCATTTTGACAAAAACATTGCTGATTTTGTTGAAATTCTCCAAATTGACTGTTTCATTGTAAATGACTTTTGCCTATTGTATCACGGGATTTTTTTTTTTCCAAAAGTGAAAACATCACTTAGAAAATGTAGCTGTATATTATTTTCATACGTTTTAAAATGCAATTCTGTAGAAGCACCAGTAAACTGCATAAAATATAGCAGTACTTTAAAAACACTGCGAAACCTTTTGGTATCTGCATTTCACTGTGAAACGGGGGAGCAGGAGAAATCATACTGGTAATTTTAAACAAATTTTGGCACCTAATTTGGGAGCTAATAGCTCTAGGTTTCCCACGTAGTTAGTGGTCAGGAGAAGCTAAATGGACAGTCTTCTGCAGAAGTCACAGCTTCTTTCCAAAGACTGTACAGCTAACTGAAGGACATTAACAGTATGATTTTGCCATATAACCTAAGTGCTTTAAGTTAAGCACACCCAAAGTACAAGACTCTTTTTTCAACCTGCTTAAATTAAAGTGTAACAAAATTTTTGTGGTAGTACTTTAGAATGCAGTTGGTTATGTCCCAGGTCGAAAGGAAAGCAAATGGTAGTGTCAATAATATCAGATAACATTCACTTCTAAGGTTCAACCACCTTTCTAGGTCATGGTTTCTGGAAGGGACTTATTTGGGAAAAGCCAGGCTGTATTAGCCAATGTGTTTAAACAGCGTGAGCACTAAACAAAACAAGGAAATAAAGATTTTATTTTTTTTTTTTGTGTAGGCAGAGCAAGGATAGAATCATAGAATGGTTTGGGTTGGAAGGAACCTTAAAAATCATCTAGTTCCAACCCCATGCCATGGGCAGGGACACCCTCCACCAGACCAGGTTGCCCAGAGCCCCATCCAACCTGGCCTCAAACACTGCCAGGGATGGGGCCTCCACAGCTTCTCTGGGCAATCTGTGCCAGGGCCTCACCCCCCTCACAGTAACAAATTTCCTTCTAAGGTATTTACATTTTATGTCTTTCCAACAGTGCACTACTGAAGTAGCAAAGCCTGACCCTACAGATGAGTCTCATGTCTCTGTGCAAGAGAAGCCAGTGCAGGAGAATGCAGTAAAGGAGAACATTTATATGTCAATGAAATCACTGTAAGTAATAACTTCATTAAACTTCATTTTGCAAAACGAAAGTGGCACAGTAGTAAAGATAAAGCTGTCATTTGTGGTATTTCCATAACTATGTCTGGAGTCTGCATCTTGTTTGAGTGAGTCCTTCTTTGGTCTTGGTTGAGAAAGTTCAGAACCCATGGGGATACCAGAGTGAAATTCGAACTCATCAACATGAAATTCAAACTCACATTACAAACTCAAGCATTTAGATAGGCTCTGACTATAGGATGCAGCACTTCATGTTGACTCGTACTTTTTCTAGGTTTTTGTGACGTAACAGCCCACCACTTTACTCAGGTACTGCAGCCAATCTCCAGCAACCTTTCAGACAGGTACTTTCCAAAGCTGGCAGCAATATCTAGTGGTTAAAAGATGAAGGTAGACACAAGGCATTAGCTCCCAGCTTTTCCAGTAAGAAGTTTTGTGATCCTGAGTAGGTCACCTTCTTCCTTCCATTTTCCTATCCAAAGAAGGGGTCTGGTGCTGTGTACTTTGCAAGTACAGTGTTTGGCATGTCGCAAAGAAAGACCTGAACTTTCTGTCACAGTTGTAGTGCCACAAGGAAACTTTATAATCTCCACTGGTCGTTAGCTATGGTCTGCTGCCTACAGACAGTCAAGTCTTATGCCACACAGTGAGAGGCTATTGGAAATGCAGACCCACAAACCGGTTTATTCTAATAGATTTATTTAAGCTTGTCTCTGTCTTTGAGAGCCCCTGGAAGGAATTACTATAGAAACCTCACAAGCCTATGCCATCTGAGTTAAAATATACCAAGAGCAGCTTTTGCTATTAACCCCAATCTTGTTTGAGGCGTGGAGGGAAGTTGGCTCCAGGCATTATAAGGCTCATCAAATAAACCTAAAAAAACATTCAAGCACATCTGAGTTATTGTATCTCCCTAGGGACAGCATTACATCCCTGCAGAAGCCAGTACAGCCAAGGCCAACAATCTGTACTCAGTTTCTTTGTCAAGGCATGTTGCTAGCTGGAACATTTTCAGGCTTAAGAAATAGCTTTTAAATACTGAAAAGGTTTATTTTGGGATTTATGGTCTGTTTTTAGAAGGAGTTTATTTTACTTAGTTGTACTTTTGTCTACTGGATATTCTACAAGAACTTGTTATTCTTTGCTTCACTGATGGCTATTTGATCCAGCTTCAAACACAGCAAGAGTAGGTGGAATGGCCAAACCAGTTCATTTTTTATCACGTTCCTCTTCAGTAAGTTGCTGGATGAGAGCTGCCAGCTCACGTGCAGATGTGATGGACTCCTGTCTCTTCCCAAATGCCAAGACAACGGTACATGTCCAAGAGACTTGGAAGCAAACAGAGACCTACAACTCCCAGAAAGGAGCACCAGCCAGCAGCCAACCCTTCAGAGAAGGCAAAATTCGTTACCACTTTCAGTGGTTCAGTTGTCTATACTGCTCAGGTGAGTGTCTTCTCCATTTTTCATTGCAGAGAAGACAGATATGTCTTTGTGAATTTCCGTTGAGATACTGGTAGCGTGTGTCTGATCTCTGATGTTTTCTCTCACAGTCAAGTTACAGATAAGACCCAGCTGCAGAATTTGGATATTTTTGTCCCCCTAACTGATATTAACAGTTACCTAAAACTTACAGAAGCAGCAGGACAAATATGGTAAGTTCTGGATGTCTTGTGATGGTGCCTGTCAGATGTGAATGAGACAATCAGTGTAGGTACAGAAGTGTGCAGCCATACATGTCCACGTACGGTTTTGGCAGTGAAGAACAGGGCAAAGTCAGTATGTGCTGGTACTTCAGTGATTCCCTTCTGTTCTTTCTGGCTCTCCATGTACTTGAGTTTCTATTTCAACTGCTATTGGAAAGGGCTATATAGAATCGAGATCCCTTAGCATGCTCTGTAATAATTAGTGACAAAGTCCCACCTCAAAAGCTGTTCTTCTAATGTTTGTGTGAAATAACCTAATTACTGCTAGTCGTTTTTACCTCTGATTTGGTGAACCGCAATAATGGCATGTCTCAGAGATATAGTGAAGGGATATATCTTGCGATAGGGTGAATAGGGCCTTTCAAACAAAAATCTTGCAAGCTTTAGTATAGGTGGCTAATAACCCTTTGTTATTGATGATAAAGGCAAGTATTAGGGAGCACGTACAAGGGATAGACTTCAAGTCCCATTTATTTGACTTCCGTACCCCCTTATGTACGCTTAAGTCTTATGAAGAAGAAAGGGATTTATTGAAAGAGGTGACAGTCCTTTGGAAAGCCATGAAACCTGTCTGTCACTGGAACGGGTGACAACACAGAACCTATGGGCAGAGAGGGAACCATTTCCAAAACTGATAAATTCAGTGATTCACTCTCTTTCGTCAAATCCTTTCTTTTCTTTTTTCCCCTTTAACCTATTACCCTGTGTCCCTCCTAGTATTAACTTACATCACATCATTTTGTAATTTAAGCAGTAGCACCTGTAAAGCTTTCTGAGACTCTCTAGTTGTGAGCTGTAAGTGAAAACTTAAATTATGTGACAGAAATCAAGCTGACTTGAGTTGGATGCCAGCATAAAATTATCTCCAAATTAATCCCAGCTCTGGTTCAGTGGTAGGAATGAGTGCTAGACAGAGATTTTGACAAGTAGGTGTTAAGGGCTAGAGGATACACGTCTTCTTAGTGGTCCCGCTGGAAATTAGTGCTCTCCCTAGACCCTCAATATCAATGACTAGGATATAGAAGAGGGAGCAGAAAAAGCATTCGGTACGTACTCCTGTGTGACCTGTTGATCTTTTAGTGCCACACAGCACTGAGATTGCCTTTTGCAGTTGCTGTCATATTCACACTGATCAGGGGCAATGTGTGCACAGCCCATCACTTGGTTTCAGCCACTGTCAGCAAGAAGAAAAAATAGCATTGTAAAAGGAACTGGGAATGGGACCCCATCTCAATAACTCTGAACTTACAGAGCTTTCTCAGTGGAAATTCGTATTGAAAGAATCTGGAACAGAGCACTAGGTCTGACTGTCAGATCAGCTAATTCTAAGTAGCTCATCATCAAGGAGAGACCAGCAGGAAAGGGATACTGGAATTTCCGTAAGGGTTCCGTCAGGACAGCAATGGATATCTGACCCTCACGGTTACATCATAGATAAAACACATGATAATAAGTTTTAATTCCATTCTTTTGGGATGACTGTGGAAATTATCTCAGTCAAACATAGGGCTAAAGCATCTGCAGCAGCATACACGTACCTGCAGCGAGTCTGGCCAACTGCTTTTGTACTGGAATCCCCAGCTCTCACTGCTGACCTTGCTACCACCAGTCTCACTTGTTGACAGGCTGCAATGCCAGTGTCATGTGCGCTTTTCGGAGAACCTGTTGGGATGGACGAAGCAGCTTGGTTTCAGATAGAACCAGATCAATAAGTCACAAAGTCATTCAACCTGTGTGTTATTTCCAGAGGGCAGTACCATAAATACAATCCTGTTCAGCCATTGCTGTTCTGTTAGCAGTAACTGGATACCCTGTATGTTTCCTTCATTGTCTGTCCTCCAAACACCCCAGTGTCTCACAGTGGACTGGTCCTTGCCGACTGGGATGTTTATTTAATCATGGAGACCACATAGTGGCTGTGAATGATCTGCAGCCCCAGGACGTGGAGGAGGCTTACTTCTTCATCAGCAGGTCCACGAGAAAGGAGGTAAGCCTGACTAACCTGAAGGTGATAGTCAAATGAATCAAGCCAAATGAGAAAGCAAGATGCTTTTTGCAACTTTCAAGTGGCTTCATTCAGACCAGTTTACTCTGGTTTGTGTTTGGTATGAATAACTTCAGCACCAAATAGCTCCTCAGCATCATTCTGATGTAGCATCTCTTGTTCCTGGGCTACCTGGGGAATGCAAGGTCAACACTGCTGTGTTTAAGGACTTGATCTCAAAGAGTCTGAGCAACCTCAAGAGATACTACTGGGCAACCATAAATTAGAGTTACTTGGTACTTTTTGGCTAAGGCCCGTGAATTGCAAACTTTGGGAAATAAACAAATGCCTCCAGAGGATGTGTAGTTGCTCATAGTTGTTTTGGGTATTGATCCCTAGACTCCCACCTCCTACTGGTTATCAAGCACTACGCATCTCCTTGTGTGATACCACCACTTTTGAAGAATGTGGGAGATTTCTAAGTGGTGCTCTAACATCACTGTGATCTACTACATGTTGATACCTGTGTTTCTTTCACATGGAGCCATATTTCAGTATCCGGGTTCTCTGACCCATGCCTGAACACATTCATATTTGAATTTTGCTGAGAAAGTTGAGGCCATCGCATGCTGTTGCCATCTAAAGAAAAGTAAGCTTGTGTCAGCAAGGAAAAAGTACTCATCTCTCTTAGCAGGGCATTTTTATTTAGCTAGTTAAAATACAAGTCAGATAGTAGCACAATATTGATCAGATATAACAAGTTGTAAAGATTTTTCTCTTTTTTTTATTCCTTCTTTTTTAAGGTGAAACTTACTGTACGTAGGATTCCGTATTCAGATATCTTCCATGTTAAAGGCTGCTCATGTTCCTGAAAAAAAGACCTCAATGATTAAGTAAGTATCAAGGCTCAAGGGAAGAGATCAGGGAGGCGAATGTGATATATAGTGTGTGGAAGTAACATTTATCCTCTAGAGCTGCCAGACATCTTTTGTTGCCGAAGTACAAAGAATAGAGAACATGGATTTAATTTTCATTTTATGTCCTAATAACTTGCTTTGTTGACATGGCTGGCATGTGTTTCGCTTGTATTTCATGTTGGCATGTATTTCAGTTACATGAAAAAACCCGAGGGTCAAATCATTTACGAAACCTGTGCACCGTGCATGCTCTGTACTTCAGTAGGAAGTAATGGCTCATGCCTCTGCTCGCCTCTTTACGCTGAGTTACACTGATTTATACTGAACTCCTAATCAGTTAAGGGTGTGCAAACAACTTACATTTGGAGCAAAGCCACGTTTTCCCATCTTTCCTCTTAGCTACAGAAAGGCAAAGGCAAGCTGAGAGCTGTAGTGCTGGAAGGAAGGTTGGTAAATAAAGTGTTGTGTAGTGATTCAGCGGGGCCTCCTCTCGTGTCATGCCCCTCTTGTGTTACAGCCACAAAAATACATTCAAGGGATGACAGGAAAAAGAGCCGGTTGGAAAAAAGGCATGTGTCTGGAGCACCTTTGGGCTCACAGGCAGCCGAACCAAGCCCTAAGCGCACAATGATGGAGTGGGTTTGGGAGAGAGGAGGGCCGGCTGCTCTGTGAGAGCGTTGTTGGTAAAGACAGCTGGGAAAGCCGGAGAGAGGAGCGATGTGTGTGGAGGCATGTGCGCTCAGCCCGGCGCAAACAGAGTTCTCTGAAAGAGTTTGGTGCTACCAAGTACTACCATAGGCACGTCACACATACCATAGGCACGTCACGGGTACCACGGCATTTCCAGAGCGAGTGCTCGTTTGTTTCCCAAGGAAGGACGCTTCCTGTAAATATTTATTTGTGACTATGTCTTGCTTCCGTTGCTGTCATAGAAACACGAGTGATTTTCAGCTAATATCACACCAAAAGCTGTTGGTGCGTGACATGGAACTGCCCGCAGGGGTGTCTTTAGCAGGTGCCAAAAGGGAGCTTTGTTCTGTACTACGGTGACCTCTGTTGCTTACAGAAACACGGTGTGACGTGGTGCGTATGCACAATACATACCTCTGCACAATGCATGCCTATATGGACACGTACATTCATATATACGTGTCTGTGTGCGCGTGTTTCCGTACATATCTATTGCTGTAAGATAGATCGTATACATATATTATATATATACACGATATACAATGATGTGGCAACAAACCGAATCACTGGTTTTGAGCACAATTTTATCTTGCCAGATACAACTGAAATAACTACTGGCTTTAGCAGGCATAGATTTATTGATGTTAAGAGATTTATATAAAGTTTGCTTAAGGTGGATTTGGCCCGAAGGAGGTATTTGTCCAGCTTCCTGTTGAATTAGGCCAAGTCAGCTACTACAGTAAGAAACTACACTCACTAAAATCAGCATCAGTGCCACTTACTCCAGTAGTGAATTTGACAAATGTGCTTTATATACTTCCTTTAAAATCCAGTCTGGACTTCAAAAAAAATCATTATAGAACTTTATTTAGTCAAAGATTAAAACAGCACTGGTAACTCAGAATGAACAAACACAAATATTTATACAATTTATTCAGACTCAGTTTCTATTCAGAAGATGAATTTCCAGACTGAATGTTCCCACAGCCTGTCTCTTCTCTTTCTGAGATAAGAGTGTTTGGGACATGTTTATTTCTCAAGGTGGGAAAGGACCACTTTTTGGTAATTCTGTTTCAGTGGACCTGAAAGGCCTGTTTGTGCTGAATTCTGCATCGAGACAGAGGGAAACCCCAGTTCTGGAACTACGGAGGCCAAAAACGGAAGAAAAGACATTCCCTGGGAGCTCTTCTCCAAAGCCGCCGTGGGACTCCTTTGCTCTGCACTGCCTCTTTGAGCGCAGCAAACCCCTTTCAGCCTAAGGAGCCTCTGAGGGGTGGGATGGCCGGCCATCACCATGCAGGGCTTCTACCAGCTCTCGAACTGTGTCAGCCTGCTAGGACACTCCTCTGGGCCTGGATCCTAAAATCGCAGATCAGCTAGGTCAAGAGTATCCACTGAGGGTTTCACTCTCAAGTTTTCTGGCCCAAGGTTTGCCTAAGCACTTCTTCTGAACTTTAGAAAAAGGAAAGTCCAAGCCTTCCTGTGTTGTTCCAAGACTCATCTCTCTGTATAATTAGAAAGGTTTTTTCAAATATTTATCCTAGATGATCTTTTTAGAAAAATTAAAAAAAAAAACAACTGATTTTTTTTCTTGCCCCTTTTCAGTGGGCACAGGCAATGCTTGATTTTCAAAGAAATTTTCATTCTGGAAGATGTTTGTGCTGCCTGTTCTCCCTTTTTTTTTTTAGCCCAAACATCCTGCATTCTTCCAACATTTTTCAAACATTTCCTGAAAGTGGTCATACGGCACTGAACCGCAAGACAAATACCTTGTTTTCCAGCTATGGGTGAACAAAGGAGGTGAGACATCTGTAAAACAATTTCCTGGAACTTGGTAGAGACACATTCCCAAGAAGAGGTGACCTAGCTGAAGAGTGGTGAACCGTGGGGGGTGGTGGTGGGAGAGCCACCACCCTGGAACCTGCACGCGGTGTTGCTGCGGAAGCGGATGTTGAGCAACGCATGGTGCAGTGCTCAGCCCTGGAAGAACGTTACTTCTGGACAAAAATAGGCTTTGGGTAGATAGGCTATGCACAAGATCATTCCAGAACATTTCAGAAAACTGGGGGATTACTTCTGTACTGCAGTAAACAGTTACTGATGTGTTACCCATGATTGATCGTTATGTCAGTTTGCACAATGATAAATGCAGATAATTAACGTCATGTATCGGCTGATTCATACCGCTTACAGAGCTGCAATACAGAGCTGACATCGGTACAGTAAATCCTGGTAGAGTGTGTGAAGTTGTCTGCCCACATGTGATTAATAAATGTGTTAACACTTTACAACACACTGTGTTCTGCGAATAGCTCACTGTCTCCTGACACAGCCCCTCCTTGTCCTCCAAAGAATACCTGTAACTTCCCAGTTACCTGCACCTAAGTCACCAAACAGCCCTTTCCAAAAGATCTTGTTCTTCAAGGAACAAGATCAGCCTCATCCTGTAACATTTTTCCCTAATGTGAAAATTTTACTGAATCTCTGGGCTGCTTCTAGAAGCAACAGCAAAGGGGAACGCCTGCCGGCGTGGTATTACCCAGGGCTCACCTTTAGTCCTGGAAGACCTGAAGGGAATGCCTTTAAGCCCATGCTGCCTGAGAGGTAACTGATAATTTTTTAGATCACCCGTAGTCACTTTGAACATATATTGTAAGCAAACAAGTGACAGCGTAGCGTCTTCTTGCAGCGTGTTCTGTGGTGTCAAAATCTTTTCTTAGCCGGTCCCCAGGTAAGTTTTGGGCTATGGAGTGTTCCTGACACCGGTATTCAGATTGGCATGGGCTGAAATTCAGTGAATCCACAGACGTAAAACACAGTTGGAAGAAGGCTGCAGATCCTGAAACCTCCTTGCTCTGCTGATCCCATGAGGTAACCTGCTCGGCAGCAGGGGCCAGTGCTGTGAGCCGGGTTTTTGAGAGACAAAACCCAAGCAACTGCAACACAGATTATGTGATTAACTAATGATCAACCTGCTCCTCACTAACTATTTTATTTCCTGCCACTGAATACAGCCAGTGCCTTGAGGTTATTTCCCTGGCTGTTAATTCACGACGCATTCCCATGCTTCGCTCACTCATTAGTGGCTGCTAATTTCGCCCCCTGAATTCCCAAATATGAATCATGCTCTTTGAACCACTCTGGTGGTTCCTTCTCCAGCAGGAAAACGGCAGTTTTCCAGGAGAAAAGTAAGTTCTGGAACAGAGTGAAAATAATGGTAAGAGAAGTCTCCAAACTGGTGTGAGGTCATTGACGTGAAGAAAGACAAAACGCCCATTGTTCAGCGAGCGCGAACCGGAGCACACAACCCCCACGCTTCCTCTCAAGGGCAACGCTACTGAGACCTGGGGTTGACTAAGAGAGCACAAGAATGAGCCCAGCCAGGAGAGGGTATCTCTGCTGGGCCAGAGACAAGCTCTGCGTAGCACAGTGCATCACGTCAGGTCCCTCCAGCCCGGGGTACCCAACCAGACATGGTTCAGTGCAGCTGGGCTTTCAGCAAACGGAGTCAACAGAGGAGCGGCTGCGATAAAGTAAAGCGATGTCACCTTGCACACTGGGGAGAGAGTGGGTCAGTGCTGAGATGGGC
Organism: Psophia crepitans; assembly: GCA_013399095.1. NCBI lineage: Eukaryota > Metazoa > Chordata > Aves > Gruiformes > Psophiidae > Psophia > Psophia crepitans. The sequence goes on from VWZZ01007170.1 coordinate 75,716, forward strand.
ACACCACGTGCTTAATTTATGTTGTGCCTCAAATTTTGTGGTGACCTCAGGAGAGCCGTTTCCTCGCACACACTCCGTAGAATTCCAGCAGCGATTTCAGACACATTTGCATCATGCTGTCTCTTACAATGACTGTGACCTCCAGTATCACATTCAATATTATGAATTGTTTTCCCTCCCAGAACATCTGCTGGCAACACCTCCGTCAGAGCTGCAAGCCACGGGCGCAGGGGCTGGTTCCTCAACGCCTCGGCCCCGACGTGAGCAAACACGAGGTGATGCTCCCACTGCCCCGCAGGGAACTGGCTCTCCCCGGTTGCGTGCTGCTTGTGGAGAGCTGCACCGAGCAGGGTCTGCAGAAACCTCCTCAAGTGGATTCATCCAGACCTTCAGGCCCCCTCAGGGGACGGACTAATATTTACAAGGGTACTCCCTTGCTGGTGCTCCCTTTGTCAGCGTAGAGGTTAGAGCGTACTGATTCCTCAGCAGAAGGCCTTAACCACGGGACTGTCTGCCTTCAGGTTTGGGGAGCTGACAGTGTAATCTGAGATGCGCTGAGGGCTTTTTTTGGTTTGTTTCCCAGGGACGAACAGCCGTCCCACGTACGTGCCTCGCCGTAGCCAGCCGCTTCCCTCCCGCCAGCCGGCCAGCAGGTCGCTGCGAGGAACTTGGAGTGCACAGGGCAGTTCCTAGAAATGCCACTGGAATTTCTAATGTTCCCCTTGGCCCCTTGTCACTTTCTAATTTATTGCGTCATTTAAAGAAAAGGAGAGGCCGGCCAAGGTTGATGTAAATCTTTCGTTCAGCAAAAGCACCGTAAGTGAATCCACGACGCCACGCTGCAGCAGTGAGGGTACTCGGCAGCCAGGAGCCCTGTGCTGCGACCGGCGGCTCAGCCGTCCCGGTTCCACCCTCCGGCAGGACCAGCACTTCGGGGGCACCAAGCCACTGCGGTGGGAGCAGGGCTGGACCTGCAGCACTAAGTGTCTGGCCGCACTGAATTTTCCATCCTGGGGTGCCTGGGTCACGCTGTGCCAGAGAACTGGTTTCTTTCATAACCCAGCGCTGGAGGGTGAAGACGTTAAGCAGTTGGTGCTAAAACCATGGCTATCAGTGACACTAGTCTTTTGTGTTCTAAAATGCTGAACATTGCTATTATCATCACTGAAGAGTTGCTCCAGAGCCCTTGTCACAGGCTGCCAGCCCAGGGGTCTCTACCCAAAGAGCTCAACACCTCTGCCACCAAAGCGAGCAAACCCTCTGCACAGGACCACAGCTTTGGCCTGCAAGGTCCCCTCAGACTCTTTTGTCACGGTGAGGAAACAGAGTCCACAAAGCTGCTTAAAGGAGACAACCAGCCAGCAGTTCCCAGGTGGCCAGAGGGCTAACGAGCCGCCCGCACGCCTGCTCCACCTTTGGCCCTGGTGCTTCCAGCGGCCGGCGCCATCAGTGCTGATCGTGCCAGGCAAACCGCTGCTGCGTAAGGCAGTTTTGAGCATACGTAATCCCAGGCGGTGCTGTAAAATAATTACATGGTTTGTAATTGTAGGCTGAAAATCTGAGACATCTGCTGCCACGAACGCTGAGGATGCTGCCACTTCTTTCAGCAGTATCGGCCAAATAGCGAGAGATGGAGACTCTTTCCCAGGAGCCTGCCTCTGGCTTAGCTCTGCTCTGGATGGCATCTATCTGGAGCCACCACAGCATCATGCAGGCCTGGCTCCAGTGGCCCTGGGAACTGGAAAATCAACACACACAGACACACAAACCCCCACAGTACAAATCCAAAGCAAAAGGGATTCTGACCTTTCTCCACATGGCAGAAATGGCTTCTAAAAGTGAAATCCCCAAGCCCTTGCTCCAGAAGAGAAAAACAGATCAACCTAAGACCTCATCTCTTGTAATCCCAGAAAAAAAATGAGACAAAGGGGAAGAAGCTCGGAAGAGTTAGAGCATATGCCTTGTCTACTTTTTTCTGTGAAAAGCCCTGAATTGTTAGTTGAATGCGATGAAACCCATTTGGGAAGGCCCACCACATGTCTGCCTTTCTCAGACATGTCCTTTCCCACCAGCAAACGCTGTTCTGGCAGACTGAAAGCATCTTGTACATTTGCCCAGGATTGCTGGGCACTTGACCATCCCAAATCTGTGCACGGACCAGCTCCAGTACACTGTGAAGCACCAGTCCCAGCGTGCCCGCGCTGCAGAGAGGATCTCTGCAGATACATGAAAACCAGCAAAGCACAGCAGCCAGGGGCTGTGAGCACAGGGACACGTGCCCTGACCAGCTTCCGTGCAAATAGTCCTGCTAGGGAACCCCCACCTGAACTCCCAGCTCTCAACCCTCTGAGACAAGAGGTGGTGAAGCAAAAGGCCTACCAATACCTAAAGGCCCTACAGGAAAGGTGGAGAGGGGCTGTCTACAAGGGCAAGGAGTGACAGGACAAGGGGTGAAGGGTTTAAACTAAAAGAGGGAAGATTTAGATTGGATATTAGAAGAAATTCTTCCCTGTGAGGGTGGTGAGGCACTGGAACAGGGTACCCAGAGAAGTTGTGGAGGCCCCATCCCTGGCAGTGTTCAAGGCCAGGTTGGATGGGGCTTTGGGCACCCTGGTCTAGTGGAGGGTGTCCCTGCCCATGGCAGGGGGGGTTGGAACTAGATAGGCTTCGAGGTCCCTTCCAACCCAAACCATTCTATGGTTCATTCTATGATTCTAAGCAGTCATTTGAGGAACTGGCCAGCGACGCCGGTGGGGCGTGCAGGGATGGAGGGGAAAGCAGACAGCGTGCAGCCCGGCTGGCTGAGTGCAGCTGCGAACGTCCGCTGCCGCTCTGCTCACAGCGGTGCTGCAGGACAGGAGAGAGCTGTGGGGTTTGCGTGGCAGAATGGACATCAAAATGCCACAAAACATCCTCCCGAAACCCAGCTGACCACAGTGGTCAGCACAGAGCTACATCCTGCTTTTCCCCCCGTCTCTGTCAGTTTTCCCATGAAATCTGTTGCTGTCTGCCTGTGAAACACAGCATGCAGCCGTGGTTTAAGCCCCTGCAAAGGCTGTTGGAAGGATGCTACCACCGTCTGCTATGAAGGTGGCACAACTTTTTCACCTAGGAGGAGGTCACGTTTTCAGCTGATCCCTATGGATCAGCTGCATATTCCACAGCAGGACTCATTTCGCCAACATAACCACATTTACATGCCAAATGCACTTAAACTGACGAGATGCCCCACGGAAATCCTGGCCTCCTGCTCTCCACTTTGCCCCTCTTCTATTTTATTCACTGCCCAAAGCCAAGTCATTCTTCACAGATGTCATTTTGCTTCCAAGCAAATGTCCTTGTACTCCTATTTCTAAGAATAAAGGTGAATTCTGGCAACTCAATGTTTCTGAGAAATCCCCGGTAGTGGAAAGGTAGTGGGGGGGGGGAGAACAAAGAGGAAGGAAAACTGGGTCATGAGAATAGCTATAAACAGCAAAAGGGACTGGGGGCAGGAAACAATCAAGTCAAAGACAGTAAACCTGGAGTTCTGTGCTGTAAATACATTTTTGGTGATTTCAAAGAAACCCAAAAAAACAGCTTCAGGTTAGTCCCTGCCATCAGAGAAGTGGCAGTAGCTCTTCAAGGCCAGCTAAAGCACTGTAGTAACTCAGAGTAAATACGTGGTCAGCCTGGTACCACCACAACGAAACATCTGCCACCGCTTCGGGGTCTGGGCACCCTGCATGGAGTTTCCACCCATTTCTCTTTACGTCCCGCAAATGGCACCCGCTGCTGGCGATCACAGGGCTGGGCGTAGTGTGGGGGCGTCCTGGCCTTGCAGCACGGAGACAGGAGGTGAGTGCACCCGCGGGAGTCGCGGTCACTGCTCTTCTCCCCGCAGGGCACCCGAGTGCTGCTGCGTCCCCAGGGGCTGCGGCAGCGTGTCGTAACATGCAAGAAGGGTAAAGGAAAGAAAAGCAGCAGCTTCAGGATGTTTCTGGTGGTGTGATCTGAGCCACAGTTCTTCATCTCAGCGAGCGACCACCCTGTGCAATGGGCTCCTGCTCACCTTCGCCTCGTCACGTTCGTTCCCGGTGCTTCCTGACGAACAGCCCGGGGTCGCGGCCAGATCTGTAGCAGACACAGGCAAGACGTTTGCTGTGCCCAGCAGCGGTAGGAATCAGGCCACTGGTTTGAACGAACGTCTCAGGAGCAAACTGGAAGGCACCAGACTGGGCCGTGAGAGCCCAAACACGTGCTGTGCGACTGAAATCACTGACTGTTCGCTTCCGTCGCTGCGCAATGCCCTAACTGATTAAGCATCGCATTGCTGCCTCCCCCGGGCTGCTGGTCCCTGCCCCAGCGATGCCACGGGATGCCATTCTCCCCCGTCCGGCCGCGGGCCCCACGGACGCTCTCCCTGCGGAAGAGCTGGGAGGAACGAGCTGTGCTGTGGGTGACCCTGGAGGTGTTAGAGAAAAACCAGGCACGGGCTGTGCTGCGCAGCTCAGTTCCTCAGACGGTCGCTGGGTAGCAGCACAAAGAACTGAATTTCAGCTTCACCTCCCTTGTCAGGCAAGATGCGACCAAGGGCAGGGCAAAGCGCCAAGCAACCAACACGGCTCCAGTAACAAGTGGAATCCAACCTGTCTTTCCCTGCTTGAGGAAGCCCTGCTGGGATAAACGCCCCGCTCCATCTCTCCTCTGAAACGGGAGCTGAAAAGCGGGTCAGATGCTGCAGCCGGCAGCACTGCGTTCGGGGAGGGCTCTGCTAGGAGCTGACAAATGGCCGGAGTGATCAGAAGAAATAAATTCTGCTTCTCACAACAGAGTTCGCTGAGATCGGCCACTCTGCGCGGAGGAAGGTTGTGGGCAGCCGGGAGGGGTGGGGGGCAGCGGGAGCCCCACGGCAGCCCCGATCTTGCTGACCTCAGCTCCAAAGCCACCCTGGTTCGCATTTGTGTCCTTGTGCCACCTTCTCCTCAGGGACACTGCTGCTATCTTTTTCCCTCAGACGGTGAATTTTTTTTCCTCTCCCATCCTTAACAACCAATACAAGGTGCAGAGGGAAAGGTGAATAAAGTTAAATTCAAATGCCAAACGGGGAAGCTTAGAGGTTTTAACAAACTGGTTTATGTAAGTGCTCATTGGAAACCGGCACAAACAAGTCGCTATCTGTTCCGAGATACCACAGCAGATGTGACAGAGTGGAAAAGCCTCTTCCCTGCCAAAGTATTTGCCGGAGATTCGATAACAAGGTGCCATTGTACGACAGCGGGTAAAGGTTCAGAGTAGAAAGGGGAACCGGAGGAGGCGTCCGGGCGGCGCAGGGCCCGGCCGCTGCAGGCTCCCGCTCCTCCGCTGAGGCTCCTGCCCGCGGAGAGTGGGGAGAGCTGGCTTAGGTTCAGTAGGAGGACAGGTAGCCCTTCTGTGGTGTTTTCCTCAGCTGCCACGGTGATGGCCCCTCCTGTCCCTCCGTTTCTGTTGGCGCTGTAAGCTCCTTCTAGCTTTTCTGTGCACTTCTGGGGAGAGCATTTCATTCAGCACTCCAAATGCCCGGGTATCGTCCCAACCAACACGTGACGCTTCAGTACAAACCCTCCAATTCCTAATACTTGTGCTGAGAAGCTTTCAACGATCCCTGTGAATTTCACTCGTCCCCATCATATTCCCCCCTGGATACTAATACTGTGGGGTTTTTTTACAAACGCAGTTGAATCGGAATGGCAGAAATTGAATACAATTTCAAATTGCATCATTTCACCGTAAATCCTGAAGGCATAAAGCAGCCTGTGCCCCACCCTCGAAAGAGATTCTCTTATCTGTTCGGTTTCTGGAATGAGAAGCAGCTGCTTTGCTGTAGCTAAGGGAGGGTGGGAAAATGTGGGCTGCATTCTTTTGTTCTCAAAACTCACCTGCTTTTTGTCCCCTACCAAAGAAAGCTCAGGAAAAGTTATTCAGGACACAGAAAACACATCAAGGCAATAACTGAATCTTTGGCCTGACGTGGCAAGTCTCCCATGTAATCCCCTTAAAAACAGAATCTCAGTAAAGATCAATCCCAAATCGCTTGAAAGGTCTATCTGAAGTCCCACTATCTTATAAACCAAGCAAACTTCAACGGCAATTTATCGTAATAGCCTTTACTGGGCACCCATGAGTAGGCAGGTTTGATCAGGTAATGCTTTACCCATCCCAGTGACATCTCAGCTCCTTTCTCTGCTCCACGTCACTGTCAGTTGCTATTTCACATCATGGTTTAAAAAGGAAGCCGGCACCTTGCTACTCCCTTTAGCCATCTGTGTGCTTTTATTTTGCAATAATTGCAAAACCAAACTCTGGGACCTGCCGCGAGCCGCGGGTGCATGAAGCTGCTTTCAGCCATCCCAGCCAGCCCTCGCCTGAGTCAGCACCGCGCGCGAGCTGCTCTCCTCCTCTCCCCTCTCCGCACAGCGATGCTTTTAGCTCATTTATCTGCCTATTGGGGCGATATGTAATCGGAGCAGGAGTCCTGACGGGAAATACAAAGTGATCCTTCAGAGCGGTTGGCTTTGAAAACCACTCTGGGCGGCGATGAAGCAAGCGTTAGAGCTGCCCCTGCCGTTGGCTTTGCCTTCTGCCCCCAGTCTGTCAGCACTAGAGAAACTGGAAGCGCCTACGGGATGTTCACAGGCCCATCTCGCTTTAGTCAAATCCAGTGTTATTTGTGTCAGCACACGAGTCTCATTTGATGCGGAGACAAGGACACAGCCTGACTCACCCACCCCCCTGCCCTGGGACTCCGGTCCCGTCTGGCTTTAACAGGGACCAGAACTCCCGGCTGCCTCTGACAACACGGTGCCTTCGCTGGAGTGAGAGCCACCGCTGCAAACCCAAGTTACAAATTATTTCGCTCACACAGCCATAATGCCAACACTGCCGAGACTGAACACTTACTCCTTCGTTAAGAGGAGCTACTCCCTAAGTCCTAATTAATTACACCTATGCAATAATGCTGACGTAGGAATACCTACAGCAGAGCTGGCGGCTGGAAGCAGACCCCAGCACAAAAGCCACCCAAGCAAAGTTTGCCGGCTGAAGCGAGCCTGTCCCCATCATCGGTTCCAAATCAGGGCAGCATTAACTGGGTCAGTCCAGCAGATGCCAATGTCAGCGTCTTCCAGAATACATCATTTTTGTGGTTAGTTTCAGAAATAAGTGCTTCTAAAAGAAATAAAAGCCCCAACCCTCCATTCTGGGTAAAGGGGTACAAAGAGACAGCGGGAGGTGAAGAGCTGCTGAGGCTACAGGTGGCCGGCGCCTACCAGCCACAGCGAACAGCACCAGCACGCAGACAGCCCACGCACGCGTCGTCATGGGAGGAGTCACAGGAGTCCTTGGCAATGCAACTATGAAAGCAAGAGGATGCCAGAATCAAGATTTTTGACTCTGGGGTGCTTACTCCAGCCCCTCACACTTGGTGCAAAATAAGTCAGGAAAAAGACTCAGAAAGCAAAAAAAGCCCATGCCAAAACCCCGATTGTCTGTTGGAAGCACTTACCTGCCAAGCAGAACGCTCAGATCTGCTCCGACTCGTAGAAGGCATTAATTCAGGCTCCGTATTTGCAGGGGCTGCGAAAGAGACTTTTTCACACACCTACTCCACAAAGGAGCCGAATCTTAGGAATAAGCATGGCAACCCGAGGCAGTCAGCAGCTCCTGCGAAAAGGAGAGCTATCATAACGCATTATATAAAATAAAAACACCATGTTCCAGCGAATGTACCGAAAGAATTGTGGATCAGTATGAGAACTCTTTTTCCACCGGAGTTTGACCGCTATTTCTCTCAGAAGGCAGAAATAAACCAAAGTGACTTCGCATTACAGAGCTGGTCCTGCAGAGACAGGGATCTGTTTGTAGTTACACTGATCACCAAAGGAATCTTTTCCTGACCAAAAAAACAGCATCGAAGCTTTTGGATGAGCTATTCTGGGGGGTTGGGGAATGATTCTTAATGCATGATGCAACTTTCCTAGGTCCTACAAGTTTGGAATGATTTAATTTAGTGCTTATAACAATAATAGTGTGCCTGCATGCAACCACATCCTGCGGTATCATAAACCCCACGCAGATACTGATAACCTGGCAGGATTCAGGGGAAAAAACGCAAAACGAAACGTACCATTCTGCTGCCAGTGCTGATATTTGCTTTTCTTGGTTTTTTGGGAACTCAAGTAAAACCTGTACGTAGAACACTGCAAACCCAAACGCATTGTAGGCGACTACACGGAGAGAAGCCACTTCTGTGCTGAAAAGCTGCCCTGCCGGGAGGCAAGAGCAATCTTACACAAGCGACACCTACAGCCCGTTCACCAAAGCTATTACAGACAGGCTTCTGGGGTCAGCAGCTGTGGTACTGGAAAGAAACGCATTTTGCTCAGAAAGAACACACAGGCTTCATACAGGTTCTTTATTTAGGAAAAAAATTAAAATCAGAAAACCTTGAGCGGAGTGTAGGTAGCAATGTCCTTTATAAAAATTATCCTTCAAAGTACGTATGATGCAAGAGCCCGAGCCAACCCTCTCTCGTAATTTTTTTTTACACAAGATTTAAATCACAACAGCCAGTTCTGCCTCATGAAACGAGCTTCTCTGAAGCCTGAAGTGACAGCATGTGACACAAGCTTTGTATCGCCTCATGTACTACCATAACTTCTTTTCAGAAATGAGTAACCTGGAGGCGGTTTCTTCCCCAGCGTTATACTCCTGGGTATCTCCATAATTCGAGGAAAATTAAGAATGGGAAAAAGGGAGTAAAAATAAAAATAACCTGAAATATGTGTTTGCAAAAAAGTTTTTAAGTTACAGGAAAAAATAAGTAGTAAGTACATAAGAAAGCAAGGTGCTGCTTTTTTTTTTTTTCCCCAAATTCAGCGCTCTCAGGAGAATGGCAGCTTAGTCCTCCGTAAAGAAAGCTCTGTAGAAAAAGGAGCTAAATAAAATTCACAGGAATGCACAATTCCCATTCCAGCCTCTCTCTGTTGAAATATATGTTCTTCCTTATATTTATTTACGCCTACTGCCCTCAGTCATCCAGTCTCTAAAGTGCTTCTCCATCAAGCTTCTGGCTCTCCAGTCACCCACGTTTACAGTGGGAATGATTTTCTGCGGCTTCAACCATTGAACAAAACGCTTCATTTCCAGGTAACTGCTGTGTTCACTGTAAGGAATCCCTGAAACAAAACAAATCACAGCGATCCGTCAGCCTACTTAGCTTCTTGCCAAAATACTTCTGCAAGCCTTCCAGCTAAGAAATACTTTAGATAATTTCTTTTTTTTAAATTCATATTGGAGATGTAAAGTTTCTAGCTAAGATAAAATGAAAACCCAGACATTCCTTCTGGAAATATTACCATGCATTAAGTTCTCAAGTCATTCATCAGTGCAGACTGAGCAACACCAAGGATTTTGTTAAATGAATGTTAAGAGATTCAACTCCACCCACCAGTAAGAACTGAGAGGAAGACCCACAGTCTGTCAAATGAGTGAAGTATGGAATGAAATCTTGGCTCTGGAACTGCCGGCAGCATCAGTCAGGCCAAGACTTTACCCCTGAAGTCTCTATGTGTATCAGGTAAAAGCCTTTATTTGCAAGAGGATGACAGGAGCAAAATGTACTTAAAAATCTGCATTTACAGTGTTCTCAATTACTCAGATCATAGATCTCTCCTGGAGCGATCCATCTGTTCACTTTCTTAATGAGTTAGCAGAAAAGGCATTGGTTATGATGAACATTAGGAGTTTCCAGACTAAAAATATGACAACCATCCCCACAAAACTAAACACACCGCGTCTTTCCCACTCTCATACCGTATATGGTGATCTTTCCTCTTGTCTGAGGTTTGATATCCACCAGAGAAAGGCATGAATCAGAGTAGGTCCACCCAGTAGGTTTGAAAGCCAGAACTTGATCAAAATTCTCAGAAAACTTATTCAAGTGATCTTGCAAGCCCTGTGGAAAAGAGTATAGCGTACACTGAATCCTATTAAATAGCTCATTAGTCTAAAAGTTGGAGATGTCATGATGGAGAAACTTCAGATTAAATTTTATTTTCATGTTTTGAAATGACCTTTTTTATTTAGAATACCATCTGCCTTGAAATTATCGACAATAAATATTTACATTTGCAGCACACCTCGTACCTTCGGATCTCAATTGCTTCATCTGAATAAACACGTATTAACAGGTACACGTTAGAGATCAGAACACTAAGGCATGATTACATGTTCTTACAGATGTTGCTCCTTAAGTCATTCATTTCCTCCTCTCAGCTGGAGGTCAGCACTCTGGCAGCCAAGAGGTGATAAAAGATGGTGCAATCCTGCTTCAGTGCAAAATCATCTGTTTAATTTAAAGTGCCACTGACATCTGCTCATGCTCAAATGTGCTCAGAGATTAAGTGAACTACCCAAGAAATTGCAGCAAGCCAGTGCATGAGTTGAGTATTGCTCTGAGCACTAAACCATGGTTTACCAGATCTCCATTCATGACAGGAAGGAAACCATCTCTCAACTCTTGACTCTACAAAAAAAAAAAAAAAAAAATTAACTTTAAAGAGTTTCCAAGTTGGCTAAGTTAGCCTTTGATGCTGTTTAAGCTAAGGTCAGGAAAAGAATGAGAGGGAAGTATAAGGAATGTACAATCCTCCTCCCAGATAAAGCGCAGTCAGCATTATTGCAAACCAAAAATAGGAAATCAATTTCATGTGTCCTGCATAAAATCCTAATGGCATATTCTCCGTTTGAAAGCCCTACAAGATTCTACAACTCAAAATCCTAAACAGTTTTGTACTTCTCTTCCTGCTGCTGATATAAAGACTGACTAAAAACTGGGGGGAAAGGGGGATAGATGGGCTGTGACAGAATACTAACTAACCTGTCAGCTACTTGAAAATCACTAAGCGGGGAAGTGGAAAGCTGCCTGTGACACTGCCACAGCCAACAGCACCTTCCGCAGAACCTCCAGTAGCAACATACTGAACCCATCAAACCGGGCACGTTAAAGAACAACAACAAAACCCTACTACAACGCATGTTTCACTCAGCAACAGGAATTATGGCTGCCTGCCATGACTCTCAATACACTGCAAATGTTCAGTCTTCACCAGATTAAAGATGTAACTGTACCAGTCTAATTCTCCCTCACACTTCATTTTAGGAGGATTAACATAGCTTAAGGTAGTAATTCACTTATTCGCTCCTCTTGGTCTATTGAAATCTAAATATTGAAATACAATGATTATTATATTAACTAATGCTAATCTGCTTTCAAATTTTGTTATAAATCCAGTGTGCAACATTCACGTTAAGGATGCAATTTCAGTCTCAAAAATTTATCTGTGGATTTCAACCACAGGCACCTCTGAACATCTCCCCTCAATGCCAGTATACAAGACATTATCAAGCTAAGAAACGTAAGAGAGGCGCGCGGACCCCAGTTCTCTGGAAATCTTCCACCACATATTAAAATAGCAGAAGCCTCAATTTTTGACTGTTATGGAAAAATGTTTGTTGCAAAAGAACCATGCATGCATTTTAGAAAAGATGTCCTCTTTCCACAAAACAATTACTACAGTGTCTATTTGTAACAAGTCCACTTTAAATACACATTTCCCTTTCTCCTTTTATTTAGCCAGCACTGTTCTAAACCTTCATCCTTTTAAAATGGAAAATTGATTTCACTGCTAAATCGGCCTCCTTCAATCACCATGACAGCCTGTTAGCTACAGTGTCGCTAGAGTCAGCAGTACGTGCAAACGGATTCCATAAGGTAACAGACGACTCAAACATGATTAAGTAGTTAATTTACCATCAGCCCTAACACCACTTAAACACTTGTGGTTTAATCAAGAACAGCTATTCATCAGTACACACAGCAATCCCTGTGTTTTACTGGAGTAAAACCAAGTACTGCAGTGAAATACCACATCTCTCCGAGGTTGTTCGGTTTTTTGGTTTTGTTTTCTTTTTTTTTTTTTAAATCTTTCCTTTTCATATGTCAAGTCCACTTGCAATATTGCAGAATCAATGTTTTATTTTTATAAACATTCTAATAAAAAAAAAACCACAGACATTGAAATCATAAATATTTTTAAATTTACGTAAACGTTATCCATTAAGAACACCCAGAGCATGACTCCACAGCATGTCATCTCTACTTTTGGACCCAGGCACCACCTGAAGAAAATTTTGTATCAACTCCTAATAAACAAACTCTGCAAGAAAGCCAGAACTACAGCTAGGAAAAAAACCCAAACCAACAAATGAACAAAAAAACCAAACACTATCAAATCCAACACCAATATGACAACACAAAAAACTTATTCCTCTGCCACTGTACTTTTTGTGATGCCCTGTGGTTTGTTCTTTCTAGTTCTACCCTTCATGTATCTTGGCCAAACTCTCATTTCAAGAAGTGGTTCTTTTCAAGGGGCAGTCATAAGGCCTGGATAAAATATATCAAGTCTGGTGATACCTGGGCAATATTCAACATTATGACTGGAACCGATTTCACCCTAACTACAGATCAAGACTATCTATATGAATTTATAAAGCAGAAAGGATATGCATTCTTCTCAAATTTTAACTTGTCTTCAACAGATTTTTGGGATGATGATGCAACTCCTGAAGCAGGGATAGAAAATTGCCCAGAATTCAATATTCAAATAATATGTTTGAAGATAAAAAGTGATGGAAACATTCCAGCCAGGCAGCACAGTTTCCCTCACTGTGGCTGTACCTCTATAGAAACACACACATCTTGACACAGACCACTCCAGCAGAAAAGGGAAACGTGCTGCACGCTATTGTCACCAGGTCTCTGGCCAAGTGAAAATCTAGGGTACAGCACGTATTCTGAAGATGCTATGGGTTTACAAAAATCATCTTTCAACCTGCCAAAAAAACGTTCACTGATCCACCTTGTTTTCACAGTGGATTAAACACAGTTACGGTCACTATCCATTTCTGTTTGCTTCAGTTCCAGGCAGAAGGTACCGACATTAGGCTGGTAACTAGGGAAAAGACAGAGAGAGGTTTCTGTACTTTTCTAAGCGCCTGTGGCTTTTAGGTGAATGATGCTCTCTGCTGAATCAATACAGTGTTTATAAATCATACACCAACAGCTAAGCTACTTGTTCACAAATAATAAAACAGCTGACTCCAAAATGAAAAAGCATGCTTGATGTTACTCCTGAAAATCAACACGGAGAAAAGCAGATGCCAGACAGCCCCAAAACTGCAATTAAACAGCAGGGTAATGCCACCAAAAGGAAAAAAATTATTCACAGAGACTGCAGAAATACTTTTAAAGTTCCTGAATATGCATACAAAAAATTATCAAATTTTCTTAAAGTTTTTTCTGTTAGTAAACACCAGCAATCTGGAGACTCAATGGATCAGGGGGAAAAAAAAGCCCCTGACCACAGCAGACAGCCTATGAACAAGGAAGCATATGCAGGAGCATCTCAAAACGATGAACTCAGTTCCTTTCTATTCGGGGTAGGAAAGGCAAGCTGTGGGCATCCAGATTTAGTCTTGGGAGCAGTCAGCTATGGAAACATGGAAGCTTTCCTTGGGCAAGTACAGTTTTATCAACAGCTACCACAAACTTCAGTTGTGGTAAGCGCATGTAGCTTATGCAGCTGCTTTTTTTTAATCTTTATCTAGAAAAAGACCAGAAAAGTGTTTCAATACTACAAGGCAGAAGAATCATGCTACAGTTCTTAAAACTATCAAGCCTGAAGCACAGACAGGTTTGGGTTTTTTCTGTTAGTAAACAGCATAACAGGGAAAAAAAAGGGTATAAAACTGGGGCTGCTAGAAGATAGAGTTTGGCTATTTGCATTCTACTAAAAAGGCAACTGATGGACCAGATCGCAGATGCACTCCATTTACTAAATAAGGACTGAATCTGAGCTTTTGACTGAGAATACTCCCCTAAGGATTTAATGGATTTGTAGGTTCACAGCTGAACCTACATGAGCAGGAAATTAGCCCAAATTAAGAAGTGGGATGGTGTTTTGGAGTAAGGCTGGGGATCAAATAAAACAGAAGGAGAGATCCAAAAGACAAAAAAAGGCATTGGCATTTAGTGACAAGGATCACTAAAAAATTATGGCTTTCCCAGTAATGAGCCAGTAATTCAGGACAAAACCTGGATAATCCAGCAGAAGACAAAAACATGCAACTGGAGATGATGACATCAACATTTACATGGTCTGTAAAAACAGAATGATACAATTTATCGTTAACTAGAACAAGATTACAAGCGAACAGATAACTTAAGAATATAGACTTTTCTGAGGTCATGTTTATTGATTCTGCTGAAAGAACGTAAATGGTCATATGAACTCACCTTTAAGCATTTAACACTCTCCACATTTTACTGATACATCATTTCACCTGGGTGCTCATCTAGTTACTGGTCTCATGGGATGTTTAGCACTCTGGAAGTCTACCTACCATGCCTAACTTACATGGACCCAAAATTACTGAAGAAAGCATGAGACCACATTCCAGTAACTTCACATGTAAAGTCAAAGCCCCAGTACAGAGGGCCATCGCTTACACCAGGACTCTTGTCCACTAGGTCACTGTGCCGTTCATCTTTCCTAGTCCGGTCCAGGCATTCCTTCTGGCATGCTGTAGATTTGTCTGGAAACGCCTATTCTCAGAGATGAGACCCTGCACATGACACAACTGCTTCTCCCTGAGAAGTAAGGCTGTCTAGCCATCCTTGTGGTATAATCACACCTTCTGCCTTAAAGTAGGCCACATACATCGGGACACGTGACAGCAGAATCATGTAACCCAAAAATCTGCACCAGAAACTAAAATATATTACTGTTTTAGTCAACACAACAGATTAAAAATAAATCCATACACATTTCCATGACTCATTTTCTGTCCCATCATGGAAAAGATTATAGAACAACATTAAAACATTAAGATATTAAGTTCTATCTCCTGCAGCTCCCATCCAAATCATATAGCCTCTTTTTCTCCTTTTTAGGTCAACTCTGACCTTGACTAGTCCTGCAGCTAAATACCATCTTGCTCTAAAGGATTTGCTTGAGATGGCACAGCAGGCCTGAAGCAAAGCAGGAAAATGAATCCAAGTCCGTAAGGCGTAAGCGACGAATGTTTTTCTCTTTCTTCCAGGTTAACCTTAACCTCGAGCCTGCTGCTTTGCCGTAAGGCCATTCTGCATTTTGTAGTGTATTTAGGAAAACCTCCCCCCACCCCCACCCCCGAATTAGTCACCTTTCCTAAATAAGAAATTCCCACAACAACTCTCAACAACAAAAACTTGCTGTCTAAAATCTCAACTGAAATGTGCATTTGAAGTCAACTTAGATGAAACAACGTCTTAAAAGAAACTGGTTCACTTGCTTTTGCTACAAATACTTGAGAAGATTGTATGGAAAAACTAAAGCATGTCTATATATGAGGTGTCCTTCATTCACTCATGTGTGTATTTGTTTATGTGTGAGTTTTCATTGATTTTCAGTATCCTTATGCCCACGAGAAAGAATATTCTTTTAAAAGATGAAAATAAGATTATAAATACATGGAAATTGAACTGAGGGAACACAGAGAACCTTGTTCCTTTTTTACCAAACACGAGAAAGGAAGTTGGCCATGTTCAAGGGCTGCCTCAAAACAGAGACACTCACAGGCAGAAAATCCTTTTAGTCTTTTCTTACACCATACCACGTGAAAGACATGCCAAAAACAGGGACTCCCATCTTACAATATATAATTACTCATAGGACAGATCCTGCAGTCATTACACAGATCTACTTCAAAAAGGCCCACAAAGAGCAAGCCTTTGAACAAACCCCATCTTATCCTGTACAAGCATCGCACTGAAGTGAAATTACACTTTGTGCATCATGTTTGGAGACGGTTATTAATGTTTAATCGCATTGCATTTTCAATGTATTGCTACATCTCAACACTTTACTAAATAAACATGATCTGGTAAGAGGTTAAAAAGCACCAAACACAACACTGGTTGGGCAGAGCCAGCAGTAAGATGAGCCAGCAGGTTAATCAACTGAGGACACTTCCTGAACTTACCTTAAAATTAATTTGCATCATGGGAAGAACGTGAAGCAAAGTACCACCCCAGTCCACACTGATGAGGGAATTAACAGCTGCCGACTCCAAACACTGCAGCGTTTTGTACTTATCATGGGACATACTCGCTTTCGAGCCCAGAACTTCAGCAATTGCTTTAGGATAAATTGGGAAGAAATCAGATAAAAGAGAATCATAAGAGTTCATTTTTTGCTTGTTTTGCAGATATTCCTAATTATTGCACTGGATTGTTTTTACTATTAAAAACAAAATCCATATTCAACAGGATACAGTATTTCATATTCTAAAATCAAGAACAGAAACCTGTAATGGCTGTTAAAAAACCCGGCTCCTACATTTTAGCACCAGAATTGTGCATGACAATTGGAAAGAGGAGGAGAACAGAAGCACAGCGGTAAGTTCTTCGGTAGAATGCTACCGAGGTGAACCAGTATTTATTTCAAAGCAGCCAGAAACATGCACAGCTTTTGGAACATGTGACAAACAGCCCACGTTAAAGACAGACTAAATTTCAGTGAATGTAAATCTTGCATGGATGATTTTAAATATCCTCAAAAGCACAAATGGTACACGGCTGCCTGCTCAAGAGTATACATTTGGGCAATCATGTTGGTTCCTAATGCTGTAACCGAGTGAAGCGTAACACGAGAGTTCTTCATTAAGTCAGAAAAGATGGGTTTTGGTTTGGGGAATGCCTTGCTAAAATTTATTTCATTAAAACTGATTACTATAAATATTTAGGAAAATAGATGATATAAACCTGGAAGGAAAAACTGTTAGCAAAATAGAAGTTTAAAAATAATTACATCCCTTTGCTGTTTCTTGACAGCATGGAAGTATTAACACCAAAAATGTCATAAAGACCTCATTTATGGGTTGGTTTGTTTTTTTTTTTCCAACTGCCATTAGCAATTTTCTCACCACAGTCAATTAAAATAGGTTCATTCATTTCAAATCCAAATCAGCCTTCTGTATATTTGGAGAGGTTTGTAAACATGGCAGAATGATATTTCTTTCAGAAAGTTAAAACTTCTTGATCAGAAACCAAAAAAAAACTAGCAGTAGAATTATTAAAAATATTTAATTTCTTTACATAATATCTGATCGTCAAGACTAAGCAACTCTGTATCTTCAAGAAAAAGAACTAAATAAATATCTAAATCAGTGTTAAAAGACCTTTTATCTAGTACACTTTTTTTTTTTTTACATACCTAAAAAAACTTTTTCTTTTCCAATGGAATAGGTGCCACAGACAACTAGAGTACGTGGGTTTAAAGTCACTGTCTCAAAGGCAGTATTGACAGCAAACTGGATAACCTCTTGTTGAGAAGGAAAAGTGTATTCAGGACTGCAGTATCTAGGGCACAGAAACCAGATACAACCTCCGTTACACAAGATGGAACACAACTGAATTTACCAAGGCAGCCCTCAAAACTTAATGCGTGCAAAGTAATGAAGAAGTTATCCTTCTATACAGTTTCAGTCTATTTGAAAAGTTTTTATTAGAAACCACTGAGGTGCCCAGAGGAAATTGTTGCAATAAAATTTACATTGAGTATATGAGTCTTTTCTCTGCAACTGTTTACTCGTCTGACACTGACACCCAACTCTGCAGTTTTCTTCTCTATAAATACCAAACGCTTTTTCAAGCTAGATATTTGTATCACTTACTAATTACATCCTTATGTCTATTTTTTGTCATGCACACAAACCATAACATAAGGCATTATTCATTCACAGAAACATATGGAAGAGAAATAAAAGACTGCAGCTGGGCATTAGTCATCATGCACAGAAAAACAATTTTATATACATGAGTCAGAGAAAGGTCTAACGAAAACCTGGACAACTGATTTAACCATTTAGCATTCTTGCACTTTTTGAATTCCCCAACACACCTTTTCATAACAGAGTTGAATCCACAAAAAAAAGGTGTTCCATGAACCTCTTGTTTTAGAGCTGAATGCTTGATGTATGCGTTCTGACACCCAGAATTTAATACCACCTATAAATAATAAGGTCATCTCAGAAAATGCTTTAGCATTTTTTTTCACCACCCACTTTTATTCTTTCATGTAAGAGCACAACAGATGAACAAGCTAGACATACAAGGACTTTCAATAAATATCTGATGTTATTCAGCACTAAATAGAGCTAACACATATTAAAACAGTAATGTCATTTATATTTACATTTATTTCATTCATATAAAATCTTACTAAAGTGAAAAGAGGGTTATATTGAAAAAAACCACAACCAAAACCAAAAATTAAACACAACTTACGTGGTATCAAGGTAAAGAGTGTGGACTTGTTGACCAATCAAAGCAGGGTAGCGCTCCATGGAAGGATCTGCCCTGAAGTCTCCTGTGTGTAGAATAACAGTTCCACTTGGTAGATAGAAAAGGATCATTGCTGCGCCTGGACAACTGAAACAAACAGAAACGTGGTGCAAATTATGTTAGTTCTCTACACTGATAAACCACCTTATGAGATATGCCACCTTTCAGTAGCAGGAAGGTGTGCAGAACAGCTTTTTAAATCACAGGTACTACGCAGCAGAATTTAGCCAGAAGTTCCCAATTTCTAAAGGAATTCTAAAGCTAGCCTTATGGCCGTAGAAAATCTAGACCTGAGTTCTCAGATGAGATAGAGGGAAGAAAAAAACCACACCAACAGTAATCAAGCGTTAACTGCCTTTTTGGGATGCTCTGTCTTCTAGGTATGACAAAGCTGCTGCCTCAGTTGCAATCTCTGAGGTTCTATTACTTGATTAAAGGGGAAACAGCACACCAAAGAGAAGCAGTGTTCTTATTCAGGAGAAAGAGAATTGTCTTATTGCACGTACATCTTCATTCCCCCAGGACTTACTGAAGCATTTCTTTTTAAATTCTATTTGCAGATTTTAAACATTATCCTCCATCCAGAATTCCCTGGTTATAAATACAATTCTTTTAGTTGGCCACAGTGAATCCATTGCACCTTCTGCAGTTCCTCACCAAAGCTGTCTGAAGGGCAAGTGCTCAGACTGGAAAATCAGAGTGGGACTACTTTGGACATGAATCATCTGTAAAGGGTAAATGAAATCTCAAAAAAGGAAAAACTGGCATGAATCAGAGCTAAAATGACAGAATTGGTGAACTCTCCAAAACGTTGAACTTTGTACCTAAGGTTTATATGCCTTTTAAATTAACGCAGGAGATCAGAGACACAAACAGGAAAAATGAGAAAAGTGTCCAAATTACATAAGCAACAAGGTTTCCCTTCATTCCCAGAAAGGGTTCTCAAAGAAATTCATGGAATCTTATCTCTCCAACTATAAACAAATCCTAAGATAAGTAATATTCAAACCAGCTGTGACACAGTGCTGCATTTCAATATACACTTCAGGGAAAGGACTTTTCCTCTAGCCCATAGCCAAATAAGGTACCAAGAGGCAGAACAGCAAGAGCACAGGGCTGGAAGTCAGGTGCTACTGAGCTTTAAATCCAGCATTACCACACAGTGCCAGTGTAACATTGGACAAAAATCTCACCCTTTATCATCATATCCAGTCTTGTTGCATTTCAACAGGCTTTTCTTTAAAGTTCAGTTTTCAAAATGTTGGCTAGGTTTTGTCTCTCCTGAGATCCAAAGTACCACATTTTTCTTCAGCTGAAGATTTCGCTATCTCCAGTTGAAGCTACAGAAACCTGATAATCAAATCTAGATGTTTCTAACTAGACACCAAAAACTAGTGTCCAGACCACTAGGAAAATCATTCAAGCTCTCAACAAGCTTAAAAATTACGGAGCTATGTGTGGTTAACACCATGAACTCATTAAAAGCAAATAAAATAAAGCTAAAATTATCAAAAAAGGCTAAGTTTAATTTTTAAAAATAATTCACCTATTTCAAAAGCTAACTACTTGCACAAAATTTAGGCTCCTACATACCTAATTCACTTCTGAAGTGAAAATGCATGTTACTAAGCCAACTCAGGTATCTCAAGTACTTTTACCCTTATTTTTCCAGGTTCAGAAATCTAAAAATCATGACAATGTTAACTGTATCTGTACAGCTAGTACTGTACTATCTGTACAGCTAGTCATCTTTAATATTCTACACAAGTATTCCACAGCAGATGCAATGATACGTACTGATTGGCATCAAGCAACACCACTTTGATCCCATTCACTATACATTCTGTGTCCATCGGCAGCACATGGACATACTGCTCTTTGACACGAAGTTTGCTCTTCACCAGGTTGCCAGTTATCTGCAACAGGGAAAGGATTTAATATGGAATAGGAACAAAATCTAAAAAAAGCCTTTGTTTATTTTAGAAACAAAGGCTCTCAAAGCCAGACTGTCTGGCTTGAGAGAAACTATGAGAAATTATGAGACCCTGGATATAATCAAGCCTTTCAGTAGCATTTCACCCCTCAAAAACCAAACTAAAAAAAAAGCTGCCTTTAAAAAACAAACTTTTAAAAGCCTGTCAACAGGTTATGGATTGGAATCAGAGGGGAAGCAAAAAAAGGCGGAATAACATCTGTTACAGACTGCCAAGTCAAGAGGAGGAGGTGGACAGAGCCTTCTGAAAAAACAACTGAAGAAATTTCCAGGTCGCAGGCTGCGTGTCTTATCACGTAGGACTGCAGTCATCCCAACACCTACTGGAAGGGCAACATGGAACACAAATATTCCAGGAGATTTTCAGACCAAATGAGAAATAGTTTTTTGACGCAAGTTCTGGATGGGTTGATGAGGCAAGATGCCCTGTCATGTTATGAGCAATGAGTTGGTTGGACGTAGGACAGCTAATGGCAGTCTTGGCCAGTCAGCAGCACAGGACACACAGGATCAAGCCAAAACAACTCAGTTTACTGAATGTGGAGAAGAAATAGCTTAAGTGGAATCCAGTTTCAGATTTCCATCACTAGAGTAGAGTTATAGAGAAAGATGGAGCCAGATTCTTCTCCATGATGCAGACAAAAACAACAAGCTACAGTCTTGAGGTGCAAAAAGGGACTTTTCCATTGTGTATTAGGAAAATAATTCAGAGCGGGTAAGCACTGTAACAGGTTGCGAGGAGACATAGTGAAATCTGTCCTATTTTCAAAATTTGATGAACAAAGGCTATCTGCAGTCTGATCTAACTTTGAAGTTAGACACGCATTGCACAGGAGATTGGACTACGTGACCACTAGAGAGCCTTTTAAACCTGAATTTTTTCATGGTATCTAGACAGGGAAGTTTCGCTAATCATAAGCCAAATCAGGGTAAGAACTTCTTACAATAGAAACCCAGATTCCCCTACACACATCCACTGTGCCTAATTGATCCAGCAATGGAACATCTGTTCTATTTACTTTCATCAGTATAAAAGTAATTATAGTTGCATATGAGTCTGGTAACATCACAGAATTACAGATTGGGTTGGGTTGGAAGGGATCTCAAAGATCATCTAGTTCCAACCCCACTGCCATGGGCAGGGACACCCTCAACTAGACCAGGTTGCCCAAAGCCCCATCGAGCCTGGCCTTGAACACTGCCAGGGACGGGGCTGCCACTGCTTCTCTGGGCACCCTGTTCAAGTGCCTCATCGCTCTCACAGCAAAGAATTTCTTCCTTAAATCTAATCTAAATCCACCCTTGTTCAATTTAAACCCGTTCCCTTTTATCCTATCACTACACACCCTTGTAAACAGTCCCTCTCCAGTCTTCTTGTAGGCTCCCTTTAGGTACTGGAAGGCTGCTATAAGGAACATAGCAATTTTGGAAAACCTTACCTTATTACAGTAGATTGGAAACATGAAGTTTTTTGTTAGCCCACAATAGTGATCAGAGTGAAAATGTGTCAGGAAATAAGCTGTACAGCCTTCGATTTCTCCATACTGGAAGGCATCAACTGTAAAACCAGTTCCTACAGCAAAAAGGAAGAGAAACCAGTCAGTAAACAAGCATAGTTCAGAGAGAGTTTCTAATCAAATTTTCCTTTTTTTTCTTTCTTCCAAACGAAAAGGGAACACAGTTACACTGCAGACAGTTGAAGGAGCCATTTAAAGATGAGCATGGTTTGCACATGAGTCAGTCACAAAAAAGATTTTCACTGACTAAAATAAAAATTTAACAAAGTGTCTTCACAGGCCACCCAAATACCTATTGCATAGCTGCCATCCTAAACAGACAGCAACTGGCTAAGTAAATAAAACACATTTATCTGCACCCAGCTGGTATTTTTGAAGATTAACGTAGATTAAAAAAATCTAATACCAACATCTTAACACAAAATAAAACAGATAACTACAGCTTAACAAAATGCGTTTTGCAATCAAATCACAATTTTTCAATTACTCTGCATTTAATACTCCCCCTAAAACATGCTGCTACCATATAATTATCAAGCAAGCAATCCGGGGTCTTTGAATATATCTGCTGAGAAGAAGTGTGACTGATTTGCCATCGTATGCTTTCAGTGAGGTGCTGTTTCTATACAGATGCTGTATAAAGACAGCTGTAGAGAGGATAGCCCTTTTCTCTGCAAATGTATTTATTTGTTTTTAATGAAAATATACCAACAAACAGTACTTTCATGTTGGGTTATAGTTCCTTAAAACCATTAAATAGTACATAGAACTAATTCATCTGGTGGCACACAACTATTTTTCATTTTATTTAAGCAAATTTTCAGATCTTCCAGGAGAACTAGAAATAGCTCTACTTACTTGAGGCTAGTACTTCAAGTATTTGTAACTCCAAAAAAAATCACAAAAGTCTGCTAATTAAAAGTCACAAACCAAAAAATCCCCAACTCTTTGAGAAGTACCAGACTCAAAACTTCAGGGAGGCTGAATTATATGAGGGCATGGGGATAAATACACATCATGAGCAATATAGAAAATACAGTTAAATATACTTCCAATGTAGTAACAAAATTCAGAACAAAGATAATCTAGATAATAGCAAAGTAGCTTTAAAACTGCATTGTAGACACATGAATCTGCTCTTCAAATTTATTATATATGGAAAATTCTCTCAGCCTGTGGAATCCATGAAACTGATCTAACCCTACAAAGACTTACAGGTCAGTCTTCAAGCAGCAGCTTGGCACATAGGATCACTAATATATTTCTTTTCGGCTTCCTCAGTTATCTACTTAAGACTAAGACAGTCCTTTAGTACTAAACAGGACTGTGAGGATTTGAAGCTTTTTAAGCCATTGATCCATCATCCTGCATTTTATGTAAGTGCTTGAAGAGATTCTGAGAAATTCTTGGCTGTTTCCTTAGCTAAATTCTTCTGTTTGGTTTTCAGTTCCTTGTTTTCACAGTCATAGTACTTCATATTTCTAATACTCATGAATTTCAAATACAAACTTAGACTCAATTTTTATAACTTTGTGTAAGTAAATAATTGTTATTGATGGCGCCATTTTCAGGCACAACTGAAGCAATGTAAAAGACTGAAGTCAGGAATTAGGAGTGACGAGGAATATATTCAAAATCATTTAAGAAAGTAAATGCATCTCTCAATACTGCTTATATTTTTTACTCTGCCAAAAAGATGCAAAAGTCAGTCCTTGAAATAATTTTCTTGAGATAAAACTATTTCACTGTACTTCACTGAGGAAGCCATTGCTGACTCTAGTCCTGCAATCACCTTCTTCTGGAGTTCTGCACAAACACAAGACTTTATCAACTTAGATGGAGGAAAGAAAATTCATTATGAGCTGCAGTCTAAATGGTTATGAAGAATACTAAAGTCAGGAAAAAAAATACAAGACTCAAGCCAAAATGAGTTAACCTCTACAAAAAGTAAGAGTTCTCTCTCACCTGGTATTTTCTTGTAGAAAGGGCAGTGTTTTTTTCTTGTTCCTTCACTTGTAGTAGGTAATTCTTTAATTTTTTTTATCCACCTTCGTTGGCCACTAGAACTTACATCTGCCAAGGCTCCATTTTTATTTGAACTTTCTGTAACTGCTTCTACATCTTCCACAGACCCTCCAGCTTTCCTTTTTTCTTGTCTGGGCCTCTTTCCACTGGGACTTACTGAACTTGGTATCTGCTTTCCCTCACTCAATCGAGTCTCTCCTTTGCTTTCCTCTTTTACTTTGGGCTTTAAACCAAAGAAAACACCAATGTCCATTTGTTTGAGTTCTTTGGCAGAACTGGATTTGGCATTCATACTTGCTAAACAAAGAGATGGCACTGTTTTAGAGATGGGGCTGGGCAAGCACACAGCAGCTGTATTAAGATTTCCTTCTTTCTCTACTACTGACTGCAAACTCGCCTGGCAAGCTGTTTTTTCAATTGCACCGGCAGTCATTTTATCTGTATTAGTTAAAATGTTACTTGGGTCCCTCAAAATGTTACTTTTCTGGGTCAGAAGAGACCCAGCACCTTCTCTGACTAGTAGTGATGATGTCTCAGTAAAACTCGCGTATGCAGAATCCAAAGCACCGGTATCTTCTGACTTTTTGTTGCCTGCTTTAGCACCAGAGGAAATTAATTCTGGCTGTTCAACTTCCTCGCCATTAAAAGGAAGAGAGGATCCACTGGCTAGTGCCTCTTGCTGATGCTGATTACCTACACAGGTTGAATTACAGAACTTGCTGTTCATGTGACACTGAGAAACAGTTTCTACACTATGATCTAGATGGTTCAATGTATTTACTTCCTCACAGTGGGTTTTTTTAATTGTGAAATTTCCCATTTTTGTATGCTCATACTGACTGTTCTGCTGTGAGAGAAGTCCATCACATGTTTTAAACACCACAGAATTAGGTTCTTCATCTTCAAAGTTCTGGACTTCGAATAATTTATTTTGTGATATTTTTACTTTCTTCTCCTCCTCCTCAGTTTCCTCTTCACTTTCCTCAAAAGTACTCAGTGGAGAATAAGAAATTTCACAGTCGCTGAAGTCCGCTTTTGATTGCAGTAGGCTTGGCTGATTCGTATCTTTCTGACTACATAGATCGTCTCCTGTTCCACTTTCTTGAGAGGATACAAAGCCATAAAACTCAAATTTACAACTATTATCTGTGGTCTGTGTGAGCTGAAGTGTCTGCTGAGGCTTTTGAACATCTGCAAAAGAGGAAGTACTTTCAGTGGTTATGTTTAGAGACTTCATTTGTTGTGAACTCTGTACCATCAATGTACAGTCATCATTTGGGACATTTTTTACATTATTAGATGGTTTCTTATTCTGTGAAATTTCCTCTACATGACTTGGGGAACAGCTGGGCTCCGTAGCAGTAGAACACGTCATCTTCTCCTCCAAAGCACTTGCTGAAGAGTTTACAAGATAATCTCCTGCCCTGCTTGCTGCAAGTAGGAAATGGCTGTAACGCTTGTAGTGGGATGGAATAGTGGAACTGCACAGTAAACCGTCAGCACACTCTATGAAAACAGCAAAACAGAGAAGTAACGTTAGTATCTTTGCAAATATAGCTGTCATAAGTATTAAAATAAAAATCACACATGAAACACCATTTAAAAGCTTTTTCTTATAAATGCTGCCATTGGAGGACAGAAGACACAAGTAAAAAGTTAATTTTAAAGCCACCAAGACCTCCTGCCTTGAGCTGGCTAGAAATGAGAGTGCTTCTAACCTAACACCAAAGAGCTGCTGCTAATACAGCGCTATGTCTGAATTCATACAGCCCTCTAACAACAAGAGCACTCAGCCCCATTTCAATACTGCGCTAATGTAATCATATGGCTTCTAGTTTAGAATCGTCTCACGTGCAAGCACAGAACTTGGAGCAGTTGCAATGGAAAAGGCCAACAGACATGTTTCAAAACCAACCAAATCTCACTTCTGGTTCAGCCTGAAACTCCATTTCAAATTGTCCACTGGGTTACACGTTAAATAAAAATGAAAGTCCTGTATTTACCTGTATGAACAAGAGTGTTCAAGATCCAGATGCCAGCAAAAAAATCTGTGGCTATTCCCTAAACCTTTTTTCGTTGAGAGTTTGCTGGCCTGACTTTCAAGGATTCTAAGGTGAATGCATAAATCAGTCAGAAGCACTTTTCACCTGTTAATTATGGGAGTAAGAGATGGAAATCAGGTGTTAACACACCTGCCTTAAATTAAAACCACGGCCAAAATCCAGATCAAAGGGCTCACGTTTCATTGTTCTGAAGAAGAACTTCAAGGAAAGTTACAAAAGTATAAAAAGGAAAGAGCCTGTGTTACCTAACAGTCTTTATGCAAGTTTCCTAACAGTATGCTTTCTGTTTACCAAAAGTTATGAAGTGTATTAAGAAAGTTGGATACCTGCATCTGTTCAAACATGGTATTTCCCCACATGAAACCAGCAATTGGAATGAGTCAGTTTTGTGTCTCTTGCACAGAACTCAAAACAAAACTGTGTTGTCTTATGATATAGGAATGTTCATGTATAATTCTGTATAGAATTTCTAAAGCATACTGGATCAGAGGCTAACATTTCAAATAAATTAGCCTAACAGACTGATTTCAGCTTCCAACTGTCCACAGGCAATTGGACAAGTCACACAGCAACGTGAATGTAGGATAATAAAAAGTATGTCTAAGGAGAAAGAAATTTGGTGTCAAAAGTAGCACCCTCTTAATTGAAGGAGGATTTTTTGCTGCCACTGACTTAGTAATTGAAACAGGTTCCATTATTTTAAAATGGTAAATTACACACCCTCAATTTCTTCAATAAACCACTAAAACTGGAGCTTGATAAAGAACCATGAATCTATATCACGATGCTAAAAAGCTCTTAGATTCAGAGATTTTCACAAATAACCATAATCATCTCATATGAAAACAATACTGATAAGTGATCAGTAATAACAATCTAAAAATCATATCAACTACCATCTCAGATTTTGAACTAAATATGTAAACCAAGGTTTACACCAACATCATGTGAGAAGCCTTTAACTTTTCTCTGAATGCTTTTTTCTTACTCTATTCATACCTTTTTCAATGGATCCTGGAGTATCCAAACATTCAGCAACGTGCCATCGCGGTGTCTGGACCAATAGCAAGGAGAAAGGCATCTGGCAGCTCGGACAGTATCCATCATGAACGGGCTTTGCATGTGGGGAGCTCTGTTCCGTCAGGCTGCTCACGCTTTCCTGGGAATGCATGCTACTGTCATCTTTACACTGATCTACATCCTCATTTGGCCTTGATCTCTCCTCGGTTTTCTGAAGCGCATCAGTTTTTTCTACGGATCTTTTTTTATTTCCATTTCTCTTTCTTTTTGGCCTGCACTTGCCATCACTTACTTTCTGCACAGGCGTAGCGATGTTCTCTGAACTACTCTGATGCTTTTTCTTCCTAATGGATTTGTACTCCCAAATGTCCTCTTCCAACAAAGCATCTTCAGACATGGCAACACATTAAATACTCCCCTCGCTTTTAAGCAACAGGTCAGAAATCTACTCTTCCCCCCTCCCTTCACTACCTGAAGAAAAGCACTTGAACTCCATTTTAAAAAAGCTTCACTAGGCCACAAACCAAACAGCAGTCCATGATGGGACAGAAGCATGGTGGATCCTATCCTCAAAATAATTTAATGAGCGTCCCTTTGAATATTTACAATTACCCCCGTTAAACAAAGGCCGAGCCTGTCAGATGCAGAAAGCCTTGCAGCGTGAGCCATCGCCTCCAGTTATCCCCCTCCTAAGTACCTCACCCGGCCCCGGACAGTGAAGCCCGGTTAGCCCCGCTCCCGGGCCTGCCGCCTCGAAGCTGGAAGATTTGAAAAGAAAACGACGAAGCGTTCAGGTACGGGATCGCTGCCGGGAGTCACCGCACGGCGAAGGGTGACACCGGCACGGCCCTGACGGGAGGGGCCGCGCCCCCCGCCGCGGGCACCGAGGGCCGATGCCTCCGAGGGCCGCTGCCTCCCCGCAGCCCCCCGCCGCGGGCACCGAGGGCTGATGCCTCCGAGGGCCGCTGCCTCCCCGCAGCCCCCCCGCCGCAGGCACCGAGGGCCGCTGCTTTCCCGCCGCGGGCACCGACTGTCGCGGGCGGGCTCCTCTCCTCAGCCGTTTGCCGGCGCGGCAACGCATTCGCTTCCGCAGCTTCGTCAGCACGGCTCTCGTTTAACTTTCTGCTTCTCTCACAGCATTCCCCCCCAAAAAAAAATTATCCCACCGTTTAAATTATTGGTGCCTTGTTTGGACTTTGTCCCGGTACTGCTCGATTTTCACATCTATTCCACTTACAAATAAGAAGGTAACTGGGCAGGAAGAGCAGACTGTGTTGAATCTGCTGAGCTGGAATCAGCACTAGGGCTTCTCTTCGCGAATGTGCTTCTGTGAATATCGGGGCTATGTAGCAACAGGAAATGAATGAGAAGGTCCCCCTTTAAGACAGACGAGTTATTGGGTGTTTGTGCTTAGGTTTAGGGTTTTTTTTTTGTTGGGTTTTTTTTTCTTAATTACAGTTTTCCTCCTTCGCATTGCGGGCGGTGCCGAATGTGCGGCGGTGAAGCGACAGGCCGGTAAACAGCGGCCCGTCCTGGCCGCGGGCTCGCCTAGGAGGCGTCATGGCGGCGGGGGGGCTGGCGGGGCTCCTGCCCGCCCAAACCCAGCTGGAGTACGCGCTGCTCGACGCCGATACTCCTCAGGAGAAGGAGAACTTGGTCTACCAGTACCTGAAGAAGATGGACAGCCGGGAACGGGACCTAACGGTGCCCGAGCTCGGCGGAGGTGGGTGGCGGGGCCCGAGCGGGTCAGGCCCCGCGGCGAAGCGCGGTTCCTCATCCCGGGCCCGGCGGGCGGCTGCAGGGCCTCTGCCCCGGTGGAGGCGGCTGAGCTCTGTCCCTTGCCGTGTGGCATTTTCCTGAAGTTCAGCCGCCTGCTGCGGCCGTGTAATTACGGCCCCGGTGGCTGTTTCTTATTAAAGGCATTTCTAGATACAGGAAATGTCACTCCTGAAAGCACCGGGAGCAAAGGGCAAGAAAAAAGAAAAGGAAAAATAAGAGCCCCTTTATAAATACCCCCCCTGCTTCTGGTTGCAAAACCGTGTTCTTTAAAGCCTATCTTCTAAATGAGCTTCATTAATTTAGTTTCCCTTCCGTACGGTGTATTGATATTTCTCTCCTTAAATCTTGTTAATAATATTTCTTGTCATTTACTATGAAGAGTTGTGGAACAAAAGGGTGCGTTTGATAAACAGACTTTAATTTTGCTTTTCTACCTGTGTAGAAAGTGATGCTGAACTTTATTATTTTTTATTTTTTTAAGGGAAATATCCAAGGAACGTTGTGTGATGGTGTGCAAATTAGTGTAAGTGTCTGCCTTTCCTTACCCTTCCCCTCACTGGGTATCTCTGTTCTCTGAATTCCAGATCTACAGTGGTTAAACACAGAAGGTCCTGTTTCTCTTCACAAAGACCTTTGCGGAAAAGTTGTGGTGTTGGATTTCTTTACTTACTGCTGCATCAATTGCTTGCACCTGCTGCCTGATCTCCACGCGTTAGAGCACCAGTACTCTGATAAAGGTAAAAGTGCTTTGGCTGGCTTGGAATAGAATTTCCTGGCAGTGTTGCAGGCGGAGTAGCTGAGTCACTTTGTTGCTGGTTACTAAACAGCTGGCAAAATTTCAGGAGTGCCTAAAAATGTCTTCTAATCTTTGAAGTAGCCTAAAAAAGGTGACTGTGTATACTCCCATCGCATTTTTAAATGGGGTTAAATAAGGTGTCTGTTGTGACTGTATAATTAAAACAAAAATTGTGCTTAAAGCTCAAATCTGATATCCTCATAAATAAGGCTGTTTGAAAAAAGCTACTCTAGGATGTAAGATGTGGGCTCAAATTAATATAAGTATGTAACCCTCTATACTTGGCTTAGGAACCAACTCTGAGAAGAAAGTAAAGTAAAGGTGGTAGCATGGATATAGTTAAGATTACTTGTTTTTTCTATTCTAACTGAAATAAATAAATATGTAAGTTCGTTTTTTTGGGGGTTTTTTTGTTTGGTTTTTTTTTTGTATTGTCATCCCGTTATATACCATTAGTAGTCCTGTATTCTGGAGAAGGAATTAAGCTCTTTAAATTCACATTTGAGATGAAATCTATCTCTCTGAGTGAATAAAAATGCAGGGTAATTACTATTCAGAATACAGTCTCTTGTCATGATGATGACTTGTCAGAGATAAGCTGTGATCGTACACAGAACTATCAGCTACTCACTTATCTTGGATATTTTAATAGACTGAACAGTGAGGTGAAGAATAGTGTTACTTTCAGCCCTAAAAATACCGTATTAAATGTATGTGTAGTAAATAGCATTATCTTATGATGTTTTAAGTCTCTGGTTCTTCATTGCTGTTTCTGATTATTTTTAATTTTGGCGGTGTTTATTTTAACATATTAACTTGTTTTACTAGAAAAAGAATTTCCAATGGATTTGAAATGTCAAGTTGTTTAAGTAGTTCACTTATATATTGTAGGTTTACATAGGGCTTTACAGAAGACTCAGACTAATTTTTCTACCTTGGAAAGCTTAGCTGTTTGCTTTGGAGAAATTTGAGATCTGGTATAATGTTTCTATAAGGAACTTAAGTAATGAAAACCTGTCATGGCAATTTTTTGAGAGGGAAGCAGTTTTAAGTGGAAGGTGATTAGCAAATGATAAATGGACTGCTGGTAGGTATCAGGCATGCTGCAAAGGTCTAGATTGAGATTGCAGAAGACTACATTGATCATACAGTGAATAATACCTTTAAATGGTAAACATTTTGTTGTATAGTGTTATTGTATTAATATAGCTGTCATATCCTTAATATGTTTTTTAAGACCAAGTTGTTAAATCAGCTGATAACAAAATACTCCTTTTAACAGCCTCCCCCCCCCAAGCTTTCCCTTGAAAGTATTTGAACATCTCTGTACTGGTGTGGAAAAGGCTGCAGGACTCCAAACTGAACTGGAGACACATTTTTTTGTTTGACTTGTGTTAAACTTCTGTCATAGGAGTTATTACTTGAGGAAAGTACTTTGCTGATAGGGGATAAATTCTTTTTGCATTTGAGCTGTGCTGCTAAGTTCATTTTGGATTTGAACTATCCTGTTCCTACAGGCACCAGAGTGAGAAAAAAGATACTTGGGATGAAAGTAGAGGTAAAAGGAAAGAAGAGCAGGTGTGTGGAACATTAATCTTAAATTTAATCCGTTAGGAAACAGAGGATAGCAGTTGGATTCAGGAAGAGATTAAAGTGCTTGATGGTTCAAACTGAAAGAAAAATACTTTTTTTTTTTTTTCACTATAGATCTCCCGTTTGGTTGTTTTCTGCTGTTTTCATATTTTGATTGTCAGCCTTTTCAGGATTGTTTGATCTTTGCTGTGCTAAGTGTTGTCAATTTTAGCATCGCAGTAAGTTGCGTAAATATATCAAGGCAGTAAGAGTTGTGGGGTTTTAAGCCATAGAGATACTTCAGTAGGCGGTTTTATATCAACTTGCATCTTCTTCACCAAGGGCAAGCATAGAAGAAGGGAGAGGGAGAAATTGTTGACTTGAGAAAGATAAAAGTTGGAAGAATAAAACTAAAGTAGAAAGGTTGTCGGACATAGAAAAAAAATGCTTTAAGAATATCTAGATATTCTAGATGTTAGTGCAGGCATCTTGGTATTCAGCCTTATTCTGGAGTTTCATTCTATTTTAATCTGTTCTTTAGTTAATGGAAGTCTCTTCTCCTTTCAGGCTCTGGGGGGACAGGTTCACTTTGTGTTGGGTTGGTTCCGAAATCTGTCAGCTCATTACTGCAAAAAGCTGACTTCGGTGTAACAGATGAGTGGCACAATTTCTTTTGGCAGCAGCAAGTGACATTAAATATGTAGTGAGACTGCAGCTTTACTAAACTTTAGATTTGTAGACATAGCATTTATTTACATATCTCGTGTATATATTTACCGTGCTGTAGAAGTGTTAGAGGGTGCTGACCTAGCGGACAGTATTAGTCAGAATGAAAACCTCTTACTCTGTCAAAACATGTTTCTCATAATGCATTTGGATCTTCATTGTTTGAATATTTAAAGGAATGTTGCCTGTATTTTTCTGTGTAACTGAGAACAAACCTCAATATTGATATAATTTGCAGCAATTTTTTTTAATGTACATTGTATACACATTTTTGATACTCTGATACTTTAACTTTTTAAATGTCGTCCAAGTGCACTCTTACGTGGAGTTTGTTGAAACTTCAGCAGTGCAGTCATCAGACATGAGAAGTCTGAACACAAGAAGCTGTAGTTTTAGGTTTATCCTAAACCATTATATGTATCACTGTACATATGCAGATAGTTCTGTTGTCTGGAACTGCAGGAGATCTGTTTCATAATGAAGACTGCTTTCCATAGAATTCAATGTCGCCTAGCATCTTTATCTGATATGTTCTTGCTGCTATCTTCAGTGGTGCTATTTCTGTTTTTCAAGTGGCATTCAGAAAGTTATTTTAAACCCCAGTGCATATTCAGTTCATGTTATCAGCAGTCCAGAAATGACTTCTATAAGAGGGAGTACTTTTTAATATTCAGAAATAGCTTGGCAGAAGTCCAGCATTGTACTCTGGTATAATCCTTCAAATAAAGCATTTTAAATGGTGTACATATTATATCTCAGCATAGCATCTGGCAGTTTCCACAAGAGGTTTCTTCATGAGAGGATGTTAGAACTTACTCGTGCTGTTCAAGTGTTCAGTATAGAATTGTCTTTCTAGCTTTAATGGTATTTTTGAAGGACAAATAAAAGCACTGCTCCTGATCCTATTACAGTTAAAATGTTTGACCTGCTGTTTGGAGTTCAGCAGTTAATGATGCTACAACTTCAGCTGTCTGATATTGCAACATGCTGTGCTTATAGGACTGATAAAGACTGTATTAGTCACAGTGACTTTTTAATTCTGTATCTGTGAAATTGTTATATTCAATTAAGTTGTGCTGCACTTTTCCCTTTCCTCTTGTCACACTGAAATATTACCATTCCTGCAGATGCTGCTCTTCTCCATTAACACCATTTCATGGTTGAGGAGAAGAGCTAAGAGAGAAAGATAGTTTTCCATTTCTCTGTAAACTGAATAAAAAGACAACCTGAGATTAAATTACGGGGTTTTTAGAAGGAAACAAACTCATCTGAGCTCAAATAATGCAATTATTTAAGATCTGAAATAATTGCCTTTCTTACATTTCTACCATAAAAACAGAGGTGAGTGTAGAACAAAGACATCCAGCAAGCCCGATTGTACCTCTACCATGAAGATAGGAGAAAAGCACAGAAGTAAACACTACATTTCATTCCAGATCTTGTCCTTGCCTGCAGTTGCTTACAGCCGTTACCTTTTGGGCCCTGGTTCAGGCCCTCTGATCGGAGGGCTGGTTTCACCATTCTTGCAATGGCAAACGCCGCTGGCTGTAACTGCAGGGCTTTTGGAGGACTGTTTTACAAAAGCATTTTATTTTTATGTATTTGCTTGAAGTTTTCTGAATAGCGAAGTCCTTCAGTGGGTTAGGTACTAAATGCCAAATAACACTAAAGATCTGATACGTAAATTTCCAGTGTAGAAGGAATTGTTGTGTGACATTTAACTGTTGATGCTAACTGAAATAAAATGTGTAAGATAGGTAAGTTATTGTGGGAAAAAAGTACACTTCTTGTGGATTAAAAAGTTAAAATGCTAGAATCCTAAATAAATAAAATTATTTTCTTTGATTAGAATCATAGAGTCATAGAGTGGTTTGGGTTGGAAGGGACCTCAAAGATCATCTAGTTCCAACCCCCCTGCCATGGGCAGGGACACCCTCCACTAGCCCAGGTTGCCCAAAGTCCCATCCAGCCTGGCCTTGAACACTGCCAGGGATGGGACCTGGAAAAGAAGGGTGCATTATGCAAGCTGCAAAAAGTTATTTTGGGTGTGGGTTTCCTTCTCAGAGAGCTAACTCTGCATTTTGATAATTGTAGCTGAAAGAGAGAAAAACTGGGGGAAAGAGGGGTACTGGTCTAGCAACTATGAGAAGCTAGGAGATGAGAAATAAATTTGTTAGCAACGTGACTGAAAATATTTAGGTTACGTTTTGATTAGATTCCTGATAAACTGATGGAAGTCTTTTCCTGTTGTAACAAATGGTTGTATTTGAATGAGAAAAAATTGCCTTCTAAAAAGTAAGTATCTGCTACTACAAGTAACTGAAATAGTTCATACTCTCAAGTCCTCTCCAACACTTTACTGAGAAAACATTTAGAGCTCAAAATCCTCTTTTCCAGGTGAGTGTCCTTTCAGGAGCGCTATTTCCATTGACTGTTGTTTAGGATAAACCATAACAGTATTAGAGTAAGCACCAAATAACAGAACTTGCTTATTTAGAGATTCACATTGCACATCTGTCTTTATGTATCCTGCTGATCTAAATTTAATAGCTGTTCAACCAAACTTATTTTGTCTATAGTTGCACAGTACAGCGTTTCCAGTTGCAGTATTTGTATGATCACAAATTTGTCAGATTTAAGAACCTTATGAAGTTCTTAAAGGATCTACAGTCATTGTATTTCAGAGTATAAGCATCATGAGAATTGGATTAGATTGGATAATGGCTGTTCTTCTGCCATGCCACCCTGTACAGACTCCAAGTCTTATTTGCTTTTTGATATTACTGAAAAAAAAATACGGTACTACAGTCCACCTATAGACATTGTTAATGTGTGGGAAGGAAGGAAACTCCACAGATATTTGAATACTACTGATAAAAGGGTTTATAAATGCTACATGTTTTTATAGATCTGACTGGAAAAAAGAAAATAAAAGTACATGCTTTTTTTGTTTTGTTGTCAAAATAATTTTGAACACTGTGGTAAAATTAAGTCAAGTTGGATGTCATCTCTAAAAGTATTTTTCTTTCCCATTTAATTTCACTCCTCTCTTGAAAATAACTCAAAAGATCAGCTGAAAATTTTACATTTTTACTTGGGCAAAGAAGTAGAAAGATTCTAATTTTTTTTTGTGGTTACAAAATGCTTGCGCTATCCAGAAACGAGTGATTTTTGGATAAGTGGTAAGATTAATGTCTAAAGACTTCCATTAGATCAACAGTTATGGTTTAAAATTATTGTATTCCAGTTTTCTATAACTGCAGAGTTAGTTATCATCCTTACTTCAGTTAGAACTAACAAGTTACTTTGACTATAACAAGATTATGCTTACTTCTTAATTATGATTACTTCTTTAAGTACAAAGTAAGACACAGCATGATGTTGATGTCGTACACAGTTTACTTCATTTGGTAGAGATTATGCTAGTAAAATGTGATTGAGAGCCTGGAAAAAAAATGTTGTCTGTTTTTTCTTTTGGTCTCCCCTCCCTCTTTTTTTTTTAGCTCCCTGAAAAGTGGCTTGACTGAAGGAAGCCTCCAGATTTTTTTCTGTTGGGTAGGAAGGGGGAGTGGAAAATTTGGGGCTGCTTACATAATTGTCTGCATGGGGTGGAAGTGTGTTTATTTCTTATCACAAGGGAAAAGCAGCTGAAGTATGAGCCATAGATTATTATTTGTGTTTGAATTTCATTTAAGAAAATAAGCAAACAATTCAAGGAAGCTCGTAATAGTGTGCTTTTGATCGGTTTTAGGGTTGGTATTATGTGTATGTGGTGTATGTAAGCAGAATTACGTTACTTTATGCTTATGCAACACCTTCATGCTAGGATTTCAAGCACACTTAACCCTGTTATGGGAAAACCTAAACTCTTCATTGTCTTTATTAACCAAATATAGAAATTAAGTTAAACATTTTCAGGGGAAAATAAATTATTTAATCCTCCCTCCTCCCCCTTTTTTTTGTTTGTTTTTTTTGTTTTCATTTTTAAGGCAAAGAGTTCAAACCTGCCTGGTTTGTAACAAGTGCTATTTGTCATTTTGTCATAGTTGTCGGTGCTGTCATTTCTATTTGAAATGTAGAATACTGTATTGATCTCAGAAGCCTATATATATATATTTTATTTTTTTTTTCCCTGTTTATCTAGGGTTAGATATGCCAAGGCAACTTTGTACTTCCAGAGTTCAGCATTACCTTTGTGATTCCTAGTTAACTGTGGAAAATAATTAATTTTCCAAATCGTCTTAATTGTGTATAGGAATCAAAAGACAAAGAGATGTCATAAAGGTCTGGAAAAAAACCAAAGTATCAGTTGAACTGGTACAACTTGCCCATAATAAAAGTATTTTCTATCTTATTATGTAGAGAGAGGTTCAGGAGCTGAGAACGATTTATGATGTATTAAATGTCAACCAGCTGGAGAAGTAATGGTCCTAAAGTTCAGTAATTTTACTGAAATGTTATTTCAGAGTTTCAGTATTTTGTATACATAGCTTGCCATAGTCCTACTGAGATATAATTACTTTTTCTTCAAATCTTCTTTCATTCTGGAAAGCAGTCAGTCATGTTGTGAGATAACTGTGCTTCATTTTTATTTTTTTTATTCAAATATTAATATGTTTCAATGCATGACTTTGTTTTTCCTTTCAGATGGTCTTATTATTGTTGGCGTCCATTCAGCAAAATTCCCAAATGAAAAAGTTCTGGATAACATTAAAAGTGCCATTGTGAGGTATAATATTGTCCACCCTGTAGTAAACGATGCAGATGCGACACTGTGGCACGAACTAGAAGTGTCCTGCTGGCCGACTCTGGTCATTCTCGGCCCTCGTGGAAACATGCTATTTTCCCTTGTTGGAGAGGGGCACAGAGAGAAGTTGTTTTTATTCACTTCTGTAACACTGAAATTCTACAAGGAGAGAGGACAAATCAAAGATAACAGCATTGGAATAAAGCTATACAGAGACTCCCTCCCACCTTCTCCTCTGCTGTTTCCTAGCAAAGTAACCGTAGATGATTCGGGAGAAAGGCTGGTAATAGCAGACACTGGACATCATAGGATTTTGGTTACTCAAAAAAACGGACAAATTCTGCACACTATTGGAGGTAAGGGTATTTAAGTTTATTATAGTAATTTTAGTTTAGAAGTAGAGTATGTCCACTGGGCCTGCTAGGCTAATTCTTTTCTTGGAGGACCTAGCAGTTTATAAGCATTGCCTGATTTTTTTTTTCTACTAAAATCACTTTTACTGGATGTGGGGTGATACAGTGTAGTACCATCAGTGGGAGACTCTGTTAGTGCAGTTGATTGAGATGTCTAATTTTTTTCTTTGTTCCACTGAGTAAAGTTTATGTATTCATGTAATGTCCAACATGAATTACAAAAAATACTTTTTATATTCTTCTGAAAGAGTTGCCAGTGGGTTTAGATCTAAGCAATGCACATGCACATCTAGCAGCAAGGTAGGGAAAAGAGACAGTCATGCCTCCCTTTCTAATAGAAGAAATGAATGTTGAATTGTGGTGGGGATGGTGTTGTGTGGGGAGGTTTTTGGGGTGTGTGTTTTGTTGTGGTGGTTGTTCTTTTTTAAATGAAGGATGTTTCCATATAGGATCCCCTTCTGGCCCTTAGAGAAGGGGACAATTATTAAGAACAGTGGCATTGCACTAGTACATAGGCACCTGAAAATGCAGTTGCCTTAGTATGTATGAAAAGGCCCGTGTTCTCACCAAAATTGAGGTGGAACGTATGAACAAGTGATGAAAATAGTGAAAGTTAAGTGTTTTAAATTTAGTTACATTTGTTACAAAGTTTATATTAATAACATTAACCTGGTAAAGGCAGCAGTCTTCATACCCTTCTCCTGTGGGAAGTACAAACAGGATGTTGCGTGACAAAAGTGAGAGAAATTGTTTAATACGTGAGACGAAGCCTCTGCCAACAAGCTACCCTTTAGTGTTCTGGGATAGTCATTAAACAGCAAGTCAGAGGGACTTGTCCTAACCTCTGAACTGGTACCCCTCCTTCCTGTGGCACTCGGTGCTACTCCCTTCCCTGGGGTTGTGCACCCTGACGCTTCCAAAGGGCAGCCACTGGAATCTGACACACCAACACCTCAGTGCTGTGTGTCTGTTAAGGTCTAAATTGTCTTATGACAGTAGGTTGTAAAAGTTTGTGTATTTTGGTGACTCAGTTAAGTGATTCAGTGGGCAGAAAATAATGTAATGAAGTTGACAATACAGTAATAAATGTGGGCATGCACAAAGGTTGAAATTACTGTATTTGCATCATAAATCATGATGCACACATAATTCATATCTAAATGTCTTCTGCTGACACATACTGCTAATGCTCTTTAAATGTTACTCTTTCTGAAACAGGATGCTTACCTTTGTACTGTTATTTTCAGGTCATGTTCCTTTCTGTTTCTTGATTGTTCAGTTCAGAAGAGTGTCACTCCATCCTTCTCACTGTTCTTTTGTGTAATTAGTTCCATGTCATCATCTTCCCCGTTATTATTATTAATGAGAAAATGCTGCTAATCAAATATTAGTTTCATTTGTGATTACACCAGAATCTAAACCATTGAAATGGAGTTGTGTTTTGGAAATTAACTTTTTCCTGCGGGCTTGCTTTGATGCATCAGTAATAAAAAAAGATGTTTTTTGTATCTCTTCCGTTGTTCTGTTGTCCTTGAGTACAAGGGAACAGGAACAGTTTCACCCCCTATTAAAACTTGTGGTTTTGGAGGATGAGCTTAAAGAAGCAGAGAACTTTTGGAGAATGAGTTCAAAGCTTAATAGCACCAGACTTTTGTAGTTACATAGCACAGTGACTAAAATGAGACTACACAAAATTATTAATAATGTAAACTGTACCAGGTGCTGTGAAAGCATCTCTTAGAATTTGTAATTTTGTTATAGGTTTAAATGTATACTCTTTATTTTTAAATTTTCTTGGTTTTTTTTCTTCTAAGATTACTTTTGAGTTTGCTTTGTTTCATTTATAGGTCCAAACAGTGGAAGGAGAGATGGAAGATTTTCAGAGGCAGCTTTCAACTCACCACAAGGGATCGCTATAAAAAATAATGTTATTTATGT
This sequence comes from Psophia crepitans, assembly GCA_013399095.1. Taxonomy (NCBI): domain Eukaryota; kingdom Metazoa; phylum Chordata; class Aves; order Gruiformes; family Psophiidae; genus Psophia; species Psophia crepitans. Next base: position 114,771 of record VWZZ01007170.1, read on the forward strand.
AGCTGATACAGAAAATCACCTAATTAGAAAGGTAAATTTTCCATAAGTAAATTCAAAATTTAATCTCTTAAACATTATCCTACTTACACAGGTGAAAGTACACCAGATTAATTACTCTCCGAGTACCCTCACCATCAGGAAGGAAATTTGGACCAATATCTTATAAATAAATGCTGTTGTGCATTTTGTTTTTTGAAGGGCTACATATACTTTTGTGCTTCCTTTCAAATGGCTGTTACTGGACAGCAACCAAAGGGCAACAAAGATGATGAAGAGTCTAGAGGAGAAAACATATGAGGAGAGGCTGAAGTCCCTTGGTTTATTCAGCCTGGAGAAGAGGAGACTGAGGGGAGACTTCATGGTGGCCAACAGCTTCCTCCCGAGGGGGAGTGAAGGGGCAGGCGCTGATCTCCTCCCTCTGGTGACCAGCGATACAACCTGAGGGAACGGCATGAAGTTGCGACAGGGGAGGGTTAGGTTGGAGATCAGAAAAGGTTTTTCACCCAGAGGGTGGTCAAGCCCTGGAACAGGCTCCCCAGGGCAGTGGTCACCGCCCCGAGCTGGGCTGAGTTCAGGCAGTGTCTGGACAACGCCCTCAGTAATCTGCTCTGATTGGGCTGGTCCTGTGTGGAGCCAGGAGTTGGACTGATGGTCCTTATGGGTCCCTTCCAGCTCGGAATATTCTGTGATTCTATGAAATGCAGATGATATGTGCTACTCGTTCTGGCATAACTGACTTTTTTCAGATGCGTAGAACTGCAGTGAACATCGAAACTTATGTTAGCTGTTTGGGTCTGTAAGGTACAGGTAACTGTTTCAGTATCGAATTGTCTGCATCAATTTTGGGGTTTTTTTAATTAAGTGCCTGCAAGGTTTTGAGCACATAGGAGTTACTCTTTATATATAGTGCCATTGGATCTTACATTTGGTTAGCTCAAATTTAGAATAAATCAGAAGTTAAATTTGTTGAAGCAATATAATATTACCTTATTATTAAAAGTATTTTGTGTATGTCAGAAGATCCTCAGATGCTCACCAATATGTCTCATTTGTGATCAGAAGGTGCATCCTTAGTCAGTTTGGGGTGCCTTTGCACTGTTAAGTAGGTTCATTCTGTGTTTCATTTCAAAGCACTAGTCCACAAGCTCCCTGCGTTCACTGTAGTTGGCTACCAGGTTTTATTCGGGAAAGGACCAAGGCTCCTGTTGGTAAATCAACATCGTAACTAAAAACGAGTAGTTTGGCCCAGGGTCCTCATCAATGTAGCTTGGAGACTGCAGCAAATTAAGTGTTACGGGTAGCAAAGGCAGCACAGAAACATCTGAAGATCTGGATCATACTGCTTCACAATTTTTCATGATAGTTAGGTGTTCCCTTTCGTCTAAATGTGCCATGAGGATATCCAAGAATTAAAATAATACAACAGCTACTGGACATGCTTTCAAATATTTGTGCAGGCTGTGGGCCTTGCAAAAAAACTGCATTTCCTGTTAGAAGAGATGATTTCATGTGTGAGGCTCCCTTTTTACACAATTATCATTATAAAGTCATGAGAGGTATTGGAAGTTACTTAGAAAACAAGCAAAAGGGGAAGAAAAGGGGATTTAGGTTGCAGAAATGAAATAAAATAAATACAGGGCATGAAATAAACTGCAAGAAAAGCTTGTACTGATTATTTTATATAGAGATGGGAGATACTGTTAGATTATAGGAATTTTTGTGTCATTCTTATAGAAGTTTAAAGTAAAACTTCTACATCCATTGTATGGTATTTCTCTAGAAAATTTTGATGCTTTTTTCTACAACTGCTGAGCAAACCTTGACAGAGCAGTGTTAATTTTTGTTGCTTGCATGTGGTTTCCCTGCTGCCCACTGCTTCCCACTCCCCCCTCCCCTGCATCAGCAAGCATTGTGGTAAAATTACTTATTTTCCTACATAAACAAATAACTGAAATTTGTTAGGATTTGTTTTTGTCAGCAAAAGCTCTCTGGTTTTGACATCTAGCTCAAATTATTCGTAACGTAAGTCAAGTTAGTTAATTCTGTACTTTCAGTGCGTATAATCTTGCTTCTTGCAGATTGACCTGGAATTGGGGATGGTGAGCACTGTAGCAGGCATTGGGATACAAGGTGTTGATAAGGAAGGTGGAGCAAAAGGAGAAGAACAGCCTATCAGCTCTCCGTGGGATGTCGTCTTTGGAAATTCGGGTATTGTATCAGTTGAGCTTTTAGCTTCTCATATTTATACATGCATGACTGTTTGCTAAATGTTTTCCTGTTTTGGTAATGATCTGAGGTATGAAAAAGTTAGTTACTTTATAACTGAGTCTAAAAAGCAGTGGTTTTGTTTGCAGGTGATAACCACAGTTCTGCTTTGGATCTTAAAAAAAAAAAAAGTGAACTATTACTTGACGGAAGAAAAATTCTTTTGTAGCAGATTATATAGTTCCTGGGTCCAATTACAGAAAGAAATTGTGATTGCTCTTGTTAGGCCAGTGCTTTATGCCAGGATCACTGAAGAAGCAGCTACATTTTACAGGAAGTTAACATTGTCTAATAGTTCCTTTTCTTGACTATACAGGCATGTCTGACCACTTGTAAATACTTAAGTTTAGGAAATAAAAATAATTTTAGTTGGAGACTTCTGTTTATTCCTGTTTAGGTGACATAAAATTGTTAGACTCAAGAGCACGATGGAGAGGAATACCTCATAAAAAACCTTGCAAGCAGAGCAAGGTAAAGGGGGTAAAAATTAAATCTTTGCGTAATAGGATGCAAGAATCAGCTTTTGAGGATTTAAGTAGCTCTCTTTCCTGATTCGCTTACACACCTGAGCTTGACATCGCCTAACTGCCATGTTTTCAACTGTTACTAACTGTGAGTTGATACTCTTCTTTTCTCACATTTCCGTTTCAATATAATTTAGAATTTGCAGGTGTTAGTTTGTTAACAATGACAGAACAGTGCTTTAATGTGGCATAAACCCCTTAGGTCAGTATTTCAGGCATGAAAATTTGACTTGCAATATTGGAATTTCCTGAATCTGCAGATGAATGGGGGAGGGAAGTAGTATGATTTAAGTCTAATATCTTTAAATTAGAGGTGCTTTGCAAAATTAGTGAATTAGAACATTTTACTGAGCTGGAGACATTTGTTACAATCTTGGGACAGTTACGAGGGAGGAAAATGCGCTCAAATTAAGTTTGAGGGAACATGAAGCTGGTTCATAAATCCTGATTGTATAGAAGTCTTCTGGTACAAATACATTGTCAGTAAATGGTGTACCACTAGCAGCCTTGAGTACTTAAATAAGCAGCCGGCATCAATGTTTAGATTTAACACTTTCAGTAACCTGTCTTCTACAAAAAAACCCCACAACCATAACAAAACACCTTTTCAAAAGCGTTGTCAATGACCCTTACAATCTGTGTTAAGCATATGGAACCCTACTTGCAAGAGAAAGGAGTACCAGAAAGAGAATCTCACTGGATGTGAGTTGCTGTTAATGAAGACATGAGTTTTGTTGAATTTAATCCAATCTGATTTTCCTTTTGTGAACTGGTAGACTGTTGTGTGACTAGATGGTGTAGTTTTCAAGGTATCTTGAACCGGCAAGCTGGTCTCCGGGGGATGTTATTGCAGAGCTGTTTAACAGATCATCAAAGGAGGAGACTAATAAATCATCAGTGCTTCAGAAACTTAAGCTGGTTAACAGAGCTATTCAAAATATCCTATAATTTTACTTCTCATTTTTCATGATGCTTTCTGTTTCTGTCAGTAGTTGAATATCTGTTGATACTTCTTATTTTTGAGAGCTCTGCTTGTTAAATGTTAATTGATATGATTGTTAGCAACTTGAACATAGTAATCACTGAATTAGTCACCTGTAGAGGATTAGTCATCTGCACTCTTCAACACTGACTGCTGAATTTTTATAAGCATTTACATAAAAATCACATCTTCTGAATGCAGTCTGTACAGACCGGTATAGATCTTTTTCATATTCATTTAGAACCTACTAGTCAATTATCTATTTAGATCTGTACAAAACAGAATACTACCTGTCAGTTAGGAAGAGATTAAATCAATTTAAATTCTTTCTTTGAGAGGGTAATAGGCCAAATAGATAAAATCAAAGGGGGGTGTACTTTCAGTTTCTTTTGAATATAGTATATAGTTTTCTGTGAGTAAAGTAAGCTAGGAAAAAATTAAATAACTGTAATAGTTATGTAAAACGATTTGGAAAGCTATAGCCAGAGTTAGTTGTCAAAAGGGAGTGTTATTCTGAGTAGAATGCTAATTAGGGGTTTGTCCCAGAACACGAGGAGCCAAGCCAGAGTCTGCAATGCATTTGTCTTACAGCATAGATACTGTCAGGAGCTGCAGTGACTTCAGGTTTGTTGCTAGACATCAAAAGAGTTTGTCAACACTGCAGCAGAGTTTGTCAAAGTTGTACTATTACTGCAAAATGTTTGGGCTTAGTAGGATCTCGTGTTACTATCCAGTACATCATAGGATGTACTCTGTTGATGCGTGCAAAGCACAGTTTTGTAGGAAATCTTCACTGGCCTGGACAGAGACTCGGCCTTCTGTTGGTGATTCTCAGTGTGCTGTCCTAAGAGTTGATACCTGTTTGTCAGTGCACTAAAACTGGTACGCTGATGTCTCTTTGTGCATTTGGACGGATGGAGTAATTGATGGGTTTCAAAATTTACTTTGTTCGCATCCATACAGCAGTGCCCATGTTTTACATATGGTTATATGCATCTCTGTGCAAGTTGCAGGAGGTAACGTACACTTCTACAACTTAGGTTCGTTATTACAAAACTCAGAAGTCTGACTTTTGTGTTAAATGGCATGAGGCCCTGGAGCGTGTCCAGAGAAGGGCAACAAAGCTGTTGAAGGGTCTGGAGCACAAATCTTACAAGGAGAAGCTGAGGGAACTGAGGTTGTTTAGTCTGGAGAACAGGAGGCTCAGGGGAGACCTGATCGCTCTCTGCAATTACCTGAAAGGAGGTTGTGGTGAGGTGGGTGTTGGTCTCTTCTCCCAAGTAACAAGTGATAGGACAAGAGGAAGTAGCCTCAAATTGCTGCAGGCGAGGTTTAGTTTGCTTATTAGGAAGAATTTCTTCACTGAAAGAGTGGTCAGGCCTTGGAACAGGCACCCCAGAGGTGGTGGAGTCACCGTCCCTGGAGGTGTTCAAAAAGCATGTAGACAGGGCACTTCGGGACATGGTCTAGTAGACATGGTGGTGTTGGGTTGATGGTTGGACTTACGATCCTAGAGGTCTTTTCCAACCTTAAAGATTCTGTGATTCTATAGGGGAAATAACATCATACTTTCTGATTTTCCTTACATCTCTGTAGCTTAACCTCTGTACAAGAGGCATTTTTTCTTTTCAGAAGATAGATTTATGGATTTTATAGTTTTTTAAACAAGTGATGCTTCTGTGAGTTTCCTTTTAATGTCCAAAGCCATGCTATGCAGAACATGAAAGGGAGAAAAAAGTTTACTATCGAGTGTAAATAGCTTAAACATTTATTGAACAGCTTGTGCTGACATTTTTCAAAGTCTCAAAGGGAAAGGTTACCTCTTAAGAGAATTTTTTTTTCCTGTATCAGTTATATTTCTTGAGATTACTCCTACATACAATTAAGAGTGTGTATTCATCAAGACTTCATTGATTGTGTTTTAAAATTTTCATGTGTAGTTTGTTGTGAAATTAAAAATCTTGAAGGGAAAAAAGTTTATGAGGGTACAGATAAGTTAATACTCAGAACAGATGCTACTAAGAAGCATGCTTTTGAGCATCCTCATAGTATTTCCGTGAGATAATAGGCTTTTGTTTCCCCATTCTATACAGAAGTCTGAGGCAAAGAGATTAAGTGATCGTGAAATACCGTTTAAAGGAAAGTTGGCACAAATGTCTCCCTTGAAGGTAGGGGAGTTAATGGAGACAAAACACATGCTAGGGTTCAGGCAGACAGTATTCTTTATCATCTTGTTTATTTCTTTAGTTGTGGCCACTGAGGTTGTGTTTTACCCTCCCTCTTACAATTCTTGAATGAACTCCTTGGATTAAATTTTGGCTTCATTGAAGTTGGTGCTGAAATTTGCATTGATACAGATTGTGCAGGAAATACAGGGGGAGGGCCAGCAGTTTAAAAATACATCAATAAATTACTGTGTGCTTTTTTAGCTTTCTCTGTTGTCCCCTTCTATTTTTATTCGGCGACTGTTGAAAGCAAGTGATACTTAAATGCACAGTTGATCTGAGCGTGAAATGTTCTTGATAGCTGCATTCTTGCTGGGAGGAACAGGACAATGACCTGTGCTTGGTGACATAACTCTGTGTTTCACATTCCAAAATCTGCTCTTAAATTGCATGATTGTAATCTATTTATAGAAGCTCCAAAGTACAGTATTAACCATGCTTTCAGTAAACTAGTTGGAAATTTGTACGTCAATTCAAGTCTTACATAGATACTATTTAAATGAAAATACAGAACCGTATCATACTGGTACAATTTTTATAGGCCTTAAAAGACAAAGGCATGTAATATTTTTTTTTCTCTCTGTATTTCTGGTAGAGGATTGTTTAGTACCACTGCATTCCAGAGGAAACATTTTTTTCTGAGTCACTCAGCAATTTTTCCCTAATTTTACAAAAAAAAAAAGCAATAATCACTTCAGCAATAAGGAATTAGTACTTCCTGGATGAGCTCAGACCATATATGAGCTGTTTATGTCTTAACTGTCTGTATCTTGAAAGTATGCCTTCTACATGCCACTTTTTCCTTCTAGTCTGGTCTCAGCCTGGCATTGAGGCCATCACTGTCCTGTGAAAGGAATTTTCCTTGGTAATAGCTGAAAATAAAAGAGCTGCTTTTGTGATTGTCAGGGATTAATTGGGAATCATTCTGGACAACTAAAAATTTTGATTACTCTAAACATACATTGCATATGTAATATGATTGCATGATGTATCCATGTAGATTTACTTGGAATGCAAAAGGCCTTCTCATCTCTTTATAGGAGTTTCCTATGCAGAGTACAAACTCAGACATCCCATTCACCTTTGGGCTGCATCTGCCATCATACAAGTTCCGTTACACAGACAATCATGTTAGAGACCCATTGACACGAAACAGCATTGTCTGTCTTCTCGAACTGGATCCTAAATTTACTTGTATATGGTAATTATTTTTATTTAAAGTATTTGAAATTTCAAAGAAAAAGTAACTTCATTAACCATAAGGCTGAAGTAAATTGGAGGACTTACAGGGTTTCGTTCCTGTGTAACCCTTGTTTAAGGAGAAAAAGTCTTTTAAGAGATATGCCATTAAGAAGTTACAGTAAAGAAGTGCAGTGAAGCAGGTTGTTACCCAGTCTTGCTTTGGGACGACTTCTGAAGTGCACTGTTTTCTGTATGTTGTCAGAGTGGGTCAACCAGCTTCATACTGTTGGCAGAATCACAGAGAGGGACAAACAGATTTTGCTGAAGTTTTCACATGTCCTAATGTTATTTATGCATGGGTTCTGTCACCCCTAAGCAGCTTTCATTCCTGCTCCTAAACTGGCATTTATTTTTTCCTTTAAACGTTCAAGAGAAGCCTGAGGAGGGATAAACTTTTAGAACTAGTAGCTTTTTGTATGATCAGCCCAAATGACTTTGTAGGAACCCAGTTAAACTGTTGACTGAATGCTCTGATTCTGTATTCCAAGCCAAAACTAAGAGATTAAGGAGTTTATGGTATTGCTGAATAGTAATAATAGCAACAAAATTTACTAATATTTCACACGTTCACTATAGAGACAGGTCAAGAAATTAGATATTTGCATTAGTATTTTAGTATAAACATGCTAGAAACGTACATGTCTGTCTGACAGAATCATACAAGGACTAAAGTCTTAATGTAAAGATGTAACGGGAGTTGTGACTGAATATCCAACAGTAATCCCACGCAATTTAGTTTGACAAACTACATTTCTGGTAAATTGGATATCTTGACAAAATGGATGATGATGACTTTCCGCACTAAAAAGAAGTGTTTGGATTAGCAGAGTTACTGTCTTAACAGATGTCAAACTTAGTAACAAATTGAAATCCATGACTTGAAATGCCCTCTATAAAAAAATTATGCTATTTGTACCTAGAATGATGATTCCTCATTCTCTTTGTTCCACAGTCTGTAATATTGTTTGCTGAATTAAATGTATGCTCATGAAAAGAAGTTAAAACTACAAATCAGACTTCTAAACACTAGTTCAGGTATCAGCTACTGTTTCTACTGCAGAATTCCAGATGCAGAGCTGCTGAAAATAAACATCCTTAACAAATCTTACAGAGACTTTGGTAGGCATGCTGGGGTCAGAATGAGACACGGTATTTTAACTGGTCTCATTTGACGCTGAAAGTGCTTTTGAATATGGAATGTGGGTGTTGAGGGTGAGGGGAGATTGCAGGGCTAAGTACCCTCAAGTGTATGTGTTTGCTGTGCCTAAATAGGAATGAATAAAGCACATAACCAGACTTAGCTTTTTCTATAGCCATAATGATGTATCCCAGCACTAAAAAATATGAATTAGTTCTTCCATGTTAACAAATGCTAGCATTTCTACTTTGGATTGTTTTGAAATATTTACTGTCATTAAAGTTAGAAGGCCTGAGTTAGAAAACTTGGGAAATTACTATGGTCATAATTTTTTTGCTCCCTTTTATCTCCCATTGGTATCTATGCCGAGGATTTATTTCCCTTGAGAGGGCAGGTATGTTAAGTAAGGAGGAAAATTCCAGAAGCATTTCTTTTCAGAAAGGGGTATGCTGTTTGCGTGATGCAACACTATGTGGAAGAGTTCCAGGAAAAGAAGTAAGTAGCACAGGAAATAAAGAAAAAAATTAATTTTTACTCCTCCGAAAAGGATGATGTGTGCTTGTAACAGTCCAGACTCTACGGTGCTAAAGCATTCCTTTTGGGGCTTTGCTATCTCTGTCTCACTGAAGAACAATGATTTTGTAGTTGTTCTGTTGGTCATGTTTGGATTTAATGTGCAAAACTTCCCGCTGACTTAAGTGAAGACGAGACTTGCTTTCTCATGTGAACATAGGCAGCATGTCTCTCTGTAAATGGAAGGGCGTGTTGTGTAGCCCTTTTTGCCTTGTGTTTTTGCAGAGGGTGAGTGTACCAACAGGCTTCTTCCTTTTTATTTCTTTTTTTAAAGATAAAATTAGTAGACAGGAATAATATTTTCAAATTTCAGTCTATTTAGAAAATGTCAGTGGTGCCAGCCACAAAACGTGACTTTGATTCCCAGGCTTTTAATTCCCAGGCTGTCCCCAGACAGGGAAGCTGGAAGTGTGGGTAGTCCTGGGAATGGAATCTCTTCAAACAGATAGTGCTGTTGACTGGTACAAAATAGTCTTTTCTGTGCATTCAGACTGACTCACAGTTGATGATCAGCAGTATTACTGAACTGTTTAAAGCTGCCTATGTGTTCAAAGAGGATTGTGAATTCTTAAAACACAGATATACAGCAGAGGCAGATTCAGGAACTTGAAAAGCACTGAAGCATCGTGTAACATGGAACGCCAGTGCATTCAGAGCTCCACTTCGTTATTGGTGAAGCTTTGTAATGTAAGTGTATCACATTTGCAAGCCATACTTTGCTTTGATACCGGCAGCACTAAAGATAAGAAAGCACATACCCTAATAAGGAGAAACTACACTGGATTTTTAAAACAGCTCAAGATAGGTTGGAATGTGGTGCTTAATTGAATAAATGTAAAAGAATTGCTTTGTTCTTTTATGTTGTCTTATAATAAATTCTTTAAAAATAAATTCTTTCCATTCAAGGATGATAAGGAGTTATGATAATGATGGCATTACCATAGTTTTAGAATGCTGGTTCTCCCTGGCCGCCCTTTGCCTGCAAGAACAGTACAAGGATGACAATGGTGTCATGTCCTCAAACTCTTCTATCCTCGAAGAGGTTTTTCTGTCTTTTGTTTCAGATGATAAAGCATTAAACACTGTAGTGTCAGGACCATTGTGTGATAAAATACCTTAGCTGTGCTACCACAGGCATTGTCTTTACTTTTCTGGTTTTGTATAAATGTTTTTATATTAAAGCTCTGACATATTTTCCACAATTCAGTATGCTTGTGCTGTTTCCATGCCTGCATCCATTCTCTGTGTTCTAATTGCCATCCAGCAGAAAATCTGTAAGTTGCATTAAAACTTACAACGTTTATAGAGCTCTTACTTATTTTTCCTGTCTTGTTCTCAAGTTTAAGAAAGGATCTTCTTTCTATTGATCTTACATAATCAGTATAATTTGAAATTAATATTGATACTCTCCTCCTGTGTCTTATATTTGATAAACCTTTCAGTGTGCAGAATTAGAGTAAGAAACTTTTTCATTGTCTAGCTGTCACAAGGGAATTTTCAGGGAATGGAAATGGAGCATCGGATAGATGAAGAATGGCTGAAGTGCTCAGTTCTAGTCTTACGCCTTCATTTTATTCATGGATGAAGTGAATATTAAATAATAACCAATGCATTTTTGAGATCCCTCAGGACGAACTGCACAGCATAGCAAGATTAACAGCTCACTTTCTGAATTAACAAGTGATTTTTAGCATTTTTCATTCTGGTGTCCTCAGAGTAGTGGCATCTGAAAAGTATAAGATATGCATCATGGAAATAAGAAGTCCTGAAGTTGAACATACGCTGTATGAGAAGTAGGGAAATTGATTTGTAGGCCATTTTCTCAATTTAAATATCTCAGAAACAAACTTTAATCAAGGTGATTCTGCAGGTTGTTGGTTTTGGTTTGGTTTGGTTTCTTTATTGGGATCTTTTTGGCATGGCCAGTACTTTGGGAATGTCTTTAGTGACTCATAAAACCTGCGTATTCCAACTCGTTTTGCAAACCTTCCTGCTCAATGAAAAGCTTTTAGCTGCTTTGGAAGTTTGTTTTTTATTCTTGGAGCTTTAGTTTGCATTGAAATGTGGAGCCACGTGGAGGTGCAGCAGAGAGCAGAGTTCCTTTGATCGCAGTCTTGGAATCCTGTGTCTTGATCCAAGAAACAGAAAAGGCTGAAGGTGAAATGCATTAAAATCGTACCAGTACTACTCTGAAGAGGGCTCACAGTATGAGGAAATTGATTCTGGAGACAGAAGGATGCTATTTTTTCTCTCTCATAGCGTGCAGGTTTAGGATTAGAACAACAGCAGCAGGATCTCAGCTGGGGGACTAGTGGTAATTTCATTTTAGAAAGATTGATTTGGACTAACTTTTCAGGTTTAAAATGCTGGCAAGCATTTTGTATATAATCACATTTATCTTGAAACTCCAAAATAGGGCCAGAGGGGGAAGCTATCAATTAGATTCTTTGCAGAAACAGCTATGAGTTGCATAGTGTTTTATAAGTTAACGTGAACAAAAGATTTCTGCGAGCAATTTGAAGGTATTTTTCTGTTAACTGGCTAATATTGATTCCAATACCTAATACGTTCATTTAGAAAAACATCTTAATGTTGTCTCTGACTAGATAGGACAGTTGTATACAGTTCTATATATAGACTAGTACAGTATTAGAAAGATAATAGTGTCCCCATTTTAACGCAGTTTTTAAATGTCAACTTTCTGTTTCTTAAGGTTTTCAGAAAAGGCTAAGATAGGCAAATTTTGTTTGGGTTTGGTTTGGGCTTTTTAATGGTCTTTCACTGCTTGTCTTCATGTGTTCTTTCTTATGCTGTAATGTATGTTTAAAGCTATAGAGCACTTATATGTTTTTCTTTTTCCATTTCTATCACTTTACTTGAGAAGTGTTATCTGGGCAAGCATTGTGTAATTTTATAGATTTGGTTTGTTGAATAGCAGTGTCATACTTTGAGATTACACATTCGTGATACCGCATGTACATGTGCACAGGGAGTACTACTTCAAGACTGGATGGTTAGTGCAGGGGAAAACTAGTAACTGCCCACATCACATCTAATCTTTGAATAAACAGCAGTTGTTGCTCTCCAGAGAGTAAATCTGCACTACACCGAAGCATCGGTTACACTTATCTCAAAAACATTATGTACTCTGTACGTAATGTAACAAAGGTACTGCCATTATTATTTCTCTCAAAACCTGTATACAGTTGCCAATAGCTTTTTGGAATATCTAATTTTGTCACTAGCTTAGTTAAAAAAAAATTCCATCTCAAAAAACCACCATACTTAGAAAGATACATACATATTTGCTGGCCAGTATGAATCCAAAAATAACAGGTGAAGCATGGACCCAATACAAAGTGTGTCAAAGAACAAATCCCGCTTGAAGTATTGCCTCTACCAGGTAGGGATATTAAAACCACAATTTTTATATTCTTGGGAAGAGTACAGAAGAAAAATAGCAGAGTTCTTGGTAGATGAAAGACATTCTCTCTTCTTTTTCTCTGTTTTTTTCATTGTGAGTTTTGTTATTTGTGTGGTTTGGTTTGGTTTTTTTTCCACATGGCATAAGGTAAGCTGGACTAGGGGGGACAGCAGGGTTGGTTTGTTGATTTCTTTGTTTTATAAAACATTCCCAAAGATGTATTTTCATTGATTTTTTTACATATCCATTTTTTAAAGTTTCAGGTACTCAGAAAGATGATGTTTTATGGATAGCAATGGCAGGCACTCATCAGGTGTGGGCACTGATGTTAGAAGGTGGAAAACTACCAAAGGGAAGGTAAGCAGCTGTAACGAGAGACATGTGATATTGTTGTTTATCTTGATAAACAGCTTTCAGACCCCAGAGAGAGAGATAATCAAATTACACTACAATTTTTTTTTCCTCAACCTGTACTTAGCTTGAGGCTTGCTGCTTCTGTTCAGACTTAAAAGGCATTGTGTCCTTTAAAGTCTTCCTGCTTTTTCCCACATCTATTAGACAAAATGAAAGATGCTTTCATTGCTATAGTTTTTTTTTCTATAAAACTATGACTTGGTATGGTACATTTGTGTAATTGAATGTTACTTTTCATTGTATTTGCTGAATTATCTAATGATGAGTGGTAAACTGACGTGAAATATAAGTTAGCACAAAGGCACTGAATAATTCCTTGTGCTGCTGTACAGTTGGTTTTATAACTCACAAGTGCTTATCCCATAGCTTCTGTTTATGCATAATGTCTGAAGTACTTCAAACCCATTTTTGAACTTGGGTACTATTTCTCTTTAGTGATTTAAAGAAAGGAGTCTGCCTTCGATTTGCTGGGAGTGGAAATGAAGAAAACAGAAACAATGCATACCCACATAAAGCAGGTTTTGCACAGCCTTCAGGTCTCTCTCTGGCTTCCGAGGAACCATGGAGCTGCCTTTTTGTTGTGGATAGCGAGAGCAGCACTGTGCGAACCATCTCTCTGAAAGACGGAGCAGTGAAGCACCTTGTAGGAGGAGAGAGAGATCCATTGGTAATCACTTCAAACTTCCCCACACTGCCCTACTAATATTCCTCAAGCCAGACGTGGAGGAACCACTTTTGGGGTGAGAGGGTAAATCAGTTTCTGTGGCCATCAGTTTCTTAACTTCACTGCTTGGAATGCAAATGTGTGCCAGTTTTGACACTCAGGTTGTAGTACCGATTGTTGCTCCTCTGGTAGCAAATTACTTCACTTAACTTTAAAATAGCCAACTTGATTCAGCATTGTCTGGTCATTAAAGCCAGCTGGATTCATATTGGTAACTTAAATGTGAGAGTTTCCATTCCATAGTTAGCATCCACCCTTCCTGGTTTTCAGTATCCTTGTTTTGAAGGTGTCTTGATTATTATTTTTTTTGAAGTCAGTGAGTTTCCATTTAATTACAATCATTTAAATTCATGTCAACAATGAGTAATCAAATGCATTAATTTAATAAAATACTTTTTCAGAATTTGTTTGCCTTTGGTGATGTGGATGGAGCGGGCATAAACGCAAAGCTGCAGCATCCCTTAGGGGTGACATGGGACAAGAAAAGAAAACTGCTGTATGTGGCAGATTCCTATAATCACAAGGTAAACACAAAGTAGCTTTTTATATACAGGCTTTGCGAATTTTACTACTCTGAAGGATTGTTGTGGGAACAAACGAAGAACGTGCTTGGTTCAGTTAAGCTGAGGAAACAAATGATACAAGTTCCTTTGTGAGTTCTTTTTCTTTCCTTCCTTCCCTTATGGGTCCTTCTCTTATCATTGTTTTGCGGTCACATACTGCTCTGTTGATATGATGGTCCATTGGGGAAGGTGAATTCCAAGTGCCAAGTTACAGTTCAGACTAAAGACCCTTTCCTTATACCTTTCCAAAGATACTGAGCTAGAGCAGAGGAGCTATGAGTGCTCAGTTGGGAATAGTACAGGTTTGATAAAACTGGGAGAACAAGAGGACTTTGCTTTTCCCATAAAAAAGCCACCAAAGTTTTCAGAAGTATTGTGGGTTGCCTGCATGGAGCTCTGAGATAAGAGATTGTTTTGCATGATTGTTCTTCTGTGATGCTCTATAAGCTTCCACGTCTAGAAGGCTGTTAACTGTACATTGGCTGAATGCGTTAAAAGAAAAGTAATTTGTTTTAACTTGAAGAATAAAGTGTATACCACTAAAGGCTTACTGAAATTTCTGTAGCAGATGAAATTTTGTTTCAGGTATTGTATAAAGCACTATAAACTTTTCTGCTGTGACTTTAAGAAGAAACAAAACCAACTCATCTATTTTTAGGGAAAAAAGTTCCATAGAACTTAGCCTGCCAGTTCTGTTACGCTCTTACTATTTTGTGAACGTTTCCAGAAAGGCAACAGACATTACAAAAAGAAGCCATTTCAGCATGTCTGTATACCAGGGAGGTAGGTGCCTTCAAAATGATGAAAGAGGACACTGAATGAAGACCAAAGGAAGAAGTAAAGTCCAGCAGGGAATGGGAAAGGGAAAGATGGGAGATGTCATTTGGTAAAGTATGATAATGTTGCTTCTAGAACACACACTTGGTAGGTAAGGTGCTCAAAGTTAGTGCTGACTTCTGAAAGTGTGGGGCGTAAGACAATGCAGAACTTCTAAATCCTGGTGAGTTATTTTTTTCAGAGCAGTTTTTTTTTGTGTCTTTGTTTATCGTAGATTAAGGTTGTAGATCCCAAGATGAAGAACTGTGCTACCCTGGCAGGCACAGGAGAAGCCAGCAATGTTATTGGTTCCAGTTTTACGCAATCAACTTTTAATGAACCAGGAGGTTTGTGTGTTGAAGAAAATGGCCGTCTGATGTATGTTGCAGACACAAATAATCATCAGATTAAAGTCCTGGATTTGGAAACAAAAATTCTTTCCATGGCAAGTAATACTCAACAGGCTGATAGTGACGGTTTTGATATAAGTTACTATTACTGAGTTTGGCAAGTGGTATAAAAATCGTATAGCTAATAAACTTTTTGGGTACGGTAGCTAAATTCACAGAATGTTTTGTGGTGATCTGGCAAATAAGCATTGCCTGTTAGCACAGCATTGAAAATCTTTGAGAAGGCAACTTTTGCCTGAAAACAGAAAATGGTGATCCTCTAGAAAAGAACAATACAGAAACTTGAGTTACTACAAAATACAGCTCAATTTTTCAGTATAAAAAGCCTTTCTGGAGCACTTGCCAACTCCCTTTGTAACAAATAAAAGTTGAAATATTTTACCAAGTCCTGTAATTAAGCCTAAGAGATGATTTTGGGAGGTCAGTGACCTAAAGTGGGATACATTGCAGGCTTCCACGTTGTCAAATCAAATCCACTGTCAATTGAGCCCTGCTGTATTTGCCTACAAACCTGAAGGCAAAGCAAATTCATGCTCCCGTTCATCTTACAAGGACACTATGTCTTAACGTTTTCGTATGTATATACATATCTATGTATATGACATAGTGGTCCAACTGTTGTCTTGCATGTTTCTTCAGTTTAATAGTACGTGATCTTAAAGTGTGTTTAAATTCTCATATCATACAACATGCTGGTGGCTTTTCGGGGAAATTATTCTTTACTGAATCTGAATGTTTACAATGAGTCCTGCACTTTGGTCACAACAACCCCAGTTAACGCTACAGGCTTGGGCGGAGTGGCTGGAAAGCTGTGCAGGGGAAAGACCTGGGGGTATTGGTTGACGCTCACCTGGACATGAGCCGGCAGTGTGCCCAGGTGGCCAAGAAGCCAGCGGCATCCTGGCCTGTATCAGGAATAGTGTAGCCAGCAGGACCAGGGAGGTGATCGTCCCCCTGTGCTCAGCCCTGGTGAGGCCGCACCTTGAGTACTGTGTCCAGTTTTGGGCCCCTCACCACAAGAAAGAGATCGAGGCCCTGGAGCATGTCCAGAGAAGGGCAACGAAACTGGTGAAGGGGCTGGAGTACAGGTCTTACAAGAAGCGGCTGAGGGACCTGGGATTGTTCAATCTGGAGAAGAGGAGGTTGAGGGCAGACCTTATTGTCCTCTACAACTACCTGAAAGGAAGTTGTGGCAAGCTGGGGGTCAGCCTCTTCTTGCAGATAACTAGTGACAGGACAAGGGGAATGGCCGCAACTTGCGCCAGGGGAAGTTCAGGTTGGAAATTAGGAGAAATTTCTTCTCGGCAAAGGTGGCTGGGCATTGGAACGGGTTGCCCAGGGAGGTGGTGAAGTCACCGTCCCTGAGGATATTGAAGGAAAGGTTGGATGTGGCACTTAGGGACATGGTTTAATATGAATCTTGAATTTTATTACTGAAGCATGTGGTTTACCACCAGATTAGAAGAAAATACCAGTAAGTTTTATTTAAAGTAAAAATATAATGCAATTGTTGAAATTTTAAACTAAAGGATACTTTAAGTTATGGATACTCTAAATTAGTTGTGGATTTTATGATTTTAATAGCAAATATTATTCATTTGGATTAATCAGTTTTATCTTTTTAATTTTAAAAAATAACTTTGTCCTTCCCGTTTTTCTTTGTCGCTGCAGTATTGTTGCACTCTGTCAGAAAGTTTCAATACAAGAGCCATGTTATCATGTTAGTTCTCCTTGTCCATGTCAGCTTTGAAACTCGTTTTGTGAAAGCCTGTTCGCTTTCAGTACAAATAAAATTAAAAATGTTTTGTTTGATTTCTACTCATAGTTGCCTATACTGAATCCAGAAACATGCGACGTTCCGGATCACCTGCCTGTGCAAAAGGATAAAACAACAAATCTTCCAAAACTGCCTAAATCTGCACCAAATGTTCAACTTCCTTCACTAACTGTAGCTCCTGGCGAGACAATTCAGTTTTTATTGAAGTTGACTCTTCCTCCAGATTCAAAACTGAATGAAGAAGCACCCAGTTCCTGGTTTATCACAGCCGAAGGTACGGTGCCTGTGTTGTTTATCAGTTGAACAGGAGTAGGTAAGGTACAAAGTGGGTTATATCTGCAGTACGGGAGATCTCAGTCTGATGAATCAAAAGGTCCCTCCCAGTCCTGCATTCCCATTTGACTTTGTGATGTAATACGTATTTAAGAGTTGATGCCTTGAACAGTTGGAGTGCGAACCTGATAGGCTGCTTTTTGCTTGAATTAATACGTGCTACGTTATTTATTTGATTTTTAACTTTCTTGGAGCAAGCTGCTAATGAGGGCTTGCAGAAGTACTGATCCTCTTAGGTGCTTGCCCCCTGCGCTCTGTCTCTGTGAACAGCTCATCCCAGCCCTACCATCTGTTTCTGGGAGAAGGCTCACCAAGAATCTGAAGCATGTTCATGAGAAAGATTCCTTTTCTTTTTTTCTTTTTGTCTCTTCCAAAATATTTGAGGTACTTTTGTACCTAAACTACTTTGAACTGCTTTCTTATAATTCATATTTGCATATTTCTGCTTGAATATTTCTATAACACACATTTTCTTATGTAAGAGGTAAATCACGGTATGTCAGGGCAGCAGAAATAATTGGCTTTTCTTGCAAGTTCTTTTGCTGACTTCCTGTGTGACCTTGGGACAACTCTTACAGTCATTATGTACCTTGGTTTCTGTGAGATGGGAATATTATTATAATACTGGAGTAATGGAAATCCTCGTTCATATTATTACAGTTTCCTGAGCCTAAATTAAGCTCTTTCAACTCTTAAGTATTCTAAAAGAGCACATGGAACATGTTCACATTGTGTGCACCTGGAGTGGTTTAATTCTAGCCATCGTTGCCATCCCTGCGCTGGAGATCACTACACCCATGACATGACTGGTAGAATAGACCATGTGAGCATTCCCTAAAATTCTCTTTGGTACAAAAATAGCAAGGTTATCTGAAATGCCTTCTTGCAGAGGCTGACCATTAGTGGGTGTTCAGAGACAGTACTTTCCAGTGGTCTAGCTCTACCCAAGAGGGAGAATCTGTCTATGCCCTTGGAAGTACTATGTGAAAGCCAATATAAAAAATAACCCATATATTTTCCAATTTTTTGTGTACTGAAACAGTTTTGCCTTGTTTTTGAGTTACTCAGGTGTGACTCATTTGCATTCAGTTTAATACATTCATGCTCTAGAAGAAAATTTTTTCCCTCACTGGAAAGTCAATACTTCTAAAAAGTATCCTATAGTAGGTGCTGTGTGCCTAAGTAAAAGTGCTACCATAAACTAGTGTTCATGAAGGTGAAGGGAGGACACAGCATTCAGGCTCTGTGAAAATCTTTTGAACTTTAAAACACGTTTTCTGTTAGACTCTAGGCACCCCAAAGTAAGTGATGCACAGTACAGAGAACTGTTACCTTTTGGAGGAAGAGAACAAGCTGGTCTAGAGCAGACGAAAGCTTAACTGGCTGTTTAATGAGTTGATGAACAGTTTAAAAAACAAAACAAAACCCTAGAATGTCCTCGAAGGTAATTTCCTTTAGGTTCTCTGTTAAGTTTTTGATGTTGGTATTGCATCATTTGCACCTTCAATAGGTTTTTTGAAAGCAATAGAGAGAACATTTATATTTCGGTTATATTCACTCAGTTGTTGCACTGCATTGGAAAACATTTATTTTTAGAAATGCTGCTGGATTTTAAAATTATACTAATTTTTAGTAATTATTCTCAGGCTGAATTTACATGCCATATTGGCTTTTACAATGATAGATACTTGTTAATAGTTATCCCTGCTTGTAGATGCAATTAAACTCATCTGAAAGTAAATATCTCCTTATCTTTAGACTCATCTTTTGTTGGCTAGCTTTCCAAGTGTCCATGTGGTAGCTTAATTAAATTGATTGCTTTTAAAAGCAATCAACAAATGCTGTACAGGCACTGCAATTTTTTTTATATGCCTCATGATTTAAAGTAGTTTCTCATTTTAGCTTGTGCTTTTGGAGTACAAATAGACTATTTCCAGGAGAGTCGACCCACTTTTTGGCCTACAGAATCTCCAAATATCGTTGAAGGGAAGATATATGTGATAGCTTCAAGGGTTAGTAAAATTGGAGAATGTAAGCAACCTAAACTCAGTAAGTCATTTCAAGCTTATAAATTCTAGAGCCAACTTTTAGGTATTCTCTGAAAAATGCCAGAAAGAGCACTTCATCCATCTCAGTTACAGTAAAATGCAGACTACAGTGCAATCAGCTATGTATGTTTATTGTGCAGTTCATTTTTCAGTTCACAAACTCTTAAACATTTAATAAATGTGAAACTCAAATTCTGTTGTAGCAGTTAGCCTGAACATGGCTAAATTGCAGCAACTCACTTGTAAAGCCAACACTTCTGTTTGGAAACGCCATAATTTACCTGAAATTTTATGCGTTTATGGTAGATTTCTTACTTGGAGTATTAGATCTCTATATAAATGTGTAGAAGCCCATTAATCTAAGGAGTTTTGCTTGTATGTCATCAGGAAAAAAACCACCACCACCCTTCTTAAGGGTGTGTAGGATTGCAGATCCATTTCATTTAAATAAGATGTATGGTGTATGTATATATACCAGTAATTCTAAAGCAAAGCTATGGATCTCTCTGTCCTTAAATGACTGCTAAAGAAGCATTTGTAAATGGCTTTTCCTTCCCCCCACAACTGGAAAAATCTGGAAGGAAATATCCCCTCGCATTGCATATGGAAGGAAAGTCCTTGTTGCCCTATAAGTAAAACTAGTGTTTTCTGTTTCAGACATGGTGTTAAATATCCTAATGGTAAAACTTGTTCTTATTTTACAGATAACAACTGGTTGCTTCAAGGACAGTGTCTGTCTGGGGAAATAAAGGATGTTTCCTGTCAAACTATCATTCCCTTTCAGTTACCCAGGAGCTGTCTGTCTGCTGAAGCTATCCTGGCTGTCAAAGTGTGCCTCTACTATTGCAGCAAAGGTAGCAGCGCCTGTATGATGAAAGGAATCTCATTCAGTCAGCCTCTACAGATAGCTACTACAAACCAAGGCAGTTTGACTCAAGTTGAACTGATACACACATTTTTAACCAACTAACCCAAAGCCAGCTAATTTTATACTTGATTTTACTGTCCACAGTTTCTGTAGGAGAAAAGCTTTTCTCTGTTGTTCATTATCCTGGAGCTCATAACAAAGCTAATAAACAATATACTTGGTAAAATGAAGTAGAGTTCCCTGCAGTGAAAATTTATCACAACCTCATTTCTTTTCATTACAGTAGCAGCAATAATAATGTAATACTCTAGACTCTGTTGCCAGTTGTGAATATATTGGATGTATGCCATTCTAAGCAATGAGCAACAATTTTTAGAGTCCTTTTGAAAGAGCTGGTGTTATTTGTGGCGTTACTGTAAGAAGTTCTTTGCACTGTACGTACTGTTAAAATAGCTAGATCATTTTGGACTTAACAGTTAGAAATTCCTTTTGTGCCCTTATTAAATTTTAATAGGATGTCAAAACAAAGTTTCTTTCTCTAGGCTGTAAAAGAAGTATCTTGCTTGTTTTTTTTGTAATAGTATTTATGACACATGTATTTTGAAAGTACATCTTAAACTAGGTGCAGCTCTAATTTTATGCAAACCGAGTGTTTTGCTTAACTAGATATGACCGCCTTACGTGAAGAGCATAGTTCCATGGAAAAATTTCTGTGAACGGAAGTGTTCAAGTTCCTATAGAAGAATTTCATGCTGATTTCTAACAAAGAATGTGCCTCTCTCTAGTCTGTATATATATAAAGAAAAAAACCAAACATAAAAACATGCTGGAGTTTTTCTGATACATACCAATTTACATTTTATAGTAAGTGGTAGGTAGTGGTTGAATATCTAACTTCAAAAATTAAATGTCAGCCATTTCAAGCAGAGTGAATCACTTTCCTGCCTTTATGATTTCTGTTTAAAGACTTGTCTGAAGACTTCTGTCTTGCAAATACATATTAAGAAGAATATTATACTCTTGAAGTCTGATTCAGAGTCTTCTGAAGTCGCTGTTAGTCCCTGCATTTGTAATAGTGGCCACTGAACCAGAACTCTGTATTTAATAATGGATTATTTGCATTCCTGTGTTAGAGGTTCTGAGTTTTTGCTAGAAACCTGGTAACCTAACCTTTGAGTAAGGTGCTTTAAAACTGTATTACAAAACTCTGCCTTTGCTGGTTAAGTGTTTTGCAAGTAAAATTCCTTCAATATGCCATAGCAAGTAGCAGGAGTACAGGAGGGGGTGTAAGTTTTTTTACTCGAGCTGGAAGTTTCCATAGTGCTTAAGTGGTAATTGGATTGTGCTCTGTGCTCTGGTCAGGAGAATCAGTTCTGAGATGATGATTTGGGGTTAAGTGTGAAGATAATATTTTTGCATATATTATAAAGTACAGTACTGAAATAATTTTTATATAGTCTTTTCTAAAACGATCACCATTCTTCCTGACACCTGTCAGTAAATCCCGAGCATGATTTGTTGTTGCTCTTTCTTACTTGAAGGCTGACTGAAATGTTGGTCATGAACCCGATAAGCTTTTGTTTTAAGGGAACCCTATGGACTGGTGTGGTTTTTCCTTCCATTGAAATGCCAGTCTGTCTGCAAGTTCTCTGTAGTACAAGAAATGGTTATTATCTCACCTGTCAGCAAGGCAAGAGCTGAACTATTATTTTTCTTGTGTTTGTTTTTTAAGCAACTTTTCTAATTCAGTATTTCAGCTCCTTTGGGTAAACCTCTCAATTCTCGCATGCTATTTTGAAGGAGGAGAAAGCTTTGCTACTTTTTCACAGATTGCAAGTGCTAGTGGAAGGATGAAGGTAAAGAAACTGATTTGGGCATTTATCTTTTTTTATACTTTAGTACAGCTCCTTTAGAATTTTTTGTTCATTTGTTTAATCTTGGGCGGTAGCCAGGAAACCTTAGATCAGCTTTCAGCCTGCCCACAAATTTTATGTTGCTTACTGAAAAAAATAAGCATTAATTTCAGAAGTTTAGAATAATGAACCAAACTGTTAAAGTTATCTTGAACATATAATTCAGCAGATGGATTTTTTTTTTCCTCTCATTTTCAACTAGAATGACATTATATTTGTCTATTTCAATGGGATGAGATCATCAAATTCTGCCTGTATTCCAGTCTTCAAAAGAAAAAAAAATCAACAAATCTGTTTCTTATTGACACTTTTTAACTGATGTATGGCTGTAGGGCACAGTCTGTGTATTCCTAACTTTATTTAATTATAGTATGTAATGTTTCAATGTAGTATTGTAGATAAGGTTTTTGTCTAAAGGTACATACATGAATTTGTGTTTAAGTGTCATACCCTTTTTCTTTTCAAGTTTTGACTTAGTCATTGCATGTAGAAACACTCAGCACCACTATAAGCTTATTGAGAAAGGATGATAGTAGGTAGTAGGAAAACTGTTGTGTAAGATTGAGCTGAAGTCCAGGATCAAACTGTAAAGGACCTTTAAATACTTAATTGTAGCCAGATTTTGAGCAACTGTATTTCAAGGAAAACAGCTTCAGCTTTACTTCTGGAGAACAGTTGGAACCAGTTTTTTCTTTGTATCTTCTAAGTCCATGTCTTGCTGCAGATGACTGAATCTTATATAAGCTAGGAGAGTGGTATGCTATATCCATCCTACTATTACCCTTTTTACAGAACCTCAGAGTGTTCCTTGCTATGGCACTGTAATGGCATTATGCTAAAGAGGCAGAAGATGCGATACCATCTCAAAAAGACATACAACTCACTATTTACAAAGAAAATCTGTTCATCCCAGAATGCTTCCCCCCCAAATCCAGTAAGTCCTAAACGCTTTTAGGCAATAAGCCCTTAGTGGGCTTCACACAGGGACGGCGTTCTAGTTGTTCTCCGTCATCTTAGGAGCAACTGATGCTCAGTGTGCTCCAGCTCTCGCTGAGAAGGTTACTGAGGTTCTGCTCCTTGCTTACTCAGTCTGTGTTCACTGCGACTGACCTTTAATCGTATAGCCTAAGGCTATGTTTTGTTGTCTAAGAAATAGCATGCACATTCCCAGAGTCACTCCTATTTCACTTGTAGTATACAGACATTTGAATGTTCTATAATTAGAAAAACACGGGTTTTAAAACCTTATGCTGTTTAGGGATACTATTTCCATTGCTTCTTCCAGATTTTGCAAGGTGCCCTAACAGTAAAGCAACAAGTGCCATAAATTTAGCCAGACAGGCAAACAGAATAGCATGTACAAGTTACAGAAATTTATTTCATTTAAGTACCAGAAACCATCTTCAAAATATGATTCAGAAAAATAGGAAATGTTACTCCTCTGTCGAAATAGTGAAAAATCAGATGTTTGGATGACTGCTTGCTCTTTGTATGGTAATTTAGTTAGTGTTTCCTGATAAAAAAATTCTGAGCAGGTTGGTGTGGCTCAGCACTCCCGGGTTTCTGTTTTACAGTAAAAGTATATAATTCAAGGCCTTTTCAAAACGTCTTCCTACTGACTTTATTAGGGTCTGATGTAAACCCTATTAAAGTCATAAATTACTATAGAAAGTCTCTGTAAAGAATATTGGTCATATTTGTATTGTATAATGGAAACAAGTTCAGTGGCATTTGCAGTTTTTAGTTGTAGTGTTTGCTTTTTTGGAACAGCTTTTGGTTTTCAATGAATATATTTATAGTTCTATGAGATGTTTTTAGAAATTTTATTTAATTACAGTACAATATTCTTTATTGAGCTAGGAAGAAGATAATATGGTTTCGAGGAGGAGAGTGTAATGTGTTTTTAATAGCTTTTTCATGTTTTTTGATTCAGTATTATCTTTCTGTAGTTTGTTCCCTTCTTTTGAAGGAAGCATAGGGATTTTGGCTGTGTGAACCTATTGATGGGCACAAATTTTAGGCATATGGTTTTAGTTGATTCCTTTTTGTGTTAGATTCTTACATAATTTTGGGCTTTTCTACCAGGTACACTTCTTCATAGTTGGTGTTCTGCCTCTCATGTGTTCCACTTGTAGAGCATTATGTTTGTATAATGCTGTGGTAATGTCATGGCACAAACCAAGTATGGACCAGATGAGTCCATGAGAAGGGAGTTTTATGGCATCATGTAAATGCCTTCTCTGCTTAGCCTCAGAAAAGGTGCATATGGCTTCCAGTACGTTGTATATATTCTTAATGCACCTTTTTTTATTCCAATGGGCAAATCTTGTGGCTCAAACCACAGGTAAAACTTTTTTTTGTGAAAATGTCAAGAGACAGGTACTCCGTATCTCTTGCTCAGAGAAGGGGGATGATCAGAATGAAGTGACTTCCCTTCTCGTGCAGGGGCATGCCCTTCCCCTCCTTTAATTATTGACCATTTCTTTTAGCAAAGAGACCACACATTCTCTGAAGTTTTTGCTTCCTAACAAGTTTTCCTACAGGTATGGAAGTTTTAAATGTCTGATTTTGTAATGTTATGAGTGATACATCTAGTTGAAAATGCCTTATGGTTTAGCAGACAATAGCAGAGATTTATGTACATTCTTATGGTCTCTAATTTTCTAAAGTCACTGTTATTCATTAAGACTTACCTCAATGACACATTGCAGCTAAACTTCCACAGAAGCGTGTTCATAAACTCTGTATTGCAACTCAAAACAGCAGCTTATCAACCACTCACAGTAACTCTCCAGTCAAATTTGCCAGCTCAGTTGTTCGTATAATCAGTTAAAATTACTGATTTATGTTAGCAAAGATTTAGTATTTAGAATTAGTCATTATAACTTTCATTGAAATCAATTTGTCAGGGATTAGAGGAGCTTCTCTCCCAAGCAGGGAAAGTGGTGGCAGTTAGTTGGAGACAGTTGTTGGAAATGCGAGACCTGGTTATTTTTTACTTAAACCACCACATCTGTCTTTGTATTCTACTACAGATCATGAATTTAGAAATAGTATTTGTAATATTTTGCATTCCATTATGTTCATATAACCAAATGTGACTACTGCCTTCCATCAGAAGCAGCTGTTCTTACGTTTTATAGTTTTGAACTATCATATGTAAAATGACATACTCTTGTTAAGGATTAGGATTCATTCTCATTAAGGATTCAGCACAGCTATGGTTGAGTTTCCAAGTTTATGGTAGTTTCTTTGTTATTGTGGGGGATTTTACCTACAGGAAGGCTGGCGAGGGTCTGTTTCTTAGGGAATATAGTGACAGGACAAGGGGTAATGGGTATAAACTAAAAGAGGGGGGATTTAGATTGAACATTAGGAAGAAATTCTTCCCTGTGAGGGTGCTGAGGCCCTGGCACAGGTTGCCCAGAGAAGTTGTGGAGGCCCCATTCCTGGCAGTGTTCAAGGCCAGGTTGGATGGGGCTCTGGACAACCTGATCTAGTGGAGGGTGTCCCTGCCCATGGCAGGGGGGTTGAAACTAGATGATCGTTGTGGTCCCTTCCAATCCTAACCATTCTATGATTTTGTTTAGGTTTTTGGATCTACCTTTTCCTCCTGTAGTTTCCCTGAGCATGAAATGCAGCCAGTGTCTTGTTCCTGTGTAGGGATCCAAGCAGGATATTTCTCTCCAGCAGCCACTTGCCCCTCCTCTGCTTTAGGGATGGGGATATAACCAGCAAGTGCAATAAGGCTGTTCTGTATAACGATAATGTTACCTGGCAGCTCACTCCAAAAGGGTGCAAATGCAGTGAAGATTACAGCATGAGTTACTCCACAAGACTGATTCTCAAAATGGAAAGATCTAGCGCATACTGGCTTTCTGGGATTTCCTGCTTCCTATGTCTACTTCTGTTTATGGCCTGTAAAATCTTGCTCTGTAAAGCAAGAATTTTACCCTTATTATTCCTGCAAAAATCTTCAATCAGCTGATTCACTAGCACTCTTAAGATAACCTGGTAATAATTACTGGATTCTAGGACGTGTCTGGACCATTCCCCATGATTCTCGGTAGCATCTGAATAAGATTATGTCCTCAGGTCAGCTTCATCAAGGTTTACACTGATGCAGCAACTGTCAGAATTTTTACTTTTATCTCTCTCCCTGTCCAGTGAGGTCGTGAAGTTTCTAGATCACCCAGAGCATCCTGTCAAACTTGACTAGCCTATGCAGGGATTTTGATGGCTTTTAGTTTCAGAAAAGTTTGATATTACAAATTAAATGCTTTGGCTATTAGGTGATCTGAAAGATACCCCAGTTTGCTGTCTTGTTGCAGATTCTGCTTAATTATTTTCAGAGCGTAACACATTTTGTCACAGCTGAAAAACTAGAAATCTTGGATATAAGTTGAGGAGTGTTTGTGCAGTTATGATTACTTGTTTTGTGTACCTCTTTGTTGGTCCATTGCTTTCAAGTATTCTAGAGAACTTTTTTGTCCAGTTTCAGGCCTAGGGCTAAGCAAAAGGATTACAAGTATTTTTCAAGTCTTGCCTAGTTCCTTTGAAACACTGACAATTTTAAACTAAAGAAATCCCACTTGTCAAAATCTGTCTAAGTCTGCCTTCATTTATTGCTCCATACTCAGCGTGCCTCCAAGGAGCGATATTCCACGCTGCGTATTTCCCTTTTTGACTATGTAGAAACTCAACCCATCCGTCCATTGTGAGACTGCAGAGAAAGCAAGGTAGTGATTCCCAATTTGATTTTACAATCATGTTTTTGAAAAATAAGAGTTTGTTTTTCAAGCTTTTGATCAAACTTCAATATTTGATTTTGAACCAGACATTCAAGAAATCTGTCCTGAGAGTTGCCTATATGAGATAACTGGCTCCAGATTCTAAAAATTTAGAAATGGTAGAGGAAAGAATTGCTAAATGGTTTTATATTTAACTTAAAACTATCCAATTTCACTTTTAAAGGAAAATTAATGCAATTAAAACTTTCATATCTGTAAATCGTTACCATTAGTGTACCATTAATCACTGCATCATTAAAACCTGTGATGGGTCTATGTGTTTTATAAAGAAATTATTAAAGAAAAATAAGGTACTTGTAAAACTCCTACTGGGTGAAAACCACATGCTCCAACGTTAGTGGCAAATATCTTTTAGGGTCAGTAGTTCAGCCAGTGTGACAGAAATCCTGCATTTTCATTACATCATCGTGGCTGAAGGGAAAACCAGTGCCTTGCATAAAAATACTTGAAAGTGTATCTCTACAGAAATGTTGGAGTACTGATCGAAGTAAGCTATTTGACCTTTGTCACTTCCAAGTTTCAGGGTTCTTTAAATCTGTACTAATTCTGAAACTGTGAAGAGTTTTCCTTCTCCTTCATGTTTTTGCATTAAGTTGAAGTTAAGGTGCTTTTTGTTCCAGCTGCTCTTCTTACAAAGTACTTCAAAATGCTTTTTTCTCAATCTGCTTCTGAAACTATTGTTACCTCTTTTGTGCACTTCAGAACAAACTTGGCAAGGAGATTTCAAAAGTCGTGCTGAAATTGTGATGTGAGTGGGATGCAGGGCAAAACATTAATTGATCGAAAGGGTGAAGATGATGCCGCTTGTTATTGGAGAGGTGGAGGGTTCGTCTTCGGTTTTGGTTTGGGTTTTTTTCCCGTTCTACATGTCAGGAAAGATTCTTTAAATGGCAGAGGGCTGTGTGTAGAGGCAGCTGTGAAAGGCCAGGTTCTCTCACTGTGAAACCATATAACTTCATTTAGATTCTGATGCTGGGATGTCTAAAAATCCCAGCAGTATAATACTAGTGAAGGAAGTCACATACGAGCTCTTAAGACCTTAATAAATGTCTCCATATGGTTTAAGGGGAAAGACGGGGATGTCTTTCTTCCTTGAGGACTTCAGTTTTGCTTTATGGACATTGGAATATTTTTGTCTTCTCTTTGAGATACTAAACCTCTGTTTTTTCCATTAAATTACATGTGATGCAAAGCCTTTCAAATATCTGAGCATTTAAAAGATGTGTTTTATATTCGTTGCTACAAAATATGTGAAGAATTAAAACTGAAGGCACTTCATCTACAGCTCATGCAGATTCTGTAAATTCTTCACATACAGCGTTGCCTAATAACGTTCTTAACATTCATGGATTATGATCCTTTTTAAATAAAAGGTAAATGTCCTGTAATATTACAAGTAAATACACTGTCAAAGAAATGTCAGCCTTGGATATCAGTTCAACAAATAAACGGTGATTAAAGAATGTACACTTTCTCCTGTGAAACCTCTTTCTCCTTGTAAAGCTTTTTCATGGAAAAATAAACATTAAAAATTTTAACTTTTCTTTCAAGGCTGGGTTTGTGTGTCGATCTTTACATCACCTTAAATGTGGAAATTATGAAATGCATCTGCTGTCGGGGGTTACAACTTAATTAAAATCCTTTCATTAACAAGTGCTATTAGTTTCCCTCTCTTTCCCTCAGGGCTCTGCACTCGCGGGTGTCAGCTGGCCGTTCCGTGTCCGACGGGTTGGTAGAACGCTGCAGTCAGGAGGACTCCCCAGTTTCAGCGTTAACGCAGCGGTCTGGAAACGAGATCTGGTTTTATTCCATTTCTGCAGATGAGAGATGAGAAATGGTGTTACTGCATGAGTCACAGCCTGACTGTTTTGTAGCCTTCAGTTTATTGCAGAGATCGCAGAGCAGGCTCAGGTACAGCACAGATCTGGCCGCGCTGAGCTCCGCTTTGACGCAGTTAGCCGTGCTACTGTCGCTTAACTGTGCCGCAGTTTGCAGTATGTGGTGCCTGTTTAATTATGGTTGAACCATATTTTAACAGCATGTTAAATGTTGTAATTGTGTTTCTTGGAGAACAGTTTTGCAGATTTGACTAAGAATGTATGGATGAAGCGCGCTATTGCAGGCTTCGTGTGTGCACCAATACGACTGAGGACCAACACCAACATACCTACGAAGACAATCCCTTATTTATGCTGCTCATCATGCTTTTATTGATACAATAATTTATCATTAATGAAAGCATCAAATGCCAAAAATTCTGCTGTATTGACTATAGGTGAGCCCCAGCAATAGCAGTGTAGCTATGTGGATTTTTTTTTTCCCCTCTTGCTAGAGATTATTCCTCATGACTATTCATTCAAGCATTTAAAACATTTAGACTCGCTTCTTATGAAACTGAGCTAACTTTCTTTGATTTCCATCCAGATTAAATACATTCATCTTAGCCTGATGCAGTAAGTCTGAATCTGACAAACATTTAAATCTATTTACAATTTTTCTGTTTCGTTATAAAGTACATCTCAAGTTTCTGCCAAGCCTAACTCAGCTCCCTTAGGCAGGGTCACGCCATCCAGCATCTTGGTGAGCATTTGCCTCAGATCATAAAGCTGAAACCTTCGCTTGCCTTCAGTCATCAACTCTGAAATGCCACCTTCACCCCCTGCTTTATCTAAGTATTTTTAAAACAGTAAGCCTGTGTGTGCACAGACTTGCACGTTCTCCGTGGAGACTTCCAAATGCCTGTGTGTGAAATGGCCTTTGTGGGACTGAGCTGGGCTGGTGCGTTTTGCCCGGAGCCAGGGAGCCACTGCCCGGTGGAGATCTCTGTGCTTGCGAAGTCGCTGCTCTCGGAAACAATTAATTAGGTTGTTCCTGAAAGCAAGGGAATGGAGGCTTTCATTTGAAATTCGCTAACAGGGCCAAGATATTTTCTTGTTATTGCAAGGGATTCTGCAGTTTCCTGCCAAGAGGAACTTACCCAGAGATTGGGTCGATGGGGCTTTAAAAGGCTTCACTCCCTGCCCCGTCCTTCCCATCTGAAGTAGTTCCTGTGCCTGTTCAGATTCATGACCCTGCTGCCTCATCTGGTGTTTGGGGTTGTGGTTTTTATTCTTTTCTGCCTATCACGCTGATGTTTCACACGCACAATCCCACCAGAAACTGCAGACGATACCTGATGGCTATTTTGTGTGCCGTTCCACGTAGCAAAACTCTACCCCTGCTGTAGCTGGGCTTTCTAGAGCCAGTTTGTTTTCCTTTGCCCTCAAGCACAGAAGTCAAAGCAGAGGTACGGATTTCAGCCTTCGAGTGTAAAAGAGCTTTCTGAAGTATTGCTACAGCAGCACGTGTTGCTTCTTTTGGTTTTTTTTGGAAAAGCATTAGCAAGTTGTAACCCTTAGTTAAATCTCTCTCTATTTTTCCTGTCTCAGGCATTCCCTCAAGCAGGGTATGTGAGCTTCCAACAGCCTGTAATCAGTGGGTGCATTTTCCAAACACTGCACAATGCTGCAATATTAAGGAGGAGTTAGACATTAATGACGAGGTTGCTTCGGTAAAACCAAATATTTAGTCAAATTTACCCCTGTGCTGTGTATTCACCTGCGAATTCCATCCACCATGGAGCTGCAATGTTATTTTTGATCTTTGAAGCCGTGGTTGCAATTCTTGTCCTTGAGAACTGCCAAGCTGTTCTAACGCCACCTTTGTTTAGTAATGAGAAGGCAGCACATCAGGTTTAATATCTTCTTCGTACCGCGGGGCCTGGGAAAGCACATCACTTCCCTAGCAGCGGTCTGGACCCTGCATCTGAGATGGTGGCACATAAATGTGATGTGTTTTAAGCAAAGCAGAATCAGCGGTCGTTACACCAAGGCCTCTGCACCTTCCCTCCCTCTCCTTATGCGCGCTGACGCGCCCACGGCTGGACTAAAGCTCTGATGTCTTCTGCGTTATCTGACATCAATACTAAAATCCAGAGGTTGCTAAGAATGGGAGGTGTAACTGGTTTTCAGGATCTTAGTACATCCAGCAAACAGAATCACAGGAGAGAACGTAAAATTGAAATGCACCAAACAGTGCATAGGGGCGTCGATGCCTAAACGGCAGTGAACTCCAAGAGAAATTTGCTGGGGGTTACTGAGAAACCCATCATTTAACTTTTCCTCTCCTTTCCACAGTTGAGTGAAGAAGATGGATTTAATTAGCTTTTTTACCACACATTTAGCAGTGGAAGTGCTCTAAGGTGCTGCTGTTACCGCAGACTCGAATCAAAGGCGGTGCGTGTGGCAGAACTTCGTAGCCTGCGTGAAGCAAGTGCAGGGATGTACTGGGACGCTCAGAAATGGAGTCCCTCACAGAGAGTGACAAAATTTGCCTCACAAATTCACTGGTAAGTGTAAAATGAAACATTGACAGAATCATAAGAGGATTAGTTACAAATTTAAGCTAGCAGGGGATTAAATTTTTTTGTTTACTTGAGGATGATGAACAGGATGATGAACAGGATGATTCTCGTTCCAGTAGGCTTAATGCGTACATGGAAGTGCATAAAATACAGGGAAAATACAGAACTTAGCAACAGAAGTGAAGTAGGGTGGATGCTATATTTTATACAGAAGTGTAAGCGTGTTTTTTCTAATATACAGCAAGCTTGCTGATGATAAAAGTACGTATTTTTAAACGTTAGCGGATGGAGAGTCTCAGCAACTTTGTGACCTGCTTCTGGTCCATGTAAGTGTGTTCCCTTTCACATGTTTATTGATTTTTCTTATATGCTTGGTCCAGGGTCCCTCCTGCTTTCACATCCTGTGGTCGCCCAGTCACCGTGATGCCCTTGAGGACTCTTCATATCACAGTTTCGGTCTTGACAGTAGCAGAAACTACCTTGTAGATACCTGACAGCAGACATGCATCTGTTTTCTAAGAACAGTCTAGTCAGATGAACCTGTCATAGTAATTGTTTCCCACCTCCTCCTAACATGCAGAAAACTTGTGGAGTTCCTCGCACAGCCGCAAGCAAAAAATGATCAGGGTTCTTTCGGATTGATGGTTAAAGTAGTCCCAGGAAAGAGCCAATTTGCTGTTTGCAAAAAATCCCAGTGAGTTTATGCTGCTAGCCCAGAGAACGTGTATTTTAAACTGAGAAATGCTTACAGTCAAATAAAGAAATTTTCAGAAAAAGTGATCAAGTTATTCTGAAGCAATTCTGACCCGTCAGCGTAACAATTCTGAGGACCACTGCAAGAAGTCCTACATCCTATCCATTTTTCGTCAGCCAACGAAATTAGTGAGGAAAGTCGGCTAGGATTATGTTCCAGCACAGCACTGCAGTAGTGCATCTCAGCATTAAAGTCTACTGAATTCTCCTCAGTTTGGGAGGAGACTCAGATTCAGCAGTAAGTTTGACTCCATGATATAAACCACGTGAAGGTTGAACCCTCAGGTGGAATAAATTTTCCTCCTTCTAACTGGACAGCGGGGTTTATACATTTCTCCCAGGCAGCAAATAGATGCATTTATCCCTATATTGTTGCGCTCCTGTCGTTAATCTCCGCTGAGTTTCCTCTTAATAACAATCACTTGATCCTTTTCACTCTACCTCCATCCCTCTAATTCGTTCTCCCAAAGCTTGCAGCCCAGTGACTACCTGCTTGTAGCTCTTTTCACTCATGATAGAAAAGAACTTAGTTTCTCTCATACTGGAAAAAATATTCCCAGTCTGTACATCCCTTTCCCTTTTTACGCTCATGAAATGTGTTAGCAAGAGTTCCTGCTTCCTCTATTTCACTCCTATATTACATCCCACTAATTTGGCTGTCCCCATGCTGACCAGTGAAATTGCTCTCAGCAAGGTTTCTCATGATCTGTGGCTAGCCAAATCTCTTCAATCTTCTCAGCCTGCCAGTTAGTTTGGGAAACTGTCACTTTGTTTGCTTCTTATTTCCCTTTATTCCCGCTCTATGTGTACTTTGGAAACTGCTCCTTCATCCTTGGCTGAATAGTCCCTGTCTTCCTCATCTCCAGCTTCCCCTGGAATTCCCCTGGATTGCCACTCATCCTTCCCTCTTCCCATTGCACGCTTTGCCTCCGGATGGTACAAAGCTCAGCAGCCACCTGTGCTGAGGAGTCACAGTCCTCCCTCTCTTCCAGAACGGCCTCTGTCTGTCAAGTCTCATCCTTTATCTTCCTCTGACTATATAACATTTAATATAGCTGAAAACTCCTAATCATCTCTTCACTATTCCTTCATGTTACTCCTTTCCTTTTCAAGCAACCCTGCTGGTTGCACACAAGCCTCGGAACTGGCATGCGTTCAGATTTCAGTGTTGCACTAGGTCCTTGCATTTGGACACTATCTGAATTTTTGCGGATTTTTTATTCCACCTTTTGTCTTCTCTCTAGTCTGAACATTTGTTCAAGGTTTTCTGCCTCGTGTGTCAATCATTACAACACGCCACACTAGTTAACAGAACCTTGCCCTGCTCTTACCTATCCAATGTGAAGTGTTGGGTTTGTAGCCCGAAGGGTGATGACTGAACCCTTCCTTTCTTGAATCCGACTGCCAGCTCTCCCTACTTGTTAGCATCAAGCATATGCTGCACCTCTGCGTGCTTCAATGTGCCATTCACAGCATAGTCATACCCTGTCTGTAAGGTTTTATTAATTTTTCAAGATACCAACCCCTGCCTCTGGTCTTTTTTCATCTTTCTGTAGCATTATCCACTATTAATCTTGCAAAAAGTACCTCTGAGGCTTCCCTTAATTTTCAGAAGGATTTCCTCATCAACGCTGGCAAAGCCTTTCTTACAACACTGAAATATTGTGAATATTTAGGCTCTCAGGGACTAAGATCACTCAGTGTTAAACCAGCTCATTGTTCGCTGTCGGGCTCTGTCTGTTGGCTGTGCTGTATCGTTTGTTGCCTGGTGGTGTACATCAGATGTAAGCTCTCAGCGGATACAGGACTTTCTTCTCCCGATGTGTTTATACAACACCTAATGCCATGGAGTTTTTCTCAGGAAAAGACACTATGGTGATCTAAAGGATAATACCAGTTGGTATGACAGGTTTATTTCCCTTGCAGTACCTAATCTTAGCAAAACAGCTTTTAAAATAGATTCAGCAGCCAGAAAAAGAAAATAAATGGCTTCTACAAAATTTGACGTTCTGCTTCCATCATCCCAACGTCTTGCTCTTGCCTATCTGTTTGTACGCTTCCCTCTCATTGCTTGCCTGATGAAGCTTCAGCAATGTACAAGCAAATACATTTTAAAAACCTTCCTAAACTGGGGGGATTATGTCCTTAGTCCAGGAATCCTGGAAGGGCTCATGGAGTTCAAGTCCTAAAGGATCCAAAGATTTTATCACGCTTTTTATGGGGTTGTTTGATAACATGCTGAAAAAATGAAGTTGGCTAGAGAAGCATTTGTCTTCACAATATTTATTGGCTCTTTTAGTTTGTTCCAGTGGATAAAGAGACGATTGACTGGAACGGATTAAAACCAAAAGAGCATCAGACATAGGGGTTGATCCTGCACTGTGGTACCTCTGTCTTCCACCAAAATACAACAGATCCTGCAAACTTGAGTGAAGGGATGGGCCTTCCCATTGTGGGCTGTTGCAGAAGGTGTGTTTGGAGCGTCTGTAGGAGCTGAGGTTTGTGGCTGTGTTTAACTCCCATAGAAGTTCACTCCATGGCTTTGGACAAGCCACAAGGATGTCTCCTAAACTGCTGGTTGTTACCCTTATAATGGAGATCTGAGTGACTGATCAATGTTCTTTCTTAACACTTACCTGACTTTCTCATGTTTGGCACTGAGCATCTGGAAGATCATGAAAAAGTTCATGGGTTTTACTTGATATTTTGAGCAGAAGGATTCAGCCTCCTCAGCCACAGGTCTACTCTTCTGTATAAGCTGTTCTCTCCATACTTCTCCACACTCAGCATCAGAAGATGCTTTCCATCATTCCTGTATCCTTTGGGGGACATGCTACCGCTTGCAGAGTGGTACAGGATAGAGTGGATCCTCCTAAGCAGCCGTCAGCTCCCTCTGTCAGTGGGAGGCTTCTGGCTGTTTGTCCTGTAAGCCATTTCTTCTGAAGAAAGGCAATGGTCTAAGTCCTGTTAACGCGGGTTAGATGGCACTCTTCCACGGGAAGCCTGTCTCAGTAGAGGAGGGAGACATGTAATGATCTCTCATGTGCTGTTGGGACATACTGCTGGACCGTGACTTTGCAGTAGTTCACGAAACGGTGATGATTTAACCTTCAGTACTGCACAGCCACAGTCCAGGCAAGCGGTGATGAAAGGCATTTATAACTGCGGCCAGAAGTCTGATGGGATCGACATCTCCTGGTCAGCCGGAGAAGGTAGGAAGCCCTGCCCTGAGGTGGAGTTGTGCGAGACCTCGGTGTCAGTGAGGAATTCTGGAGTACTCCAGGTGCGGTGAGAATACCCAGGGGGACAGATGGTCAGGAAGCCTTTTCTTGGGGAACGTCTGCAGTCGTACATAAATCTTCTGGCCTGGCCTGGTTTACTTTTACCTTTAATCCTGAAGAATTCCTGTCTGATATGCTAACCTTATTTTCTCATATTTTATTAGAACTAACTTGTAAGGCCTCATTCCAGTATGCGTGGGATCCTGAGTTTAGCTTTTCACTAAAAGCTGCCTTTTTAACTCTTTCACACCTTCCCCTAGTTGATTTTCCTTTTAAGATAACACAGTATCTAAGGAAAATACTGGAAGGAACAATGTGCTGTTTTCCCTTTCCTGTAAAATGGAGGGACTTGAAGTGTGACGCGCCCAGTACGTGACATTAACATTGGGAAGTAAGTATCTAAGACCCATAAAATTCAGCAAACGTTTTAAGATATTATCTTAGGAACTTAATTTTTTTTTTTCCCAAATTCCCTAACTTTGGTTTGTTTATTTTACAGTCTTAAGAGTCGCACATATGTATCTTTTAAGATTAAAAAACCCTATAGCTAATGCAATTAATATTTTAGTCAAGAATGTAAAGCTGCATAATCAAAACTGTCATAAATCACAACAGAGCCCAAGTCAGGTCTCATCCCTTACAGCAGTGGGAGTTGAGGCTACTCAGTTCTCTGTGGTTATATAGCAGTTTTGCAATCCCCTAGACCATAAGTGAGCGTGGTTCCTGTTGGTAATGGCTTAGTTATTGTTTCTACTTATTCTTCTAATTATTGTTTCTACTTATTCTTCTAATTATTGTTTCATCAAATTACAAATTTCTGTGCAAAACTGACAATATTAATGGCATTTTAGTTTTTTTTTTTTAATTAGAAGAATCTAAGCAAGGTGTTTGAGACAGCTTTCTAGAATACTTTCTCTTTCCGCTGCCCCGAATATCTAGCTGTTTATCTTCAGCTGAAAATATCTTTTGGGTTTGAGGCAGTGTTTGATATATGAAATCGCTTCTAAATTGGAGTAAAATCATTTTCGTGTTATTTTTCCCACTGAGAAAAAACCCTCATTTTTAAGTGTCAGCGTTCCCCCAGAGACAGAACTGTGTGTCCTGATGAGCTGTATGTGGCAGACATGGAGGTGCTGCACCAGAGCCCAGATGCCCAGCGCAGCAAAGGACAGCGCACAGCAGGAGCTGCCTGCCCAGAAGAACCAACAATCTGAGAATAAACTAAGAAGCTGGACATGACACATGGAGGGAGTGCAACAAACTAAAATTGGGATATTTCAGATCTGGTAAGCAGGAGCAAGTTGTTAGAGTAGTCCTTGACCTGCCTGATGCCTACAAGTACCACCACTCTCAAAATTTCCAAGGTAGGGTTGAGTTGTTGGCAGGGCCAGGCAGTTTGCAAGCAGAAAGTCTAGTAGCATCTGCACTCTTCCATGCCAGGTCCTCTCCGTGCCCAGGAAAGGTCCCACACAGCTTTAATTTGCTGGCACAGACATAGTCTCTGTGACCGAATACCCTGGAAGACAAATTCTACAAAAGATTTGTTTTGGAAGACTATGATCTCTGCAGAGTCTACTTGTTGGCCCCCAGTTCTTCAAAACTCTGTACATGCTTCATTGTCCAGGCACATTGGTGCCGACGGCAAAGAGCTTATTCACTGCAGTAGAGGTCTGCATAGCTGCAGAAGCACACACTAATTTTTTCACGTGCCTGGCACAGTGGGGCTCTAGCCCTAACTCGGGGTTGCAGAGTGCTGCTTTAATAGAAATAAATGATAAAAATTATGGATTCTTTCTTAGATGCCCATTATAGGCTTTTTTAAAATCCTCCACTTTTACTTACTTAAAACCTTTGACTGCAGATCACCCCCTCTCCAGGAGAACTGACAACCCGTTATAAGCAGGCCTGTATGATGACAGATATGTGATTATACTTAAATAGCCCTGTCATAAAAAGCATTTCCTAGATTGTTTTTTTTTTTCCAGCCTGATATTTGAAAGGATGCATTGCATTTTCTGCGTTCTTAATGAAAACCTTCTGCAGTGTGAAAAAGGAATTAAAAGCCCTGAATTAAGCCTGTAGGTACCATTTACCATACGAAATAAATATGTAAAAACTTAAAAGAAAATCTGTAATGCATCTATGGGAGTTTCTCATGGTGGCAAAAAATGTTGCAGTCTGTTCAAAGTACAGACAAATTTTAATCTCACTTCCA
Organism: Psophia crepitans; assembly: GCA_013399095.1. Lineage (NCBI taxonomy): Eukaryota > Metazoa > Chordata > Aves > Gruiformes > Psophiidae > Psophia > Psophia crepitans. The sequence continues at coordinate 152,472 of VWZZ01007170.1, forward strand.
AAGAAAGGCTCATGTTGCTAATCTCCTGTGTCCTGCTGTTTGAACTCATCAGCTTCAGAGATGATAAGAACATGTTATTATGCAAACTATGAAGGTTTATTTACACAACTTCTTAAAACAGATTCCTTCGGTGGTATGGCCAGGTGGTTAATATCTATTGTCAAATTGTTTTATGCACGCCAGTTCGGTAGTACACATTCTCCATCCTGTAAGCAAGATATTGTCCAGTGTACAATGCTCTGGCATCCTAAATCTGAGGGATTATTGCACTCTCATCTTTAATCTCATGGATTCCTTCTTTTCCTTTGATTTTAGAATCTATGAACACTTTCACAGGGCTCATCCTTCAATAAACGCAATAAAAAAATCAAATAACCTAAGCAGCTTTAAGTTCAAAATTGTTATATATCAAGCAGGAATCTGGCAATGCAGTGCTAGTCTACCATAAAGTCTTCCATCTTTGCAAACCCTGGGAGCACTCCAGTGTTCCCAGACTGTCAGGTGAGCTCTCTGGTCTAAATATTTTTAAGTGGCTTAAGCACTTAAGCACTCAGTTCTGGGACTCCCAGCTTAATGTTCCCTCAGATGGGTCTCATTTGCAAAGGATGGCTGTTCAAGGCTTTCTGAACAGCAGGCTGGTTTTCCTCTGGTATCTATAAACTGGGGCAACAGCGATCACTCTTCTCTCTTTTAAGCGCAGAACACATTTTTGACATGTTGAATTTAACTACAAACCATTTGTAACAGCTGTGCATCATTAGGTCTTCTCCTATATTTAAAAAGCTTTTCTTCTGCGTGGGATATAAATCACAGAATAAAAGGTTATCAGGAAAAATAGGAAATGGAGATACCAATTTATACACAAAGGAAATACTGGATGATTTATCATCAGTGATTTTCTTAAACCTGCTCAGACAGCCAGGACGACGTTTTCCAGAATGGATATGGCTGCAGTTTTCCACATCCATAAGCCAGCAGTTTGGGGGGATCCTTGGAGAGCTCAGACTCGAACTAAAGGGCACCAACAGCAATGAAATATCTTCCAGCGAGCTCTGAACTGCCAGGGGCTGCTGGAAATCAGTGTCACAGGGATCGAGCTTTAACCGGGAGCTCTTGGCACATCAGGGCCTCAGGGTGTTTTGAAGAAAATTAAATATTCTTACATCTACCTCAAGTTACACCAACTCAAGATGATCAGCTGGACATTTATGACCTATGTCACCACCAGGGTTGTTTGAGTGAGCCTGCACTGTGAAGGCTACAGTAACTCAGATTACTTTGCAATTGCTGTGGACTAGAAGACCACAGCTTCAAGGTGGCAGCAATAACAGAAACAAAGTCAACTGCATGGTACTGGAAATTCTAGACAAACTCACTGGGAAATTTTAAGCAACTTAACTGTTTTTCACGGGGCGGGGAGGGGGGGGGGAAGCAGTGCTAGAAGAATGCCGCTTTTAAGAACCTTGCACAATGCAAATACTTAACAAAGGTTTCTACGACCTTGGAATCCAAAATTATTTTCCCTTCCCTGTCTCTTTAGACATTACTTCCCCTGACAATGACAAGTGCCTCAAAACTGCATATTGCTTTCCAGCTAAAGCTTGACCTTTGCTGCTTTTCAACAAGTAACACTGCTAAAATTATACATCAGACAAGAAAGCGAATGAATCATCCAGCTATGAAGGACTTATTTTGAAACCGTAGGAAAATATATACCTGGGCATGTCGTTCTGGAGTTGATTAAATCACCACATTTGCAGATTCTTCTGTAAAGCTGTTTTAAAATTCTGAGGGAAAGACCGCCAGCAAAGTTTGCAGAAGAGCATGCAGCAGATATGCAATAATCTCCATGAATAGTAAACCCAAGATTTCTGATAGTTTGTGTGGTGTTAAGGAGGACAGATATTAGAATCATAGAATACCTGGAGTTGGAAGGGACCCATAATATTGTGGGTTTCATTCACATAGATAATGTTTTCAGTCAGGTTACATCTACCAAAATGTTCATTCATATAAGAAACCAGAACGTCCAAGTAGGAAGCGAACCAGCCTTGCCCACCATGAGTTTGCTACTTAATAGCTGTTACTGGTGGCGTCAGTCTCCTCTCAGTGGTCATGCCACCACCTTCCAAGACTAAACCTATCATCAGAGCTAGCTGACGTTAGGCTGACTGCAGAAAGGCAAAATACTGGGAAAAGTGGGAAAGAGAAGTGCCTTTAAGCAGGTCCTTCCAGAACTGAGCTAAAGCACAGTGCTGAAGAGACGATAATAACCATTTTTACACAGAACATTTCATCCACAGATGTGGTTAATCTTGAATAGCTGCTGCCAGGACTGGACCTGTTCAGTAGATGAGAGGACTATACCTCTCTATTCCAAACCAGAAAGAATGTGCAGAAAGCAGAGATACACAAATTAAATCCAGCCAACATGTTCATGACTTTATTTATGTTGGGAAGGTGAAAGACAGAGCAGACTTTCTAGACTATTTTTGTAATTAGAATGATTTAAAAATGTGCCTAGGCAACAGAGTGTACAGACCTTCGGCTGTGCTGCCAGCTCATCTAAGTCATCATCTGCAGCATCGCTTGCTGTTTGGTTACTAGACATGCTTGGGGTTGAGCGCTTCGGTCATGTTGCAGCAGCATTCCGAAATGTTTCATCTGGGTTATTTGTTTGTCATTTAAAACAAACGAATGAAAAAAAGGACATGTGCCCACAAAGAATATAACTGGATGAGCAACTTCAATTGCCTTTGTGTCTGCTCTTGAAGTTGGACCTAGGATGCAATGACAAACCAGTGCTAGATGCACTTCAGTTGCAAAGAGAAGTCAGTGGGAGCTGCAAGGTTCTGCAGCTCGTTAGGGCTCAGGCATGCCGTTTGAAGCTGAGAATCTTGGCTACTGTGACAGGGAATGAGCAGCAGGGAGGTAACGACCTGGGCTGCTGATTTTCATTTGAGATGCAGCACACAATGGGGGCAACTTTTCCAATCTACTGCAAAGTGGGACGGGAAATTTTGTCAGTTATGTCAAGTGTCTCTCCTACTGTTAGGGTCTGGAAAGTGAGGTATGACACTAATAATTGTAGTTGTGAGCTAAATTTTCAAGCTAAACTTTCAACAGAGCTGACTGAGACCAGGCTTTGTGGAAGTTGAGTCTGTTGTTTTTAATGTACACTTAAATTTACATAGCACCCTTCACCTGAGAGGTCACTTAAGGGCCACACAAATACAGACCAGCATATTAATATACCATTTTTATCACGTGGAAGGACAATCCTATGGTACATTATACAGGAATATGACACCCATAACACCTTAAAAGGTATTGCTCCCTGCCGTACTACCATGTGGAAAATACAGGTAAAATGAAAGTAGCTGCCTTAGCTGGAATCTGGAGATAATAATCTTATTGTTAGGGCTTTTTAATGACTACAGAAAGCAGAGCCTTGCATTGGAGGGTCATTTCACAAAGGAATAACTAACGTTAGGTTAGATGCTAGGCATGTGCTTAAAATTGACCTCTAAGAAGATTCAATTGCGTGAGCTGTTCTGTTGCACGCCCCACTTTAGGGACCAACAATCCCTAAACGGTAGAGATGCCTCATCCCAGAACTGCTAACTGATACCTACACCTGTGTATGATTGAGAACACCTAAACAAAATGCCAGGACTTCCCTATACAATTGTAGTAAAGACCAAAGGTACCGAAGTGGGACACTCATCTCTCCTCACAGTGTACAGGAAGATTAGGTGCTTACGAACACCTTGCATGGAAAGTCTTTTTAACATCCCTTTCTTCTCTTGTCCATGAGCACCAGTCAGGACTGGTCCTTATCCCTTTGCCCACCTGAGATTCAGAGCATGAGTGGGCTTCGCTCAGATGACAGCTGTCTAAATGAGCACGGACACAGCCAGGGCTCCCACCCACGAGTCCTGCAATGGAGCAGGAGTGCTCAAGCAGGGGTGGGTTGTTGGGCCACTGCTGTCCCAGGGGGAAGGGAAGCGCTAGCACCTTCCAAACATATGTGGGTGCCTGAACTTAACATAGAGATTTTAGCTGTCAGATACGGAGATGGTGGTTAGGTTCTTCTGGGGTTGGGCACTGGTGGAATGCTCTCCAAGACCAGACTTATACGCCACCTGAGTAAGCAGTCTGAATTTCACCCTGAAGAACAAGTCCTTATTACAGTGTTGTCTGAGGTCCTTCTTCAGCTTTTAAATCCTTGCCCTGAAAACATATTCTCTTGATAAGATACATGATTTAATAACCCTTTTAAAAAAGAGTAAATAGGAAAGAAAATTGAGAACCCAAGTCCCGCAGGGTAAGGTCAAATACTCAGTTCCTTCTCCAAGCTGAGCTCATCATGCTTGGAAAACTCAGGACTTAGCTGTGCTGGTCCAGCTTTTCTTTAAAAAGTTTTAACCTGATGTCCAAAACAAAGCAGTAAATTAGATGAACCTGTCAGCTGAAATTCAATGTCCTTAGCTGAAACTTGGCATGTAGCTTTGCCAGCTCAGTTATAGATTTTTTATTTTTTTTATGACTATTTGGCTTTTTATTTCTCTCTGTGCCTTTTATTTTATCTCCCGCTTCTTTTCTGCCTTAAAATGTACTTTCCATTACAATAGTTGTGAACAGAAAAGCACCACCTTACTAACTTCTCTAATATAGCCATTTTACTTAAATATTCTAGACACTGGAGCCGTTTTCACTTACACTTTTCTTTCTGTCTGTCATTGAAACACACTTTTAAATGTAAATTGTTTTGTTTCTGAGGTGTATGGAAATGAATGTAATGTGGAAATTCACTTTGCTCAAATGAGGCTAAACAGAGCATAAAAAAGGTACAAGAGCATATATCAATGCAGGGACATCTACTTCATTTCCATTGCTGAGTTCTGTAATTCTAGCACCTCTGAAATTAGCTTTTCTCCAGCTTCGAACACTGAATAACACAGTGTATTTCAAATAATTAAGATTTATCAGTGCACATTTTACTAGTCACTTTACATCAAAGTTAATAGTGCATTGTTTAGAATTACAAAGGAAATATTTACACAGTGAATTTATTCTCTTTCCTTTCACATCTGGACCTCATAGTGCTGATATTACCACTTTAAAAAGCCCTATTCGCTGCTTGCTGTAACATTTGAAATATTACATCCTTACTTTACTTGCAGGTCATTACCATCTTGAGAGGAGCCTGAAATGCCATGAGAAAACGTAGCTTGGACTGTCCCTCTATTCTCCAACCTCAGTTGCTTGAGAGCAATGTTGATTACCAGGGATAGTCAGGGCTGCTTAGAAATATTAAAATTGCTGCCCTTTCTCTGGCTTCTGGATGTGCTGGCTTGTTGCGAGCAATTCTAAAAAAGCCATGGCTCTCCAGCCCAGAGAGCAATATTTACCCTCTTTTCTTGAACTTGCCATGATTTCTTCTCAATTTTTTTTTTCAATATCAATAAGGGAAACCAAAACAAACAAAAAAAATCTAAACTTTAAACTTTTTGGGGAGTAAAATAAGCTAAGGTAGGTTTCTAAAGAAGTAGAAACTGAGTTGAAGAAAGTTGGCTTTATTAATTTCTGCTTTAAGGTTTGACCTTAAGTTCTACAGATCACTTGAAGAGCAGCAATATTTCTAGACATTTGTACATGTCCTGTTGCTGATCCATAAACCCCCAAAAGAATGACATCATACACTTTCACATGGCTACAGAGGGAAGTTCAAATCTCCCAGCATCATGCATTTGAAAGGTTTCCTGCTACTGATACTAATCTATAGGCACAGCTTTAGCTATACCCCTATACCAAGTGAACCAGAATTAGACTGCCCAACCCTTTCATACTTAGTCATTTCTTAATCCAGGTGGAATCTCAATCTTCTTTATGACAGTGAGAATACAGAATGGTCTCCCTAAATACAATGGCGTTATTAGAAATTTGTATACAAAGAATAGTAATTAGTGCAGTAATGATGTGTATATAACTTAGTTTCAATGCAGATCTTCCATATCTATTTAAATATGCCTTCAAACATTAATTTATCGAACTTCAGCTGTATCATGGGTAGAGCTGTCTCAGAAGGATGTACCTCAGGTACTGAGATATGGAGAGAGAAAATATCTGGTGCTCAAAAAGAAAGAATTTAACAGAATTCAGAATGGAATCCTCATCTCCTCTCCAGCCCGTGCTTTTATCATAGCACCTTCTTTTTTCCAGAATCATGGAACAAAAGAAAAATAGACTAATGCAGATTTTATCTTCTGTAGAGTAGCTGTGAAAGCTCCACGAAATCACTCTCCTTTACACAGTGGGAGTGACTCATTAGCAGTGTCAAGGGTTGTTTGCTCTTCTGATCTGCTCATTTACAGAGCTGCATCCAGAAGCCTGTTTACACAGGACTCTTTCCCTATGTTTATTATTTTCTGTTAATAAAAATACTTTCTCCTCCTAGCGTTTCCTGGCCAGGAACTGGCACAGTCCAGTGGCCGGCTGTGAGGTTGTACCCAGCCACTGGTGGTGGTCCAGCACTCACTGAGGCTCCAATGGGAACAGGCAGATGCTCCACGTAGGTGAGATGTTTGAATGGCACTTGAGAACATCAGCAGTTATACAAGCTAACATTGACACTCATTTTGGAAGTGGGACAGACCCACTCCAGGGGTTTTCGATCTTAAAGCCATCTGTAACTTTCCAGAGTTCGCTTATGTTTCCCTGGAAGCTCTTCCAGGACATGCCCACTCCAGGGCTCCTTGGCTCTTCACCTGCGTGTTTAAGTGGACGGCAGACTTCATCTAAAGGAGCAATCCCTCTGTTGCCATCGTGGAACAACATGCAGTAAATGAAAGAGTTAGGGATAATCTAATGATTAGGAACAACCTGACTCCATGCTTGTGCCATATCAGTGTTCCTAACAGAAAAATATGAATCCATGTGAAGAAAACGCTACCCTTTGTGGCATTCGAAGATGGAGATTGCTCAAAATCAGATTTTACGACAAAGATGCATCTCTAAAAACAACACCAAAATGGATGAGCTAGCAAGCTGAGTTTGATAGGAGGAGGGAGAGCATCCTCTCTCTCCATCACACTTCAACTAAAGTTGGTTAAATTGCATGTTACTAGTTTATCACAATTCACCCTAAGGCTTTAGAAGTGCAAACACTCACATGGCCTTTCTCCCTTCTTTCCACTAAAAAAGTCCAGACTAGTTATTACATGCTATTTTTATTCTTGCTACATCTCTATTGAGTTTTCAATGGGAAACCTTCAGCAGCACCAAATGGACCTATTTCTCTTTTTACAGCTTTTTTGCTGTGTACGTGTTTGGTTACTCCGAAGTCTGAAAATGAGAAAGCAACCTCCCATTATATATCGGCGTTCCCAGCTGACAGACTGTGAGAGATGAAATATCAAATGACAAGTACTAGACCAAGATTTAAAAAAGGAAAACTAAAAGCTGCATCATTTGATTAACCTCTATGCCTCACATTGGAAAATTAATGATAATGAAGTTTACTTTCATGTACGCCCAGCAATAGTTCTCAGAGCATTTGGGAGCCCAGAGCACTGTCATTTGCTTAGTGTTGAGATTCTCCTATGCAGTTTTTAATAGTTTATACTCAAGTCCATGTCTTAACTATTTTTTAACATCTTTACAAGACAGTATCTTCAGAATAGATCCAAATTCTCACTGTAACTTCTAACTACCACTGTTCCACAACGTTGAACAAACCTGAAATAGAAAGCCAATGGTTTAGGTCAATGCTATAATTAGGTGATGGCTAAAGTCAAGTCCCTGATCTTCCAGAGAGACTGTACTTTTCCTTTTGCTTTCTTTTCTGTTCTTTCCATCGAATAGAAAGAGTAGAAACTTCCAGGTGAACAGAATTGCCTAAAGCAAATTACTTAGTGATGATGCCTTTTCCACAAATCAATGATGCGCATTAAAGATTCAGCATGCACTTTAGAGCAAACCACAATCTGGAAAATAGCAAGGTACCAGGGCGATCCCCCTCTAAATTATAGATTGAGAATTAGATTCTGCTCTCAACCATGCAGGTGCAAATCCATTAATTTCAGAGCAGCTGCTTCAGGTTGACACTGAAATGACTGAGATCAGAACTCGGCTGGGGAGCTGGTTCTTTCCCATAGCTCCTGGCAAGTAGTAAGTACCTGATGCCTGGAGCTGTCCTACCAATCACCCTCTTCTCTACCACGCTGGATTATAGCATGCGTACTGTGTAAACTAGGGGATATGATAGGTCCATTTCTTTCCGTTGCAGCAGGATGTGCGAAGGATTGATGAATGTGTCTGTGAGCAGCGTAAGGAAATATTTGGAAATCTAGTTCAATTATTCCTACCTAATGACCCATGGGTCCCTGTGGTTTGGTGGAACATCACATGGGGCTCTGAAAGTGTTAAGCCTAATGCGGGTCGGTTTCAATTTACAATAAATGATCTATGCATCCATTGGAAAACATTTTACAAATACACAAATAGAAAAAAAAAAGTGAAACAATGGTTTAGTTCTCTTTTTCTCCACTGCATATTTTGTTCTATTTAGCTTTAGGTTGGAAAGCCTTCCACTTAAAATATTTATATAAGCTTTCACAGAGTTTTCAATCTTTCTGATAGACCCCAAAGAATTTCTAGGTAGTTTTTAAATGCATGCTAACAAATCAAAGCTGTTCCTAAAAACCCCCTTTCCTGCATCCTTCTGAATCAATGAAGCATAGGATTTTTGACCTTTTTAAGGACAACAGAAGGACATACTTAAATTATGCATTGCTGGTGAAGGACAAGTTATTATGAAAAAGCTTTTACACTTATTTGGACAGATTCAGTTGTGGTAAAGTGAGAAAATCAGCCAGAATTCAATACTCATAACAAAAGCAGATGTAAGTCATACACTCGACTGTTGTATCTGAGGAGGTCAATGTACAGGGTAAAGATGCATGACAATCTATCATTTTGTATATAATAATATCAAGTTATAAAGAATTTTTGTGGTTCCCCCCCAAAATTAAAAATCGACAGTTGGGAAGAGAGATGAGGAGTCCCTTTGTATATGTTTAGAGCAGTTCCCATGGTTCGAGTTAGACTGGGGTGGGGTTCACAAGCCTGGTTTTGCCAGCCTTTGCCTCCGTGAGTGCAGCAAAGGGGAGTTTTCAAACGATTTGAGGAGCTTCCTGGCTTCCAGCTTCTAAGCAAATGAAAACCATTATGTTTGTATTCCCTTATGCAGCTAGTCCCAGACTCCTTCATCCTCAGACAGCACCGTCTGTATTTGCAAAAATTTGCAGATAGATTTAGATAAGTTTGTCTGAGTAACAAAATAGCATGAGGATTAACAATTGCCTATAAAATTGTGAGCTTCGGTAATAAAGCAGAACGTGTGGGAGTTCTGCTCTAAGGCAGCAGCATGTCTTGAGGCAAGGAGGCTCAGTGAATAAAACCTTCTCAGCATGGCATTAAAATGAAGTTCGTACTAATTTTGGCTTGGCTTCACATGTGTGCGATAGATAAGAATACATTCATTTTCCATAGGCAGGACAGCCTTGTGTGTTTTCCTTGCAGTAGTGATGGAAGTGACCATACATTAGAGGGGTTTGAGAAGGCAGAGGGAGAGAGCGGAGATCTGTCAGTGCTGTTGCATTTTGAGCTGCTCTTTGTGCATCCACCGGAGATGATGCTGCCCCTTCTTACTCCAGGTTACCATTTCAGCAGCGGTAGGTAAGGCACATGCTCTGAGAGCTGCCTGATGGCCTTGCAGCAGTCTGTCCAAGAAAAACAATGAAGTTCACGGAAATTAATGGAAAAGACCATTAGCTATGTTGTCTTGCACAAAGTATTTTATGCCTCTGAGCTTCATCCTTCTGCTGTCAATGAGGACATTCCAGAGAATGTGATTTTAAAGGGAAAAAATATCTAAACAACTTGCTTTGGTATGCCAGAAACAGGCCTAATTATCTGGAGATTTGCTGGATATGTCTGCAAACCATTACAGGCTGAATTAATTCCTTTTGAAAAGCCAGGTGTTGTTCCCCTTTACTGTCCTTACATCTAAACACCCTGATAAGCCATGGGTAGTATTTGTGAATAATTAGGTGAGCGTTCCGCAATCTTTTTGTTCCTTTTTTGTTTTGAGGAAAAAACCCCCAGTCAAGAAGGAGTGTCCCAGGAGACCAACCTGTTCATGCCTCCTTCGCAACGAACATCAGCGGGGCCAATTACATGGACCCCAAGCCTGAACAAAGGAAATTACAGAAAAGAAGTAATGGGGTCTAAAAATATCTATTGTCTTTAGTCAAGGGGAAGAGACTAAGTGACAGCACATGGATAGGAAGCACAGGCAGTGTCTGGGCTGTGGGCGATGAAGTGCATTAGCAAGAATTTCGTTACATGAGAGTTCAGTTCAGCCTGAGGGTTTGTTCAAGCTGCTGTGGAAGTCAACACCTCTGTTATTGCCTCTGAACTTTCTCTTAAAATGGAGTTTAAACTTCATTTTGGTAACTTACGGTCAGTGTGTGCATGTTGGATCAAAGTGACACTTTCCTACCAATTTTTCTCCAGTTAATCACTTTCCAAAGAGTCTAACTGAAGTGGTTATTCACATCCTTTTGTGTTGCAAAGAAAACCTGAATATAAAGGAGGGGGTTCCTTCTCCCCAAGCTTTTAGCTAAGTAGAAACACTGGAGTGAGTCAGGCTTCATATGGCATCTCTCCAGCTCTGCCAGGAAGAAACAGAGCTTGAGAAGCATGAACTGTTCCTCTCCATCTCAGGCGCAGATTCAGCAGCCTAGCTAAAACTCGTCTTCATGTGTGGGTGCTGTGCTGTCCACAGAGGTATGTGACCTTCTTCTCCCTTGTGGTGTCTTTAGGGTTAGGGGCCTGTGTTTTCAAAGCTGAAGAACTCATCTGATCATCACCTGTGTTTTCTTTGCCGTTTTTGTCTGGGAAAAACCCCAACTGTATAACCTGCAATAACATTTCTAAAACATGAGGCTGAAAGAAATTAATGCTCAAGTTCAACCTCATGTAAGAATCAACCTGATTACTGAAAGGCTGTTTCTGTGCTGCCACTGCCTTTCTCCTGCCCTTTGCTCTCCACTGCTGGAATTTGTGGTCCTCCTTGCCAGACCCACCTGCCTCCATGGCACCCTCCAAGCCAGGGAAGTGCCGAGAGCCATCGAGCAAGATGCAGGTTCAGCAAAGCTGCTGGCCTGACTGCCCGGGATGGAAACTGCTGTGGGTTCAGCTCTGTATCTGTGATTTAATGCCAGACTAATACTAAACATCTAACATAATATAATGTTATTCTAAACCAAGTAATAGCCTAGTATTGATGTATGTGATAAAAACATATGTGATACAGAAAGATGTGGGGTTTTTTTAATTTTCAAGCTGTAGGCAGGTTATAAAGCGAGTCTGGGAACAGCTGGTCTCCAGCAGTGACTTAGGAGCCAGAGACAGAAGTCTCCTTTTTACAGCCTTTTGATAGACTATTTCATGAAACAGCTGGAGATCTGCAGAAATAGCAGCTAGGCTCAACCTGCTTGCTTTTTTTCCACATATTCGGAGAGAGCTGGAAAGGACTGTCTGTGCCATCCAGTGACCACACAATACCTCTGTTGCCTTAGTACAATGCCTTGACTTTCTACTGTTAAATAGAAATTTGGGACATAAAGAAGACATTGTATTTCAGAAGACTGAACATGTTGACGAACATGCTGCAGAACAGACTATTTATGTCAGAAAACAAGCTAGAATGGACCTGTGCCCATCTCCCCATTTACATCTCCATTTATGTTCCAAAGAGATTCCCAGATCAGAAGAGGGAGGTTTTCCCTCTTTTCCTCCTCCATTACAGAAAGCAAGTTGCAATGAAGATCAATATAAGGATTGAGAAATCAGGATCAATCCGAGATACCTTCCTGAAATCGAAGTTTCCTCCTGCATTAATCTGTACACATGGAACAGTGTTTAAATTCCAGATGCCTGTTAAGCCTTTTAGAGAAAATCATGGAATTTCGCAAGCTTTGGAGCTTGTGCACTCCCAAATTGCTAGAATTTGACAAACAACAGAGGTGGGACCTATTCCTGGATTTATAGATCTGGATTTGAGTCTGCTTTTAGATCAGCCACCAGCCAAAGTCTATGCTGCTTGGTGGTCGGTTCAGGCCTGTCTGTGATCCAAGCGTTAGGAGAGAGCACACCCTTCTCTGGAAAGAAGACATCAGTTAAAAGAGACTTTGGTTTCTGTTGGAGAAAGCCACACTGTCAAGTAACCAGAAACTGCTCAGCTCACTGTGATTTAATTCCTTTGCTTAGAAAAATAGTTTTGAACTATCTATGTTCCTACAATAATGGACACTGGCCATGCTTAACTTTTCATTTTAAATGCAAGCTATTAATTATAAAGCCATCCCAGGTTTCCTGGTCTATCACTTACTGTTCTGGCTAAAATGTGACCCTCATAGCCAGCCAACTGTTATGGCACAGCGAGACTGACCGAACCCTTAGGATTTCCCTAGTCGTGCTTGGGTCCACTCCATTGCCTTGAACCGGTTTGTGCTCCAGCTCAAAGCTGCACTGTAGTGCACACCCAAGACTGGGGCATCAGATTGATCTAGGGTCAAATGACAAAGCCAGCCCTACCTGATCTCCGCTGGACCCAGAAAACAGAGAAAAACACCCTCCAGGGTTGTTGCTGAACTAGTTAGATCAGGTCTTCATAATGACTCCCCAACACTATCCATAATCTAAATCCTAATCAGGTTGAAACTGAACCAAAGTATTTGAGGGATGTGCACAAAAAGACAATTGATTTGGTCAAAATCAACCTGCCAGGCCAATGGTGAGGCTAAAAGTTAAAGCCACTGATTTCCAGAATCCTACTACACTGCTTGTCCAGTCGGTATATGGAGAAGAAGGAATTGTTCATACACACAAACCATATATGCAGTACCCTCAATTATAAACCTATAAAATACTATATGAGGTTGCTATTAAAACCATCACTCTCCTGGCATTTTTCAGTACTCCTTTAGACATCTAGCAGAGATGCTTTCATGTTGGTTTAGAATTATTTTCACATTGCTGAATAAAAATGAAATGCAATGCCTTCTACACACGGCCAGATTCCTCTATACTTGTATTAACTAATACCACACTGACTCATTCGCTGAGTACGCTGTTGTGATTTCTTCATGCATTGTGTTTCTCAGCTGCATAAAAAGTTAATAAGGCAAACTATAGATAATTAGTCTGTACAGGGAGAACTGATAGAATCAAGTACCTTTTTTCCTTTATAACAGGTAGAAATACATTGATTTTATAGATATTGTCATGTTGTGATCTTTTAGCTATTGGGTAAGCGGCATGTAAAGAAACCACTCTTTGTCACACAATATAAGCCAAGACTAAAGCTGTCTTTTCAAAAATTATGTCAAAACAATAAAGGAGGAAAAGAACCTTCTGACTTCCTTTGAACATCAATAAATATGCTCTCTGAATCCTCAGATAAGGTTGGTAAAAATTACGGAGTAGATCACTTTGTCCATAAAGGTCTCGGGACAGTCATCCTCCATAACGCAGCACAACCGGAGGTGTAGATACTCAGCTGGTATCACAAGATAGCTCCATGAGACCGGACAGCCTTTTAAGAGGTGTCTAGCTTCAAGATGGACACTGACATGTTTTGTCACAGGGTTCCATGACACGCAGCGAAGGACAGATTCAGTGACACTGCAGACTCCTTCTAGTTGAATGTGGATCAGATGCCTGATTCGTTTAGTGGCAACACAGCTTAGAGATTGAATTGTGCTAAAGGTAGACAGATGTAGGAGATATACCAGTGTAGTGTTCTTATTTAATGGTATAGATGCTAAAATGTAGAAAGTATCAGTGTGAGAGCCTGGAAATGACCTTTTATTTTCTTCAGTAATCTCAAGGGAGTCACCATGCCCCATCCTTGCTTTATTTTTCTGCAGAGTGGGAATTCATATGAAACGTAGTAAGTTAGTGTGTGCTTAGTGCAGTGACTTTGCAAGCAGTATACTACAACTTCATAGCAACTCCAGGTTTCTGTTCATATTCTTTACTGCCAACAGGAGTTGTTTAAAACAAAAAGTCTACTTAGGTCCCACTATCTGAATGCACAGTTATATCTGGGAGAAAGCTTCTGTTTAGTTAGTAAGTCTAAGCACAACACACAGCTTTTTTCATCGCCCCACAAATACTGTACATCAAGAATGTATGCAGTCAATGCCAGCTTCACAGATACAATAAGTTTTTCAGCTATGTGAAAGCCCCAAAAGTCAATCCTTTACCACCAGCTGTGTTGATTAACACTTAGCTCGTGAGTCCGAGCAGATACAAGATCTTCTGTGGGAACGTTTTCCATTGCTGATCTCCTGCATGCTCCTACTGCCAATGCCACACCACGTGTCATCTTTCCAAGCCATTTTAGTTTGGTTTCTTCAAACAAATGGTCTAAGAGTGACAAGGGTGTGATTTTACAGTAGTATCTGGACAAGCTTGTTGCTGCCATCTGTCTCTGCTCAGCCTTTGCAGACCTTAACCTCTACTCATGTTCTGGAACATTGGTGTCCTTTATTCTGTAGGAAAATATAGGGGGGGTTCGCCCAGTGTATCCCAGTGACTCTAAAAAATGTCAAAGGAGAGTGGGTTAATTCTGGACAAAACAAAGCAGGAATGTTTCAGGGACACAAACATTTTATTTCATTCCCCTTTAAGCCCCACTTTTGAAGAATTCAGTTCATTTCATGCTCTTTTTTGGGACATTTAGTTTCAAATACAATTTTAGCAAAATATGCCTTTTCCAAAAGGGGAAGTTTCATTTGGAAAACATCAAAATAAAAAATGTTTCACTATTTCCAAGAGGAAACATTTCATTTAAAAAACTGTCAAAGGAAAATGTGTTTACATTTAAGAAAAAATCCTTCATCAGCTTTTTCAGCCATAAGGTATAATCTAATTCAACACAAGTTACAGTCCCCCTGAAAGTCATCTAATCCAGAAATAGGTGCTGACTGATACCTCAGCCACCATCCTCCTGAAGTTTTCTGGCTATCTTGTTTTATATCCTTTCCAACTTCAAACCAGGAGTAGGGGCAGACTGTATCCCTGCACCCAGTGCTATTTGCTCTTCCTCCCCCTCCCCAGAAGCCTTTGTAAGCACTGTACGTGTACACTCGGAGCAAGCATCTGCCACCGCTTAGCACATCTCTGCCACCAGGGCTCAGACGTGCAAATTCAGCGTCTCACACCCCCAGTGGGTTGTAGCGTTAAGAAGGAAATTGGTTGGCTGCAGTTAGTGGAAGAGTGTTGCATTAACCGTCCTGGAGGCACCAGCCTGTTGCTGTTAGTTCTGGGCCACTTGGTGCAAACTTCAGTCACAGAATCACAGAATGACAGAATCACAAAGGTTGGAAGGGACCTCGAAAGATCATCTAGTCCAACCTCCCCTGCCAAGGCAGGGCCACCTAGAGCACATCACTCAGGAACACGTCCAGTCGGGTTTTGAATGTCTCCAGAGAAGGAGACTCCACAACCTCTCTGGGCAGCCTGTTCCAGTGCTCTGTCACCCTCACAGTAAAAAAGTTTTTCCTCACATTAACCCGAAACCTCCTGTGCTCCAATTTGCACCCGTTGCCCCTTGTCCTATCGCTTAATGACACTGAGAAGAGCCTGGCTCCATCTTCCTGACACTCTCCCTTAACATATTTCTAAACATTGATGAGGTCACCCCTCAGCCTCCTCTTCTCCAAGCTAAAGAGACCCAGCTCCCTCAGCCTTTCCTCATAAGGGAGATGTTCCACTCCCTTGATCATCTTAGTGGCTCTGTGCTGGACTCTCTCTAGCAGTTCCCTGTCCTTCTTAAGCTGAGGGGCCCAGAACTGGACACAATATTCCAGATGCGGCCTCACCAATGCAGAATAGAGTGGGAGGAGGACCTCCCTCGACCTACTGACCACAGCCCTTCTAATGCACCCCAGGATGCCACTGGCCTTCCTGGCCACCAGGGCACATTGCTGGCTCATGGTCATCCCTCTGACCACCAGGACCCCCAGCTCCCTTTCCCCTACACTACTCCCCTACCCCTCCCCTACACTACTACAGTCCTCTGTTTGTAGCTCCATCTGCCTAGGGGAGTGCTTATAGGAGGTGACAGGGCAGTTTAGTTTTCCTGCCCGTTCTTCCTTCAGCCCCTCTGCTAAAAGTACACCGCGTTTGATAAAATGTTCGGTAACACGGACAGATGGTCATTAAGAATTAGTGTAAATTCAACAAAGTCTCAATGACTGGTTTGCAGCCTCAGACGGAAACAACTGCTGACCGTAAGGAAGTGGCATGGCATTCAAACTGCTGCCCTGATGGCACAGTCTTTGGTATTGCGAGTCTTGTTTCCCGTCCGTAATGCCTTTATGGCCACCAAATGCCGTCCTTCTTAATATGACTAAAGGCACCTGCTGCTTCACTGTCGCTGGAGGGGCACAATAAAGATAAGTAACTATCATGGCAAAATGTACTCTGAGGACCAGTAACATTGCTTCTTTACCTCTGAGGAACAATTTTTTCAGTTAAAAAAACCCCAAACTTATTTTCTTTTTCTTTTTTTAACTGGCAAGTATGTTAAAATGCTGATGAAAGCTGCTCACGCTGATCCCCAGTGCAATCAGTGCAGTGCTATGGGGGGCTGTGTAGGCAAACACAGCATCATTTCACTAAATTTCTCATTAGCAAACAGCTAGATGAACCAGGTCGGCTTGAAATGCAAATTATGTTTGTGTGATTCACAGGCATTGGTGACAGTTTTTCCCCAGCTCAGCCTAGATCTTCCCACTTGCTCAACTGAGATGAGTTTACTGCAAAGACACTCAAAGTGAGCTACCGTCACCTGAAAACTTCAGCGCTAAATAAAGCCTTTCCAGATACATGATGCACAAAAGGAAAAGGAAAGGGATTTTAGAGGAAGAAGTAGGATCTGCTGGGGACTTGGATTTATACCTGGTTCTACCACCATTGCAGTGCCCACCATTTGTCCACTCCTTTTCCTCTATATCTGCCCTGCTATATGTAGATGCTAAGACCTCCAAGTAGTCGTTGAACAGCTGTCAGTGTGGTACCACCGCAGCGGGTTCTGGTCTTCATCGGTCTAGCAATAAACCTGGAGTGACTGAGGAGTGAGGAGAAAAGGTGAGCAAAAAGAGACTGTGCATTACAAATGGTGAAGTACTGGAAAATACACGGGGAGTTGAGTTTTAGCTTGGTTAAAGGGATTAAAAAAGTACTATTCAGACAGGAACATTAGAAAGACAAGCAGTAGCTAGGGACTGTATGAAGATCAGGAATGGTGAGTCTATCATTCCATACCCTTATTCTGCACAACACTGAAAAAAAGTTCTCTGAGATGTTTACCCACAAGAACTAAAATGTTTTACTTAACAAACTGATCCGATGTTGGACAAGCATAGAGGAGTGGATGGGACTGGGAAATAAAAGAATGAAATGAAAGGTTGCAAAGAGAAGGCTATTTTTTTCCACACCACCTGATTGTGTCAACCCGGGCACAGCACATTCAGGCGCTTGATATTTACTTTGCTAGAGGTAGATATTTACTTTTCTAGAGGTAGAAGAGTGGTATCATACCCGTTTCTGTTTGAAGTTGCTAAGTTATGAAACCACAAGTTCCACAGCAGGCTCACAGATGAGTAGGCTTTGCTACCACCTCAAGAGAGTCATGCAATGGTCACGAGGAACAGCAATTCCACAGTGGCCTTATGAGAAAAGGTAAAGGAAAAGAAGAGCTCAGCCACACATGGCAGACATGGGCAAGTCAGTATACTTATGTCTGAACAGTTTTCCTGTCTGCAGAAAATATTTGTGTAGAGCAATTCAAATCATTCAAATCATGGGAGCATGGAGACGTTAGAGATCCTTGAATGGAGATGCCTGTAAACAGAGTCCCAAAGCAACCTTTTCTGCAGTTCTCAGAGTTTTCTATCACATAAATGTTTATTCAAAGTGATTTATTTCTCATAATAACCCACAGGAGGACAAAAGAGAAGGAAACATTGTCTATTTTAAGCCCACTAAAACGTCAGCTAGATATTTTCCTCTTTTCCTGGAGATTTCCAGAGAAATTCAGTGATTCTTTTTCATCTGTGGTCGTAGCTCTCCTTCTAAGAGGGATCCAGATGCTACCTCCTTAAGAACCAATCTAAAGATAAAGCTCCATACATAGTCTTACACTCACAGATGAAATAATTTTCAACTCATTGTCTTTTTTAGAGGATTATTACCACCAAACTTAATTTGCTTTAAAACATTTTTCAAATTAACATTTAATAAAAGTGTCTTTGCATCTGACTAGAATATTCTCTGCAGAAAACTTGCTGTTTCAATACCAGGAACAGTAGAACATTTGACCTGGTACCCTTGTTTCATAATTACGCTATTCATAGATATCATGTGCACAGTCTTCTCTGGAGAATTATAGCAACGCTAGGATTGAGGAAAAATCCTGCTGAAATGTCTGATGATTCTGAGAAGATCTGCATTACATAAGTTGTTTTCTCCAGACCTTCCTTTTTCAGTTTCTCCCTATTTTTGAATGACTGAAGAGATTTATCCTGTAAGAGCTTCCTGATAATCTACTCAACAAGTTATCACCCTCCTTCAGTATGGTATTAGAAATGGATGGTTCAGTTTTACAGGTCACTGGCATTTACTGCTCCCAGAGAGAGATATCTGGCAGTCTTGCAATAATATAAGATCCATGTGGAAGTTCAGCTAATGCATGATAGGGTAATAGCAACTTTCAGCTGAGACAAGCTTAATAAATTCACAGTTTTTCAGGTTTCAGAGCAATTGGACTTCGCATGACAAACTGCAGCTGGAGTCTTATCTAAAGTTGTGAACGAGGCACCTTTCTGGCAAGTCCTGCCGTAAACACTCAAGTAATTCATTGATGCTATTCTTGTCTTTTGGTATGAGTCACCAGGCACATCGGTCATACCTCTGTACACGTACAAAGGCGAAGGAGACAGAATACTGAATAACGTGCATGGTTAAATTTAGTAAAAGATTTTACTTCAGGCTGTTACTCAGATCAACTCCCTTACTTTGACAGCAATGTTGGGAGGCACGTCCAGTCTTTTGTGGCGTGCTTGAATACGTGCAGGTGCAAAACAAGTGACCACACCTGCCGGTGCTGATTTGCCTGTATGACTCGATATTCTTTAACCTACTTAGGCATGCAAAGAAGTGCCTCATCTGCACCCGTGTAGAACAGAGACATTTTGGACACCTGCCTTTTGAGGTCTGTGGGAGATGTGGCAGCCTAGACAACACACTGTCACGTAAACGGTGCACTTTGTCACAGGACTTTGAATGATCTAGCTCAGGCGAGGTGTTAGAGGTAGGCAGCTTTGTGGTCCATCTTCCTTGGACCTCTGACTCACTATTTCCCGACAACTGGGCTCTTCAGATTGAGAATGTGAAGTGACTTCGACTCCCATTGTCACCTTTTAGAACACAAAGAAGAATGGTGTATGATTCCAGAAGGATTTGTGAATTAAAGGTGTCTTTCAATACCTGTGTTTAACCACAAGATAGTTTCCTGGGGAACAGTTATGTCTCCTTCTTCATGTTAAATAGTTGCTGCATTTTGCCTCACCAAGGGAACAGGTATTGCTATATTTCTTACAAGAGCACGAGAGGGTTTCAGTACCCTCTTTAGATTTATGAATCTCTGTATGCAATGTTTATCATTACTAAATATAGATATGAAAAGCACCCATCCATTTCATGGTATTTAAAACACAACGGCTCTTCAGCCTCTTCAGCTTTCCTCCTATTTCAAGTGGGGAAAAATATTCAGTCTGCTGTATGTTTGTTGCCTCGACTGCGTCAACAGTAAAATCATAAAGGCTTGGTTGCCTGAACCTTTATAAATATTGTCCTTTTGCCCACTGCAAAATGATTACTTCATTAGCCCAAGATATATAGCTAAAATAAACATGATATACAGTGAGGTTGTTCTGATTTTGGCTAGATTCTCAGTCTGTGGGATCCATTTTACTCTGGGAAACGTAAGATACTCTTTTCTCCTTGCAGAACTACTGATAACTTACTCCACAGAGGACAGAAGTCTTACGTTGAACTTGATTTCAAAACATTGCTTAATCTTGGGGCACTATCTTGAATGGTCTCTGTTTCAGCTGAGGTCCAAGTTCACGTCCCTTTGATGCGGTAAATGGAGCATACCGGACTGACTGACGCAGTATAAAAAATACTGCGTGCTTTTGTAAGGACAAATTAACAAATTATCTGAGGGTTAGCACGCTCTGCTTTACATGCTGAAAATTCAGAGGTAATGACTTTAAAAGCTGATTTGTATTTTCTTTTGTGCCCTAGAGCTTCCTTCACTTGTGTTGTCATTTGTGTTCCCTCTGCTGATCTAGAGTGCCTGGTTATCTCAGCAGTGTTTATACACAAATGGACCACAAGGCTCAAGGGAAAAACAGGATGAGAATCCTTATGCCAGTGTTGATCACCATCATAGCAATTCACATGGTATTTGAAGTGGACAATATCTACTGGACATGGTCCTGGACAACCTGCTCTAGCTGACCCTACTTGAGCAGGGGGATTGGACAAGATAATCTCTGGAGGTCCCTTCCAACCTCAACCATTCTATGATTCTGTGAAGTCCACCTTCCCACAAGAACCAAAGCCTTGCGTTTATTCTAGCATGATTAAAAGTAGCAAGATTGCTGTATCGGATATATTTATAATCTCTTTCATCAATAAATGCTGAAGATATGGGTGGATTTTTAAATTTCATTGAAAAAAACATATGAGGAAAATTAATGGCATCTCTGCAGTTCTTTACCTCTTTCAGTCATTCATTGGATCAGCTGAGGGTTGTTTTCTTATTTTTCTGGTTAGTGTCTACATGTTTTTAATTTCAGTGGGAAACTGGTTTTACTATTTCAGGATCTGGCTTGTTCTTTTCTGCCTACAGTCTTATTTTTTGACCGTATTTTTAGATGGTATCCCTTCCCAGTAAAGGAAAATGAAGATGGAGCCTTTCTCTGCTCACTGCCAGTGTCAGTATAGCTACAGCATGATTACACCCCCAGCACCAGTCAAGCAGATAAAAGAGTTGTTCAGCATGGGACTCTCTGTTCCAAGGCCGGTTGCTTTGATACCTGCTTTTCTGTTCTTCCAAAGCTTTCTGCCTTGTATCTTCAGATCTCTTTAGGCTCTGTTTCTTCTCATATATCATCTTCAACGTTGCGCACATTGTCTTCACCCAGGAAATATAGCACTACAGAAACTTAACAAGGTTCAGAAATATTTTTTATATGCCTATTTGCAGTGGGTAGTGCTTCTGGAGTGATTTTTTTTTTTCCCACATCCAAAACATCCAGCCACAGGCAAAAAAATTGCATCAAATATCAAGGAGGTGTTGAATTTTCAGCAGTAAGCTAATTGCTGTGTGATCTTTTCTCCGTGCTTCCGATGCTAAGAAGCTAAAGGTTTCCCAGGCACCGCAAGAAAAGATTTGTCACCCTTTGGAGAATTTTCCCATGTGCAGCTGGTTATATACAATGCTGTGGGAGGACTAAATCACAAATTCGCTGTAAATTCTCTCTTACAGATAACATGTAAAATTCTTTCTTAAAGGCAAGATGCATTCTGTGGAGGGCTGAAATACTAGAACTCTTGTTGAACCTATCTGGTTCTCATACTAATAATGTGATTTCTGTAATGTGTCTTCTAGTTATAGGTGGTTTGCTTTTATACAGCTTCAAAGTAATTTTTCTTTCAGGTAAGAAAATTCCTGTGGCTGAAAATAGTATCACGGGCCGAGGCACATATGTTGAAAAGATATAGACGATAACCCAGATGCATGGCAGAGTCATCAAAGGTAATCCTGTCTTTCCCTTCCAAGACAAGTCATGTAGCTGATTTGTGATGGACTGCCTTTTTCATTGCTGCAACATGAAAAAAACAAAAATCCATCCCATGAAAATCAATAATATCCAGACCAGAGGACTGAATGGTGGATTGTGGGATCCATTCCCACCCCTACCTGGATTCCTTGGGTCATCCAGAGCAGTAACTTCATTCCTCAATGCCTTAATTCTCCTTGAAGGAGAAAGAAAAATTCCCTGTCTGAGAGGGATCAGAGAATAACTGTAGGAGGTGTTCAGATGTTTATCACAGGAGGACTGTCCACTGACACCCACTCCCAAAAGAAGTGTCCAGAAAACCTTAAAGAAGGTCCTTACAGAAGCAAGTTCAGCTGCAGCCCTCAGAAAGGCCATCTGCAGAGAATCCCGTGATGACTCAAATGCCTGCTTAAATACCAAAGAAAGCTTCAGTCTCTGGTTCCTTCCTATTCTGGAGTAAAATACAGTGCCAGAAGTTTAACATCTGTAGCCGTAAGGGTGTGTTGCTTTTTATGTGTCAGTGTAGGGTTTTTTATGGAGAGGATTAAGGAGACCAGAGGGAGCTTCTTAAATTCTAATGAGCAATCCAGACAGTATCAATTTGGGGTTATTTTCTATTCCTTTCTACTCCTTAATGTCTCAGCTCTACTGCTGATCTTTGCAGCAGGCAGATGCCAACATAAATTTCTATTCTCTTTTCCTTCTTTAGTTAAGTCTTCTGACATACCAGAAAATGTAATCAGCTCAGCAGATACAACATTGCTAGTGCTGCCACAGATCTGGGAACTTGCCCTTGTAGGATTACACAGCTGCTTGGGCTGACTAGTCTGTCAGCCTGCTTGACAAATTCATTTTCTTTTAACTGGATAAAGGTGATTGCCTTTTAAAACCTTGGCTGCAGAAGTTTGCCCTTATTAATATTACCATATGAGGAACAGTGAGCGAGATGGTGAAGTGGGAAAGTTGGTGGATTTAGTTTGGGCAGCAGCTATTTTTCCTTTTAATTCAGTTTACTGTATTAAACTGCCATCAGAGATGGACCAAGCAGGAAAAAGAAATAAAACTCAGACAAAAACCACCCAGAAAATCCTACATGTCTAGTACAAATCCAAAGAAACTGGACTTCTGGCACCTCAGATAGTGCAAGGTTTACACTGAGAACAGGATGATTTGGCTCTTCGTTCCTAGGGATTTGTGTGTATAAAACAATAGCAGTGTATTTGCATGATTTCTTAAACTGGAGCCTTCAATCACAAAGCTTAACACCCCGTCGGTCTGACTTGGTACCGACCTTTCGGTCATACAGAAGTTACGAAGAAGTCACTTCTGCCTCCCGGTAAGGTCTCTCAGAGAAGCACAATCTGAGGTGACACTGCCTCAACGTGAGAGCTTCTTGGGGTTGTAGAGGCTTGGTATAGCCTGAGGTGGTGGTGGTGTTTATCCATATGCAGGTCCAGTACCTCACCCTTGGCTGAAATTACAGCTTGTGGTGACAAATTCTCACAGAACTTACAGAAGTTCTCACCTATTAAATGTATCAGAAATGCGTGTGAGAATCTATGTTGAAGTTGCTTCAGGTCTGTGCCTTTGGAGAGCAGAAGTCAACTGACATAACAGCACAACTCAGTTAGGAATAAATGTTTTTTTGGGACAAGCTGTCAACAGCTTATGTTGACTGAAAGGATTGTGCTGTGTACCTTCATGAGGTGTTAGTGGTGAGTAGTTGTAACCAAAAGAGACCATGAAGCCAACTACAATTAAAGGAAAGAGAAGGGAGTCTCCATGCTGCAAATGAAAATGGAAAATTAATACTTTGGACGTCAGGCAGCCTAGGATGAGAGCAAATTTTCCTATTTAACACACATGGTGGAGGTACGTGAGTATGAACACATTTTGCACATGTGTTTGATCATGCATTCACAGCCCATAATTTTTTAGCCTTAATTGACCTATAGGCATTAGAATAGAATAGAATAGAATAGAATAGAATAGAATAGAATAGAATAGAATAGAATAATAGAATAATAGAATAATAGATTATTTCAATTGAAAGGGACCTACAAAGATCATCTTGTCCAACTGCCTCTTAAACACTGACAGGCTTGGGGCATCGACCACCTCCCTAGGAAGCTTGTTCCAGTGTTTGACCACCCTCTCGGTAAAGAAATGCTTCCTAATGTTCAGCCTAAACCTCCCCTGGTGCAGCTTTCAGCCATAAGAGAGTGGCTTTCTATCACCCTCCTATGATGTTTTACTTCTGCACAGCGAGTGCTGTGTACATTAGACAGCTCCAGATATTAAAAATGCCATTTCTAACCTTTGCAACTGGCACAGCAGTTGTCAGCGTTAGATCTACAGCTGAGGTGAGTTAATAAAAATCTTATCTGAGTGGTGGTAAGCGGGTGAGAAGAAAACAGTGGTCTGGGGATTTGGCACGAGGACTGTACAATATGGCAAGGCCACGGTGTCGGGTATAATAGTTTTCTTATATTTAATTGACCCTCTAACTGCGCCTCCTGATGCACTATCGGCCTGGCTAAAGTCCCACGAGAAGAGATATGGTTAAAGACAGAACAGATAGCTCTGATTCCTGCGTGGTACTCTGCCTTTCAGACTGGGATCTTCGGCTCCGCCGCCCTGCAGCGGAAGAGCCGAGGTACGCGGCGGGCGTTGTGCCCGGGTGCTGGGCGGTGTGGCCCGGCAGCGTGCCAAGCTCCCAAGCTGCTGCCTGTAGCAGAAAGGGTCCCAGGTTGAAAGAAGAATCAATGTGATGAAAATTTCTCCCTGCAATATTATGAGCTCTGTTATATTCTGTCCGCAGGATATAATTTTTGCCCCGGATTTCAGTAAGGCATGTAAGAATTTCACGTACTCATATTTACACTTTGTAAAACTGGAGAAGGGCATCGTTCTTTGGTTCTAACCTAATGCTTGTGACTTGCAGTTTGAACACCATGATTGCAATATTATTGTGCAACATAGGTGTAATAGCATGTTGCTTTACACAGGCTTTCCCATTTCTGTTTGAAGGAGCAGTCAGGAATCCTGTATATATTTAAAATAACGTGGTGACATTATAAAGCTTTACAAAATCAGCTATTAGGGAAATAAATGATATTTTAACTTTGCAGAATCTAAGCCATCAATTACAGATTAGGACTAATAAATAATGACTAGCTAATGAAAAGTAAAACTGCAAATTAACTTTTTTTTTTTTTTTTTTTGCAGCGGGAGGAGGTGATGCAAAGACCAGAGGCGTCTTCCTGACACCTCACGGGCTTTCCTGCATTGCTTTATGTTTCTGTTCTCTTGTAAGAATTTTGCCAATTCAAAGAAACTGTGCTGGCAACAGCCAGCTGGGGTCCTAATTAAGGCTTCTGAATTATGTTCTAATTTTGTTTCTGTGCTGCAAGGGTGGAAATAATTTAGCTTCCTGGACTAACTGCAGCACCCTTCCAAAAACTCAAAATCCTCAGCTAGGAGGTAGGGAATCAATTCTGTCACCCTCCTACCTTCAAACCATCCTCTTAAGTTTTAAGAAATTTGTTTTCCTCCATCACTTCTTTGGAACAAACAGCGAAGAAGGGCCAGAAGAGGTTTCCCACTCTCTGCCTTCAAACTCATCTGTCTCCCGGGGTGGAACCGAGCAGATGCAGCTTCAGACTCGCAGCAGCTCCCAGCCCGTCAGGATTGCATTTAGCTGCTGTTCGCAACTTCTAGGGCAGTGTGAGATACGCAGGCTTCATTTGTCACCCGCTGCTGGGCACTTTTATAAATAGAACTGGATAGGAGAAACACACCCGCTTCGTTGACAGGACTCAATCCCTACTGCGCAATTCACGGTCCTGCTGAAAAAATCAACAGAAATCACAAAAATCTTCCAAAGTGGACTTGTGTTCTCCTCTACCAAACCCCCCTGCTGTCACAATGAGTATGCAGACATCATGCAGACAGACGAACATCATGCATCCCCCCTGACATTTTCTTCAGGGCAAAAATTTGACTTATAATCAGAAAGTATTTTTGATAACTATATATTTTGTTTTCATAGATTATGTTTTCAAGTTTCTCTGCAATCACAGAAGTTAGATAAATGGTCTTGTGGGGAACGGGGCTGATTGCTTAATTTTTAATGAGTGTTGTGATCCTTAATACCAAAGGTTCCCAGATCTCGTGTGCCAGGTATGCTTTGCTAAGAGTGACAACCAAATTCAATTCATTCTCCTCCTCCTGTTTATAAGTTGATTTAAGGCAGAAAATTCTTCAGGACAGACTTCTTCTTAATTCCAGCACACTAACCATGATTTGCATGATCACCACTGCACAGTCAGACTAAGGCTGCTACTTCTCAACCATTAGCCCCTCAGCAAGTGTGATACCTGTTTCCTCTCCATGGAAAATGCTGACCAAAAGAATATCTATGGTACTTTAGAGGTGCTTGGATCTAGAGCTACAGAAGAAGTCAGGGGTTATACTCCTGCATAGAAGCACAGACCTCAACTTCTTATTCCTTTGCTAATGTGGTTTAATGTCTCTGTGACTGACTGTTATTTCTTAACTTCTTTATATGAATCTAAATATGTGCATGGAATTAACGCTTTGTGAAAAGAATGAAGTCATGCAAAGCTTAGCATTCGATGGCAAGTGCTGTATGAATGAAAAAATACATACGTGTATGAGCATAGGTGCCTGCATAGGACCTCTGTGTAGGTAGACCTGGAGGCTATCTAACCTAGCTCTCTGCCAAGTTCTGCTTTTTAAACTTTAACTCCTTTGTTAAGACCTGCAATTGCTGGTGCTACATAAACATTGATTTGGATAATTTTTGTTCTCAAAAGAAATTAAAGGCTTCGTGTTATGTGGAAAACAACTTTAAGATACCAGCAGCAGAAACCAACTGTGAAAGAGGAATTTGTGACTTGGATGTTTGGTGCTAGTGAAACTTTTACTACCCACATAATCATTAATAAAACCACACACTTTTCTGCTTACATAAAGTGCCATATACATAAAGACAGTGCGGCTGGAGGTGAAATAACTCATTGGCAAAGAATCTTGAAACCCTATATTTTATTTGGTAGAAGAGTTATGTTAGCAACACCAGTCTCCAGCTGGGACTTGTGGTTCTATTTCTCTGTGCTCCATGAAGACTTCTAATAGGAGGAACCTTCCGAACATTTCCCAGAGTGCTTACCAAGACCACAGGTGGGAGGTAAGCGAGGGTGCTGAAAGATGGAGATTTACCGTGTCTGTAGTAAGAAGGCAGGCACATCCAGGCAGTCCACGTTGCCGTACAACACACAGTGCTGTAGGTACCACAGCACTATTTCACACTGAAAAGAAACCCTATACCAAAGTCCTCACCCAACGCTCTCTACAAATCTCTGTCGTACCTCTTCATATCTGTCAGCAGTTGTGTCCTATTCCAGTCCCCAATTTAACGCCTTATCTTTTCACCTTCCAAATATTTGCTGGCTTCTCCTCTTCCTAACCCGACAGTACAGTTGTGTTCTACTAAAAGCACCTGGCACGCTGATGGGTGGGTAGCTACACGGCGCTTAGGGCTAACACAGTCTCAGCATCCTCTCCTCCATGTGTTACACAGGAGAAACACCTCCGCTTACTGATGTGAGATAGCTTGAAGGAAATGTAGAGGATGAATGCTTTAGAGAAAGCAGTCAATTTAAATATAATGGCACCTAAAACAGATAGTTCCTTTTTGTCTGTACACTCCCTGATACCATTTCTGCTATTCTAAGCTGAAATGGAGGGGTTGGGTTTTTTTGGTCACAGGTCAGTTGGAAAAAAAAAAAAAAAGCTGGGAAAACACAATAGAAAGTGACAACTCTATTTTTTCCCCCTTCTTCTCCACACAAGCAAGTCCAGAGGTTCAGATAAGCTGGAGAAAAAAACCAGGAAATCAATGATCTGTCATCAAGGGCTCCCAGCAGTTCCCTTTCTAGCTGTGTCCCACAGCAGCAGACAGCACAAGTCCCCATGGGCTCTGTGGAGACGTCGCCATCCCAGAGCGCGCCGCGGCTGCTGGAAGCCTTGCTGGGAGCATGCGCTTTGTGTCACACCAACTTTTGCCGATTTTAGATGTTTCAGTTTCCTCACATCCACCCACAGTATGCCACAGAAGGCCCATTACTTCTCTCAGCTATGTCTCACACACCACGATATCTTTGAATCATCTTTACCCTAAGGGAAAGGAAAAAATAAATGTCTGGGTCGTCGTAACGCTGCTGCTGCCTACAAAGAGCAGTGCCACTCCTGCAAGGCTCTTTGATTTGAATGGCCCGAGCAGAGTGCTAACCATTACTGGTCCTATTTCCTTGGACTCAAAAGGTAGGACAAGGTTTTATGATGGTATTTCCAGATATTTAGGAGGCTTTAACTCTGTGTGTCCTAGCTTTATTACTTGCAGACAGCCGAATTTGCCTCTGTTACATGTCTCAGGAGAAGTTTTGAGAGCATTTAATTATGAAGAACTATAGCAATATTATCCAAAGAGCGTGTCTGGGAATAAAACCAGTTTCCCAAGTAGCTCTGACCAGTGTTCAGGAGAAAGCCAACTCTTTACCTGACTGGGCAATGAAAATAGGTTAACATGACTGTGTCCCTTATAAGAAAAACTAATCTGGATTTTGCCCTCTTGGTTATATGTTAACAGATAATTTTTTAACAGAGAATTTTTTCTAGCAAGTGGCAAATGACCATGGTATTGCCCATGAAAACAAGTCTCTGAGGGTGCTCACATATAGCACATTTCAGAGGAGATGTAAACTCAAGACTGCTTGCTCCTTGGATTAACCAATCCTACAATCTTTTCCACACAGTTGAGAAATAATGACCCTAATTTCTTAATCAAACCCTATGAGTTTTAATAGCAATATCAATGGATTTTTTTAACCAGCCCAGTGAACAAGGATTAGGTTTTCCTGTGCAAAGTAATGGTTTCTCGCTGCTAGGCACAGTCTCTCTGCAACACACTCCAGCCTGGTGTGGGCCTCAGGACAAGAATGATCTTACAGCTGTGTAGGGGTAAAGTGAGAGTTTCCATTGCTGTGGGAGGCTAAGGGACCTGCACGGTCAGTATTCCTCTGCTTGCCTGTCAGCTGAACTGTTTCTGGCCTTTTGTTGCCACTGGAGGTTCGTATAAGGTGGAGGAGCTCTGGCAGTTCAAAGACACCACGGGTGAACTAGCCTGTGCTAAGCAGGAGCAAAATCAGGGGAAGACGGCAGCGATCTTCACGCAGATCCTGTGCCTGACGTGCTGACTTGTGCATGAAGCATCTTGACTATAAATAAGAACCTGGCCCTTTGTTTGTGAAGCTTTATGATACAACATTGGCATCTGAGATGAAAAGCACTAAATCATCGGATCATTAATACCTTTCACTTTTTGTCAAACCGTGGGTGAGAACTCCAAACAGAACTTGGGGCAAAGTTCACGAAGCTGGCAACAAGTCCTGTGAACATGAGCCAGGAGCTTAAACCCAGGCTCCAGTGAATTCTGTTTATCTGTGTCATTACCCAAAATGGTCCGAGGTGGAAAAGAACAGTGGACACCATTGCAGGTTAAATCTCTCTGTTTTGAGTTTCTTGTGTGTTTGGGGAAAAAAAAAAAAAAAAAAAGAGCGTTAGCAAAGGAAATGTCCATGTTTAAACAGCATAAGTCTGTGTTTCTCCTCTTCTTGAACAGACAGCAGCTTGAACTTTGGACATAGGAGTTAACTCATTTTCTCCCTTTTCAAGATTTTGTGTTCTCTGTGCAGAGATGGAGGTTTCTGTTTCATAATTTTCTGATGTTCCTCATGACACAAATCTCAGGAGCATGTACAGAGCACCATTCAACAGCGAAGCTGCTGAAACAGCCATACAAACTTCAGTGCGCCCTGGTTGTATCTTCCTGCGGCTGCTGCAAGTCATGTAAGTTTTTTCATTCCCATCTTCAGCAGATATCTTACTAGAAC
This sequence comes from Psophia crepitans, assembly GCA_013399095.1. Lineage (NCBI taxonomy): Eukaryota > Metazoa > Chordata > Aves > Gruiformes > Psophiidae > Psophia > Psophia crepitans. The sequence goes on from VWZZ01007170.1 coordinate 182,443, forward strand.
TTGCCTGCAGCCACACAGCATGGATCATACGGGCCAAATTCCCTACTAATGTAAATGGGTGCTGTTCTAGGCACACCAGGGAGCCTCATTCTTTTTACTAGCAAGTAACTGGCACCAGAAGAGCGTGTGCGCACGCGTGTGTGTGCGTGTGTGCGTGTGTGTGTGTTGCAAAAATGAAATCAGTACCAAAATTCAGGTCCTCATGTTCTGTTCCCTGCAAACACTGTGGTAACTTCAGTGGTGCTGAAGCCCTGCAGCACTACAGGATGCTATGAACAGCTGCGAAGAACTAACACCTAATAGGTAAATAGCTAATAGTTATAAAAAGCTTCAAGATTTGTCTGAAGGAGGAGGCAGTTTTATGTCATTTTAATATCTGTCAAGCCACGTCCATCTGCAAACAGCTGCTAAACATTTTTTCCAGTCAAACATCCAGTTTAATAAGCTTCTGTTAGCACTGTGGTGATATTTCTATGACAAAAAGAATCAGGTTCTCTTAAACTTTCAAATCTCTGAAAATGGTTTTAAAAATCAGGTGAGCACGAACTTGCTAATAAAGATGTGGGTTACTGAGAGTTTAATCTCTCGTTTCTCAGGATAGGGAAGCTGACAGCTTCTCGAATGCCTAGGAGAGACTCACTGGCTACTGAATAATTACTGGCATAGCTAAACCAGCCTGCGTGGAGTCCCACTTGCAGGCGCCCCTGGAATGATTCAGTTAAGCAAACTGGGGACTTTCTTGAGTTGCAGGTTCCAGCTGGCCACAAATCAGCTTCAACTACACGAGCAGCCTCTGACTGAGATGCTGCAGCAGTGCCCATTTTTATGCTGTAGCACCCAGCGTTTGTAGTACAGCTGGGGTAGGCGGCTGTCGTGGGCTACACACCATAGCCCAAGCTCGCACTGTGACCACACCTGCTGAATACACACAGAGAACTGACAACCCTTCGGGCTTCTAGAGCCCCCCAGGTCTAGGAAGGTGCTGTGCAGGGGCTCCTGTCTTCTGCTGCTGCTACGTCAAGTGATATAGGCCACAGGTAATAATATTGGCAAGGCAGGTGCCAACTGGAAAAATGGTAGATTGAGCAAGTTGTCCTGGCAGGCCACATGCAGGAGGAGCTCCTCATGGTGGGACTCAGCAGAGCATCAGGAGACCTGCCAGCAACGTAAACGTTTTGTGAAGTTGTCTCAGTGGTGCTCAAAACGTCCATGAATAACAAACCACAATAAATGCTGAAAGCTGAAACTTTTCATGTTGGCAACTCCAGCCAGAACATTTGGTTTCCAGTTGGAAATGGCTCTTAATTTAGAAATTTCATTCCCCATTATTCAAGAAAATAGATGTTAGAACATCCTACAATGCTTGAATCTGAAATGAAATGTTTTCTTTACATCAAATTCCAGAAACCTGTGGGGTGGGGAGTTGGAGGGATTTTAATAAATTTTTAAAAATAAACAAAACCATCAATCATTGGAAAAATTCTCTTCCTGGCTCTGCCTCTGACTTCTGATGGGATTTGGGGTATCTCAGGACATATACTAACCCTTTGTTTTGCCAGCTTAATTTGGAGCTATATCTATCCCTCCCACTGTTCATGTCACACCGGTGGGTTTCTGACCTCGGATAGGCTTTACTCTAACGAATACTGCAACAATTCCCCTTCTCTTGTTCTGACCTCCCAAGACCTCCTAACAGTCTCAGTTGCTTGGCCTCACTAAAACCGATGGCAAACCATGGGTAAGCGCCTGTCTGTCCCCAGACACCATGTATCTTCTGCCTTCTCCCTAGTTCTTGCTGCTGTCTTCTGCAGAAGACTGCAGATGAGAGTGCAGATAAGTTGCTCTAAAAGGCCAAAGGCACTTCTTGCGCTGATCCCTCCAGTGCTGTCCCCACAGCATCACAGACAATCCAGCCTTGCCAGATGGGACTGGGTCAGCATAATCTGCCCCCATCCACAACTCTCATGATAACCAGTGCAAGATGAGCCAAGACAGACTGTTCTCAATGACAGACTCTGACTTCTGCTACTCTCTAGTGCCAGCAATTACTTTAGCCAGAGCATGACCATATTCACACACAAGATTAGCCTTTTCCATGAATACCAGTACAGTTTTCCCTGTAATCTTCTGGTTTCTTTCTTCTTAAGAGTCCTGAGAAAACTTCTGCTGGCAAAAATTATCCTAACTCTACAGAAATCAACAGAGCTCTGACAATTTTTATTCCAAGTCAGGTTCTTCTGCCACTTGGCAAGGAGACCCACAGAGCATTAGGGTAACCTGATAAGAGAATTCAGGTCTTTGTCCCTGCCCTTGGACCTGCTTTACTAAGAGGCAAAGTAGAGTCCAGGGAGCGAGAGCAAAAGGGCAGTGCCTTGTTTAACAGAAATGAATGCCATCATAATGGCATCATCATCTGCTATTGCAATAGATATCTTAACGGCAATGAGTTTGGAGTCAGGATTGCATTGACTCAGTCTGCACGACCTCAAGAAATTCCCATGTAGTTTCTGCTTATTTTGAGTAAAACCAGCCAGGAAGTGGATAGAATGCTGCTTTCTTTCATTGGATGTCTTGGGAAATGTGATTGATGGGCTAGATGGATAGCATTATGGTTTGTGCTGTCACCATAACTCTTCATGCCTGATAGCGCAGGGCTGTACACCTCACAGAACCTTTTCAAAGTAATAGCAAATAGCCTTTTTGAATTAAAAAAAAAAAAGACTAAAATCAGGATTAGTACCAGGAAGGTTAGAAATTCTTCTTGGAAGTTATTTCCTTATATTTGGATATAATCTACCTTATCCAGAAACATCTGTTTGTGTGCATTAGAAAGAAATACGCTTTTGTCCCCTACAGCAGTGTCCAAGAATGAGGTACTAAGTATTGCCTCCCGATCACACACAAATGGGGTTTTTATCTGTGCCAAGTTCATAACACGAGCACTGGAATAAAACTACAAACAGACACGAAAAAGGACACACACCTGAAAGCTTTTAACTAGCCCTTCCATCCCCTGAGCTTCACTAGCCTGCTCTAAAAAAGCTTCACTGCACAAAGCTTCAGTGCATTTATATTCTATTAGGAAAGTGCTAACATCTCCAACAACAGCTTTGTGTCAGGCCACAATTGTATTCCTTGATGCTAATGCAGGCTATTAGAAGAAAAAGTTCAGCCAATGCCCCTTGGGTTCTGGAAGAGCTGGACAATTTAGTTGTCAGGTTCATTTCCAGTTTCAAAGCTTTGCTATATAGAGGATTTCAAACCTCGTGAATATACCTGTTAATTTGCAGAGGCCACTAAACTGAGAGGGGCTGCAAGTCAATCACAGTTAAAATACCAAGGTATCTTGGCAAATAGGGGGAAAAAAGATAATTCTGTGAGAACCAGAGCAGAGCAGAAGTAATCAAACGTAACTGCAGAAAAGGGGACAAACTGAATTACCAACTGAGCAAACTTTGCGAAATAGCTGAGCAGCGTGCTGGGCTGCCCGGGCTGGGAGCCTAGTGTGCAAAGGCACGTGGAGTAACGCTGGTGCACGTGGAGCTGGGAACACCTGAGCTGAAGCATCAGTTCCAACGTGGGAAATTCAGACAGCAGGAAAACCCTTGTAATTGAAAGTGTAGGGAAGCAGTGCAGTAGATTGCTTGAGGATGACACAGAATCTGCATCACAAGAGGTTTTGAGAAACAAGTGGGGAATGGGTGAGGATGGCAAAGACAAAGGTGGTTCTGTCCTGGAGGAGGGCAGGGGCCAGGGAACCCTCCTCTCCTACTTTCCATCACCGTGTCTTTGGTTGCTGTGCTGGAGTTTGGGCTTGAGTTCTCAGAGCCAGCTGGGGTTAGAGCCAGTTGTGTCCACACAACTTGTGCAGGATCCTGGGCTGTGCAGGGGAACAGTGTGTTTTCCATGGACTTCCTCAGAGTGTCTTCATTTTGACTCATTGCCCACAGGGCTGCACAACATAAAGAGGAAGGCAGCACTCCAAGGAAAGCGTCCCTGCCTGACCTTCAGTGCCCCCAGTTAATCCCTCTGCTCGAGAGGGCAACTCACTCCAACCTAGTGCCAGAGCGTTGGTCATGTCACATGACCAACGAGTTTGGGTTCAGTTACAGGACTTAAGCCGAAACAACGATAGATGCAGCCACTAACTCCATGTCTTCTAGGAAACGTAGACTTACATGTAAGCGTCACTTTTCACATCCATGGGATATGCAAGCCTAAGTGTCATACTGAGCCAGATCAGTAGCCCACCAGGCACCAATCAAGCCGTGTCTGCCATTTGACTGCCCCTGTGTATTTCCCTGTAAATCAGCTCCTTTCTCCAGAAAGGCACCTTTGGAGCTAGTTCCAGGTGCTGGCAAGTGGCAGGAATGCAGCAGGGCAACAGTGGCATCTCACAGTCATGAATGGTTTTGCGCAGGTAGAAGCACCGTAACTTGTATGCACAGGAAACAATCAGTTCCCTCCAGACATCCTGAAATCAAAATATCGTACCCCTTGCTGAGACTGAGTCACATTCTATCATTCCTTACAGACCTAGGAACTGGGCAAAACAGACTCTTCCTCTGAAGAATCTCTTCTGTCTGAAAGAGCGTGCTTGCTAAGATTGTCTTCATTTTTCCTCATATTTACAGGACTATGACACGCACAGGAGGGAAGCATTTTAAGTAAATCACCCCAGCCCAACTTCAAAGGAAAGCGAGCTGGACAAGAAGTGCCAAAGGGTTTAACATCTGCTCCGTTCCTATAAAGTATTGTTTTGTCCTTCATACTTAGCAAGGAGACACCCACTTGTGTTTTCCACTTTCATTGTGAAAGCAGGAAATATTTAATTAAAATCAAGCTTAACCTACTTTGTTTTCTCTTCATGCCAAAGTAACATCAGCTGCTGAGAGGGAGGATCTGCGAGTCTTGGCACCCGAACGACCTCACCCGGCGGAGGGACAGCCGGAGAGAGCCGGACAGATCCGCTGGGGTGATGTCTGTGTCCCTGGGGTACAGGAACAAGTTAGGTCGTGTACCAGGAAGGGCAGAACTTGCTGTGTGCTGGGGAAATTCAGCACGGACAGTTGTACCAGGCCAAACTCTGTCGTCATGCAGAATGACAGAAAGAAGGGATGGCAAGAACCTCACCAGGAAATGCGGTCCGCCTGTCTTACTCCAGTCTGTCACCCTGATGAGCCACAGCGACTTGGAGTTACGAGAGCTGAAGTAAGGGCAGCTGCAGATACCATACTCTAGGGTCCTCCCCAAACCCAGCAGCCACAGCTCGAGGTACCGATTTAGATTAAGAAACTCAGAAATGTGACTGATTTATATCCTCACCGGATCAGGCCAAAGAAGGACACGCATTCACTTAACATCCAGATCTTATTATGTGGCGCCGCTCACTTGCCAAGGGCAGAAAGGCCTTTCAGTCCCCTTGCACTGCCCGTGCGGTAACACAAATCTTTGCGTTGTGTGTCAGTAACGCAGGAAACAGCCCTATGGCCGTGAGTGGTTTGGGAGGAGGTTTAAGGCTGGAAATGCTTTGCCCAGAGACAACTCCAATTCCAATTACACAGCATCCTGTGTCGAGCACAACTTCACTTCGCCACCGGTGGTACGCTCCCATGCTTTTTGCTATGGCACTGCAAGGGTGAGGAGAAGCACTAGTTCTCTTAGGGAAAAAATAAATAAATTGTGTAACAGGAACTTCCCATGCAGCGATCGTAAGTGAAATCCCTGGAGGCATCTAGCAGGCCACTTTGGAAAACTCTGTAGCATCAAGGTAGGCTCTGAGCAGTGTATTCTAAAGAACATAATTATTTCCATTAAAATTTTCACCAATTCAGATATTCTTGAAGTTGAAGTATTCTTCAAATAATTCAGTGGTTTGGGTCAAACCTCTCTCTGCAATTTTCTTGCAGAGTGACCCAAGTGAAGCTAGAAGCAAATTAACATTTGCAATTTTAATAAACTTCCCAGCCAGGTGTTAACTTTCTCATTTGCAGGGAAATTTTGAGGCAGGCTTGTTGAAGCTGTGAAGTGCTATTTAAAGACCGTTGCGATTGTCATATTTATTAACATAATCACTGGCATTTTTCTATAATTTAGATGGGGTCTTTAGTGCTTAGAAGAACAGCAGCCAGAATCTAGTGTTAGCCGTGATCCCATTACTGGAAGACAGCCCCCGTCCATGGAAACGTAATCCCTGGCTCATGTAGCATATTAAAGTAGGCTAAAATTTATTCCTTACTTACAGGTGGGGAAACTGAGGGTAAGGCAGACAAAAGTTGCTCGGAAAGTAGGATTCTGTTCTTCCATCAAGCTGTAACATCTTGCAGCAAAGGGAAGGCTGAGAGACAATGGATTACCTAAATACGTTGTCAGGTTTATGCATCCCACGTGAGGAGATGATGGATGGATCTGTCCCATATATCGGTGCTATGGCAGTGGAGGTTGGTCTCAGCCACTTTGATGCCGCTTTTTGTTTTCCCTTCATTCCGCCCTTGGCCCATCCTGACAACACCCCATATTTAAACTGCTTGGCCCCTTCCTCCTGTTTTCCCCAAAGAAAGGGAAGTAAACAGAAGTTGACAAGAGCTCAGGAAAGAGCTCAGGGCAGAATAAAAGTGTAAAATTCTGTGGCTCATAGAGTCGAAGCACAGCAGTATTGTCTCCTCAGCTTTAGAGGCTATAAAATGACAAGCAGCAGAGCACAAACGTGTTGTCATGACAATGAGTGTGATAAAAAATGGGGGTTTCTCCGCATCGTTAATGTGTTGAAAGGTAACCAGGACAGCAATAAACACTTGATAGATTTCACTGTGTTGAGGAGCAAAGCAGCACAGAGTCCAAAACCTAATTACAGTAGAGACAAATTATCTGCTATTGATGAAATGATCCAAACTTTTCTATCTGTATTGACACTAGTGCTCTAGTGGGCGTGAGACAGAAGCCATGAGGGGCAGAAAAGGGTCTGTGTAGGCTGTTTCCATGGCCCAGCCTAGGTCTCATGGGCTAATCCAAAATCCACCTAAATTATTTAGCAAGAGCTTCTCCAGAAAAATCAAAATTTAATCTACACCCTAAATGCCAGTCTGTAGAATGAAATATGAGGGTTACAGTGTCACCATGCAGATCTCCACCCAGAACATGGACTGGATTATGAGCTTGTAGGGAAGAAGCATCAGGACAGGTTCCTTGATGCAAATGAGAAAGTACCATGTGGCAAAGTGCAGGCCGGCTGGTTGCAAACGGGCTTAAGGGGAATTGTGATAGTAACAGTAGTTGGACTTTCTGTTTACTCTTCTGCCCACTCAGAGGCAGTAACCAGTTTCTGTAACACCATCAGCTACAGAGAACTCCAGAATACCTCCCTCGTGCTCCCCCCAGCACTTTCAGTCAGAGATGCTTTCTTCAGTATCAAGCAGTTATGTGTCCTCCCAGTGAAAAGACTCCCTGACACACAAAACTCTCCAGAACCTGCACTGATCAGCACGAGAGATGGTCAGCCACACAGTGAGTCAGCGATGCCTGCGTGGCCAAGATCCCAACCCCCTGCCCTACCTCAGCAGGCTATGGGCAAACAGAAGTGAATTAGGAAGGGCAGGCATGGAAGCTGAGGACCTACAGACACATCCTGCCCTCTCTCTTCATGCATCCACTTTGTACAGGGGAAGCTATTTCAGCCAGACCTAACAGCTGCAAACCAACTCTTCTGCACGGTTGTGATGCCACACTCAACACATCCAACCAGGAAAGGTACAAGAAGAACCTTTGTATCAAACATATACTACAGTCTAATGTCTTGAGACCATAAAAGAGGTGGGAAATGGAGAGAAGTAGAAGAGAACAAAAGCGCTAATAAACGCACATGCTAAGTGTGAGCCCTGGCACAGTACTCTCCACCCACTCAGACTGGGTGAGTTGGAATTGAAGGGACAGTGTAGAAGTCCAGCAATCACAACCTGAAGACCCTGGATGCTGTTCGCTGCAAGAAGCCAGTGCCCATGAAAAATTCTGAGATTATTCTCTTTTTTTAACGTATTTCCCTGTTTAATCAGATCAGTGACAATGGGAATACCATGCCATGACCTGACAACAGGCTGCCTCAAAATGTTAAATTCTCTGTCTAGAGGATTCCTTTTTCCTTTTCTCTTGTGTTCATGAACTATTTACCTTTGATCCTAAGGAAGCAGATAACGGTTCTTTTCAAACAAAGACAAACTGATAGTAATGGACCTCTCAGTTCATAGGAGGGTTTTCTTTGTTTTCAAGTCAAAACCCCCTGGCTAAGATCCAGCCAGCTGTCTTGAGTTTCTGGATGTGGCTCTTGAGCAAGGACTTAAAACTACATCCAACACTGTTTAATTGATAAAGATTCATATTTTTGAGCTTCGCAGAGAAGATATATTAAACAATAAGGAGCAATGGAAGTCAGCCTGCCATGTTTAATAAACTGTATGGATCAGCCTGTCCGTGGGTTTTTACAAAATTAAATCTCTAGCTCGTCTCCTCTAGTCTCAGTGTTGTCTTCCTCTCTCAAAGGAGACAGTCTGTGCAACGTTCCAAAAGCGGGAATAGTCTATACCTTTCTGCTTGAGCATGACTGATCACGTATGCGTTCTGCTTTCTAATATTGGGGATCTCTGTGGCTTCTCTAAGACTACTCCATAGCCCACTAGATCACACTAGCAGGAAGTTCTGCTTGATATTGCTCCTTCTTCTTCAGCTGGCCTAGATATGTCCAAGTGCCTTGTTCAAAGTCATTTTTCAGGACACCATCTAAGCCCCATTCCTTCCTTTAGTCATCTTCCTGAGAAATTAAGAACACATGCAGTCAATCACATTTTCAAAACTAGGTTCTGTTTTGGAGACACACCTGCTTTCAATCCTAGCAGGGCACACCATAGCTCACTCACTGTGATGGTTGAGAATGGCTTCTGCTGGGCATCCAGTCACCAGAGAGGAAGTCCCAACTCTTCTGATCTCAGTCAGAGGTAAGCTTTCATCTCTGGTGAAACCAGAATTACTATACTGAGAACTTCTCCTTGGACAATGCAGGTGAAGGTTGGGGTCTTATCTCTCAATTTGGCCACATAAAACCCTCCGGGTATTTTGAATTCTCTCTTTGAAGTTCCCTTTTTCCTCCAGTTGCCATTAAGAAATGTGCTGTTCTGCTGACTGTGCAGGATGTCAAGGACTTTGGGGCTCAGCATAGAATTTTCCTCCCTGGCCACGTTTCTTTTCATGGTGGTTCAAAATCAGTCATAGGTCAGGCAGGTGGCCACTGTGAGCACCCCATAAAAACAGCAAGAATAAATGATGGTTGCTTACCTGGGACATCAAGCTACAAAGGGTTATGGTGTTTACCCAGGGAAACAACAGGAGACTCCTTCATTTCAAAGCAGGGTTTGGGAAGCAAGGGCTCTGTTCTGGAGAGAGAAAGCCAGGCTGATATGTTGTGAGCAGCACCCATGGGCAGACTGTCTCCGTTTCACTCACCAACACGACACGTGGGAACTTCTCAACTAGGAAATTACTGATTTATTCACATTACATCTTGGGAACAGGATATATTTTTTATAACAGAACTACACTATGCCATGAGTAGCTCATGGCACTAGGACTAACAATGTCCCGCTCATTCCGAATGAACAAATCTTGCACTACAAAAAAGTGCTATTTCTTCCTATTTTGTCACACACATAAGGAAATCACTGGTAAGATTTTTTCTTTTCTAAGTGGAAACTAAAGCATGTTTCCCATTTGCCTTGCTGTTTAATATATATGCTATTTTTAAAGGCATTAAAGTTTGCCACATCCAGACAACAGGTCACTGCTCTTACACAAAACTCTACTGCTCAGAGAAGAAGTCACACAAGGGTTAAATGACTCGTCCAAGGCTGGAGCACATAACCAAGTGGGGACTGTAACTAAGGGGCAACCGGGCTCCTTTCCTGTTCAGTCACACTGCTGTCTGCACTGCGATGATTTCATTCACCAAAACACGGTCATGGACAAAGAACGGACTCTGCAAAAACAGCCCCTTATCTGCTCCTGCCTGCCTCTTGTCCAAGTCATGTGTGATTAGTTTACTGACACAAACACCCCTCTGGAGCCAAAGCAGCTGCAGGAGCAAGCTGTGCTCTGATACAGTTCATGCCTTTACAGCAGTGTAAGAGCAGTAGCCATGGTCTAGCTGAGTCCAGGAGCTTCGCTGTTTATAGAGCTGGAAGAAAAATGCAGCTCTATTATAAGGTATCAAGTAGACCTGGTTGAGCTGGCAATCAAAAAAAAAAAGTCAATTCTAATTTGTAACAATAACCGCAGTGAGTACAAAATAAAGATTAGCTATAGGGAACAAATACAGCACAGAGAAATGTAATTCCCAGAAGATGTTTTGACTTGTCTTTTTTTTTTAAATTTGTCAGTAGGAAGCAGAGGGGTTCAAAGTTCTCGAGGCTGGGGAGACTAGGAGGAGGTGGCAGCAGAGCCTCTATGTGCCTTGACTCCAACCACATCTATTTTAAACAAATACTCCTGTGAAAATTAAAACTGTGGAAAGCTTCATTTCAAATATGTCTCTGCTGTGGGGGTTCTTCAATATCTGCTGCAGAAGGAGCTTTGCAGCTGCCTTTCCCTGAGCGAGGCACTAGTAGGTTCTCTTCACTCCACCCATCTCCTGTTCCTACTAACATTTCTAGGAGCTTATTTTATTAGAGATCTTTTGTCCTCTGACAACTTTGGCTGAAATTAGCCAACAGGAGGAAAGACTTGTATGTTCGCACATCACCAAGAGTCCGAGTTTGTCTTGCTTCCTTGAGAAGACAGACTAGAATCATCATCATGCTTTGCAGTCAACCCATCAGCGTGCATTCCTGCTGTGAAAAGGGAGCGTGGAAGCATGGGGATAGCGTAGGCCATGTTACAGACCTCCTCTCATGCTGCTGCAAAGTCCCACCATTCAGACAGAAGCTGCAGCAGCTTTTCCAACGCAAGCGTTTTGATTCCAGATTTAAATCTCAAGCCCGTGCTTTTCCCAGTTTCAGCTCCAGAGAGTTCATTGGAAACTCTTATCTTTTACTTCCTTAGAGGCATACAATGCTTAAATACAAAAACAAAGCAAGCGCACCCCAAAGGCTCAGGAAAAAAAAACCAAACCCACAACAAAACAAACCCGAAAACCCCATAAAAAGAAACCCAAAAAACAAACCAAAACACCCCCCCCCACAAAAAACACCAAAAAACCAAACAAACCAAACAAAAAACACCACAAAAACCAAAACAGAGTATTTAAGACAGACCTCATTTTTTCTAAATGTACAACCTCAAGAGTTTTAGGCCAGTATGATTCTTATGGGGAGGGAATCTTTGCTCTGCTACAAAGCAGTGTTTGCTATTAATTAACCTAAGACAATTCCCCAGTACTGCCTTTGTCCACAGCAACAGGGGTTATAGATAGACTTTTCTTAATGGTGCAGCTTCTGACCTGATAGGACAGTCAGATTATTAGGATGTTGCCATTGTATCTTTTTCTTTTTTTTACTCTACTTGCTCATGATTATGAAGAATCTTTGAAAACTGAGACTAAACTCTATTTTCCATTTATCTGGCTTTTTAGCACTTACGTTGGAATACAACCCACTAGGTAAAATGTTATTCATTGCCAATTATTTTAGAAGAGAAATGTTTCAGCTGATAGAGTCTTCAGGATCATGTTTGTAGATTCAGAGGGCAACTCATTAAACACTTTGGTGCAATAAACAAATCTTTAATCTTCCTTGAAGAACATGTATTATGCTAAGGTTGTTCAGACTTCTGCAGAGCAAAGATTCACTCCTGAATGCAGCAAGGAATCTCAAAAGCAATGATGAACGCAGAATCACAGAATCACAAGGGTTGGAAGGGACCTCGAAAGATCATCTAGTCCAACCCCCCATGCCAAGGCAGGGCCACCTGGAGCACATCACTCAGCACATCACACATGGCCTCAGAAACTAGAGGCCATGACATAGGACCCACAGGGTTTGGTGATGGGTCATAGGGTAAAGGCAAGTAAGTCGCTGAGGCCCAGATCCATCTCATTTAACTTTAGGTGCTTAAATGAATTGGCTAACATAGGAAACTGGGCTCCCTCACTGATCGGTGTAGAGTTAGAAGTCTAAACTCTAAAGTTTGGTGATGCTCCTAACCTAGAGACCTCACTTAATTGCACAAAGTTACTCCCTTCCCAGGCAGCCCAGACCAGAGTCCAGCTGCCTCCACTGCAGCTTAAATGTCTCTTGCTGCAATGTGTGCCCACTCCTTCTTGTCCTGTATCCGGTAGAGAACAGTTTATTCCTCTCTTTGCAGGAACATTTTACACTGTCATTGTGTCCCCTTAGTGATGTCTCCGGAGTAAACAAACCCTGTTCTTTCAGTTTTTCCACTCCAGCCACGGTGTCAAGGCCTCTGGTTGTTCTCACTGCTTGCTTTTGGGATCACGCCACTAGGCTCACATAGTTTTAAAAGTTGGCAGCCAAACCTAGACACAGGCATTGCCAGTAGACTAATGCCAAGCATTGATGCGCTACTCTATTTTCAATAGAATGGAGGGATTATTTTAGGTCTTGCATGTAACTCCTCCTGCGTGTGATGCTTGTGTAAGAGGGGTCGCCACTCCTCAGAGACACTACAGCATGTCAGGATTATCACTGATGGTTTCACTGAGAGGGAAACAAGAGCCCTACCCCCTAAGTCCTACTCCCACAAGAACGTCTTTTCATGGTAGGGCAACTGGTGCCAAGAGTAATAAGAGCAGGAAATGGGTATAGAAAGAAAGAGACAGGTTCAGTGGAATCAGTAGGCAGTAATCCCACAGACCAAACATCGGTGGAGATGATGAAGCTGTGAGTTGCAGTCCAACCTTGCAACAGTCTGTCTGGGTGCCACTGGGAAAGTCATTTCACCTGTCTGTCCCTTTGATTCCCCTCCTAACTTTGACCTAACCAGCCTGGTTTAGGTCTGTGGGAGGGCACCTGTGTTACCACGTGTCAGAGTCCGTCATTCTCCTATCTCGCCCAAACCATTGACCTCCCCTGTAGTACAACTGCTAGTAGCAAATGAAGTAAAAACTTGAGAGCAATGCCAGCTGCTCGACCCAGTTTCCAAAAATATGTGAGAGTGAATTTGTCGTTTCAGAAAAAGTTGAATGAGAGCTGCAGAGACCTGGGAAACAGCAAGATGCTCCCGTGTTCATGTCAGAAGCCCTCCTGTGCCTTCCAGAAATGCCTTTTGATGAGTTTGAGACAAAAGCAATGCCACATGACATGGTTTGCAGTGATCCATGGGTTCTGCAGACAGCACATGATGAACAGCAAATAACACAATTAGGAAGGCAAAAAGTTCACAGGGAGACTGTGGCCTGAAGTGTGTTTGCATAAACAAACTCCTTGGATCATTATGAATGATTAATGTGTAAAAAACCTCCGATCTCATTCCTGGACAGACTGCAGAGTAAAGGGATAAATAAATCACAGGGAACAAGGTGTTTGCTGAGTGAGAATAGCGAAGCTAACCATGAGCTTAGCAGTTTCAGGTTTCGAGGCTGCGGCGAGCAGCCTGTGGTTACTGTCAAGAACAGCTTGAACGCAGAGGTGTCTCAGGAACAGTTCTGCTATTTAAAATAGTAATGTTACTCTGTCTATAGGAGAGCTTTCAGATGAGGACTGCAAAGTGGTTCACAGCTGTTCAGCTTCACAAAAGCCCAGTGAGGGCAGACAGAGTATTTATTAGACACAATTACGGCATTGTTACTAATGCATTATGAATTTATTGGCAGGCGTGAGTTTTTGCTGCTCAGATATGAGGGATATGCATTAAGTATAATGCATATTATAACAGAGAAATGCATAAATAACAGAGAAAACTTAAAAAAAAAAAAAGTTAATCTCCCTTGTTGTCTAAAGGCACTGTATATAAGCAGCAGGTATATCCAGAATTTATTGCAGGTGTCATCTATGTCACTTGGTCATAAACGAATTTAGCTTGAAGCCACAGTGAGGTATTTGTGTATTATTAAATGTCTTGCTGATTGAAGAGGAGGGGGGAAAGGGAGGTCTGGTTAAGCTGAATTCCAAATTAGGGTTTTAAAATGAAAATTGAGATAGGACTCAAGAATGATTTTGCTTCATCAACGCTGAACAAAACTAGAGAAGCATAGGACTGGCAGAGCTGTGTTAAATGCCGCCAGTAAAGCTCCGGTGAAGTCACTACAACTTTGGTGACTTACCCACACTGACTGACTATCCATCTCTCTCCATCTTTTTTAATTAAAAAAAAATAATTTCTAGAATTTGGGCAATTTTTCTAATCATAACACTGGGTACAATGGTTAAGGTGGCTAATGCTGTGATCTGTTGTCAAAGGCAACGTCATTTCAAGAGAAATATATTTTGTTCTACTTGGGACATCCCCATGAAGGGGCATCATATTGAGGAGGTTGCTAACACTAATGCTGCACATTGTTTCCCTCCTCTTTCATAAAACAATTTAAATTACAGCTTGAGGAATCTGACAAGAAGGTTTTGTAATTTTCAGGGGGGCTGTTCCCTGATGGCCTAATCCTGCAAGGGCTAAGTACCTCCAATCCTCCCCAAATCCCTGGGAATCTGATCTAGCACTACCAGGCTGGATCAGAGCCTCCCCGCCGCCACCTCTTTAGTTTTTAAGACCTTAAAATTATTAACCTTATTACTTCACCAGTGTTGTGGCTTCGCCATCCCTGAAGGAACCCTGAAGTCTTTGACGATTTTGCACCACCAGCACGGCTTCTCAGGAAAGGTGCCAACATGGCACAGGGTTTTGAATGCAGATGAGTAAATTAGCTCAAAAAAGACATTAGGACAATTTATGATGAAAAGACAGACCCAAGGTCACTTCAGCTCTATTTCTAGTCATAGCTGTGCTTTAAGACCATGATAATTTTATTGAAAGATGTAGTTGTGTAGCTTTAAATTCTGACCAGATTTTCAGGAGTACAGAACACATGTTTAACCACTTTACCTCCAGGAAACTGGGGAATGCTGAGCACTTCACCTTATCATACCAGGTGTCTGGTGCTAAATGAAGACTGAAGAGAGACTTCCCAATAGATGGTACCTAAACAGAGGATTGGCCATCAGAAATATGCTGTTACCTGCAGAGCTGGACTGTCATAATTTAATTTGTTATGACAAATCAAGAAGCAAACTGGTGATCACTGAGGCGATTTATCACTATCTCAGCGTGATTTTATGATGGACAGAAAAAAAAAGTGCATGCCCTGATCTGCAACTATTGAAGAGCAAAACGTATGTAGGTGACAAAAAGCTTAATCCAAACCAGCAGTACCAAGGCCACCAAGAAATGGTCAGCAGAGGTGTCTTGTAGCCAGTAAGAAGAGGTTAGCAGAAGCAGATGCGTTAGTTTAAGCATTGGCTTACAGTGAATGTGTTTAGAAGAAGTGGGTACAACAGGATTCCAGCACTTCTCCTTTCCCACTCGCCAGGGGACTCCAGCGGTCTGCAAGTTGGCCGGGCCAGTGCATTAGTTGGTAGCAGGCAGTTCACCCACATCTGAGGTAGGTGCAAGCCAACCATTTGTTCTGTGACAATAGAACCACAGCAGTTTTTACTCAATGGCATGCACTCGCTACATCTAAGCTTGACGTTAAAGATATTCAAATTTTTTCAGCATTTTCCAGAACCAGGTACCAAAGACATTTATCAGAGAGGTCCAAAGCAACAAATTAGGACACCTCTCCCCCCCAAAAAATAAAAAAACTCAACCCACAGAGTTAGACCAAAGTTGTTGCAATAGATTTCCACAGATGGATTTTTTTTTAAGATAACTGTTGGATTTTTAAGACAACTTTTGGATTTTCTTATGTTACATAATAGCAACTCGCATGGCTTTGCAACCCCCCCATCTAATGGTGATGCATCCTACTGTTTCTTCCTCTTTTAACTAATCCTGTGATATTTGCACCAAATATTTACAGTTGGGATCCCCACACTTTTTGGAGGGGTACTTTTCTCAGTAGTTTAAAGTAGCTTTGCTCTGTTCAACACACAGTAAAGATGGTAACTGCCTGAGTACATGCCATGGGAGGTTAGTGTTGCGTATTTGATAGCTAACTGAGAGGACACGTGGGGCTACAGATGGATGCGATTATTCCTTGTGCAACCTAAGGCAAGACTCATTTTTCCTTTTAACCAAATAAAAAGAAATCAAAGTTGGCTTAAAAGATACCAAGACAACTTAGGAGGACCGTTACTTAGAAAAAGTCTCTCGCTGAGCACTATGAACTCATGAAAGACAGGTTCAAAAAATCAAATTTGCAACTCGGCATCTCCCAAAAGCTTCAAAAGGCAGTCTTAATGCCACCGAAAAGGAATAACCGTTCAGCTTTTTCACATGTTGTGACACAGTCTCAGCTATTCAGAGCTCTTTCCCAGGGCACTGCCATTGACTTCTCTTGCTTAAAAAAATCCAAAATATTTTTTTCTCCCAGTGGGAGCACTTTACCCATTTCCCTACAGAACCCAAAGCCTCAGTCCTACATCTGGACACACTCAGCCAACACCAGGCTGCCCAGACATCCGTATCAGCCTTAGCCATACACCCACCATCACAGCCAGCTGGAGCTGGACTCCCAGTCACGCCACTCAAGCCAGATTTTTGCCATCCAGAACATATTTACAGATGCCGCACACATCTGAAAATGCTGGTTCCACCCCAAGCCTTCTGAATTGCTCTTTTTGCACGTTCTAGCCAATAGCTTATGTGCTACAGTCCTGCACTATATGTGCAGGAAGGGGAATGATCTCTTGATTTACACACTTCACTAACCAGCATGTTGCTTGACACCAAAACACTGTCACTGTGCCTTTTCGCTGCACCTCACATCCGCACCTCAGTGGGTGCTTGCAAAGGATTAGCTTTTTGTTCCAATTAAAATTTGAGATGATATTTCCCAACTTGTGCAACTTTCATCCTGCAGATGGGTAAGCCTCTGGATGGAGACGTAAAGCAACTTCTTGCAGCCAGTGTGCGTTGAAGCAGGAATAGACTAAAATCTCAGAGGACTCCTAGTCATCACTTCTCCGCTGTGTTCTCCGACCACATTCTCTCTATATAAACAAAGGCTCTGGCCACTGCAGTGTGTTCTGGCCTGCTGTAAAGTGTTTCGTCAAGGAATCGCTGATACTTGAAAAAGAGGCAGCTTTAGTCAGGCTTTTCTCAGTGCCAGGGTCTCTGTCCAGGAGTCTGGTTGTCAGCAAAGTGTAGGGAGATGCAGACAGTGAGACTTTGCAAACTGCGCGTCTAAAGACAAGTCTTAGTTATAATCTGGTTTAATGAATGCATCATTATTGCTCCAGATTAATATTAGTCCAGATTATTGATAAAATGCTTATGCCAAATAATTATGGGTATTAACTTTACAAAAATTGCATCAATAGCCAAAGAACGCTCTGCTTCCAGAAACACCAAACCTGGCTTATGCTTAGCAAAGTTTGAACATTGCTTATGCCCAAGGAGAAGTGACTCCTGCAGGGTGAACAGTAACACAGTGGTTAAAGCACTCTTTGAACTGGGACATCAATCAGGTGCCCAGTCAGCAACAGCAAGTCTAGATCGTGCAGATGGCAAAGTGTCACTGAGAAAGGCCAAACAGGGATTTCTCCTGGGTGAGATACTTCAGAGTTGAACTACAGACCTCCTCTGAGAGGGATGGAGTGAGGCTGGGGGAGGAAATGTTGAAAACTATCAGCTAGATAGAAGAAGAGCCAGAAGATCTTCAGCTAGCATAAATTGGTGCAACTCCTTTTGTATTAGGTTTCTGTATGACGAATAAATCTACCTGGCATGAGCCAGAAGTTTTACTCCCAGTTCAAACTCCTTCTGCACGTACAAGACCAAGCCCATTTTCTTAGAGAGACACTTTTCCAGAGTTACAACAGCCCCTTCCTTCACTCTCCTAATGAGACCTCAGTCCAGGGCCCTGTACGTCTTGAAAATTGTGGATAGGATTATAAATAGCATCACAGTTCTCATGAAATACAGGAAAAATAGAGACCTGGCCTCAATTCTATGGTAGAAATCAGATGATCTTTCAAATCTGGGCACTTCTAAGGAGCACTAGGGGGGAAAAAAAAGAGTCCTCAGTCCATTCTGGGAGGATTGAATGGAGTTGAACTTGCTGGTCAAACTCAGCCTTTTCCTGAGTTTGACTTTTTAGCAACAATGCAACATAGATTTCAGGAGACAAGAAGGCCTTGGCTTGGCTATTCCTCAGCATATTTTTGCTCAGTGTATGAGAGAGAGCAGAAAGACAGAAAGTCGTTGCATCTCTTTTATCACTTGAAGGGAGTTAATGAATCAGCGTGCTTGTCAGAGGGTCTCCTGATGAAAAAAATGCTCTAAAGAAGGGCTGGGTTACTGTGGCAGGGTCTTCCAGAGCATCAGAGTTTATTTGGGTGTATTCAGATTGGTTTAGAGCTTTGCAAAATGTTTGATACGCTCAGTCCTGTACATGCTAATCAATGCGTCAACCACAGCCCTTGAATCAACAGGAATTAATAGGCATTCACTACTTTGGACCCCCTAAGTCAAACTCCGAGTGTGCTTACTAACATAGCACACACTACTACACAGCGTACCTCATGGAACTGTGGTGTTGCACACACAATATAGGGCTGGAAAGTACGGCCACTTCTGTTATTTAATGCATTTGTTTTACATTTTCGCGGCATTGTTTAACTAAAAGCAACTACATACAGTATTTGGCGCACTGTCACATGTAATCGAGAGATAATGTCAATGGAATTGCATGTTGTCACAGGATAACAGCCTCCCGCTGTTGTTGAAATGCCAGATTGAAGCCGAGGCATTTATGGAAAATAAACGTCAAGTCAAAGCCAAGATGTTTATTTTAAAAACAAGAGACATGGATCTTGTGGCAATGTTCCACCATGTCTCTATTTCTCTAATAACAAATGTCCAGTGTGAATAAAGCCAAGTGACAGTTTCTTCCTGGGACAACACAGAGAGGGTGAACCCTGATGACTTCACATGGAGACTTGCAGCGTTGTTCTCACCTGCCTTCCTTCAGTTCAGGTTTTAGTTAAACTGTCCAGGTAATGAACGTAAATGTTTCTCACATGTATGCTGAGTTTACGAAGAGATTTAGGAGGACAGCAGGAAGAAAAAGGGTCAGCAAATGCATTTTTAATTTGCTTGCCTTTTAATTTGCAGCCCTTTTTCTCCAGAAGAAGAATGACAATAACATGAAGCTCACTGAAGTCAATGGGAAGCCTCCCAGGCGTTTCAGTGGGCTTTGACTAATGCCTTAAGAGAACAAATAATTAATATTTTAAGAGGTTATTATGTTTATAATGGTGGTGCCTGGATTTGATTGCAATGAGGGCATGACTGGACCAAGGCTGACAAGGAAGACAAGATCCTTGGCTGCACAGTCACCCCTTGCACCTGGCAGGCAACTGCTCATCCCGGCTGCCGGCCCACAGGAGACTTCTGCTCTGTCCATGCCAGGCTCACAGCCACTGAAAAACCTTCTTTTCGTTTCTCCAGTAAAGCTTCCTTAAATCCAGCTGGTTGTCCAGCAGCAAAAATGATGAAATTTATTTTTCTTTGCATGGGGAAAACTGAAGGTTACTTGTCAGGACCAAAGTTGCTGAGATATGGTAAGAAACCATGTCAAAGCTAAAAGTAAGAGCTAGAAATGTCCCCATCTTACACACGATGCAATGTGATCCAAAGTTGAGAATTAGAGTTTTGTCAAACCTAACTATAAAGGCCTGAGTGATGAGACATACACTGCTACTCCTGGCAACCTAATGGGTTTGACATCCTAAAACCTCCTTCAGATATTCATATCAAATTTTCCCTTTCATCACATTACCACTCATTAAATCTCCTTGTATTCATCTAAGTTATTCCTCTCCCTCCCTCACAATTTTTTCTTCCTCCAGCTAGAATAAGAGATTATGTCTTCAACAAGCTAAAATTGCCTCTCCATTCTCCTCGTCTGCTAACCCTACCATCCTTCTTTAAACCTTCATCCCCTCTCTGCCAACATCCTCCCTCTCCAACCAACCTCACAGGCCACATAAGAGCGCCAGGACGTGGTACACATTGCTCAGAGCACCCCTGGAGATCCAGGCATGGTCTCCAGCAGCAAGTTACCTGCCTGTCTCCAGGACACAGAACTGGCAACAGCAAATCCACTGCCCCCAGTGCTGCCCCAGCCACTGAAACAACGAAGGAAGGTGTTAGCCCCAGTGCTCAGACCCATTCCCAGTGCCCTGCCCCACTGATGGTGCTGCTGACGTTGTGCTGCGTATGTAGAAGCATACCCTCATCTTGCAATCTGTTTTGGATGGAGAGAGAGGGAAGAAAACAAGCAGAAAGCTGTGCAAATCATCTCAAAGGACCGGGTTTAAAAATATACCTAGATAAAGCACTTCAGTTCCTGAAATGTTGAAGCTTCACAGCTCATGCCAACAGGGTTCCTCAAATACAATACATGTTGATTCTCATCAGATCTATCCATTATCCTCTGTGCAATGTAAGACTGATCTGTCCTAATAACTACTGTGAGTTTGGGCTTTTTTTTTTAATGACTTCCAAAGGGAAAAATAAATTAGTTGCTCATTAAAAACTGTGATCTAGAGAACAAGTAGAAACAAGTCATTTCAGTTCTGGAAGCTCTTCTCTTGACCTGATATCCTTAAATAATATGCAAACAAAGAGCTATATTAAAATCATGTTAAGGAGCTGTCTGAAAAACAAAAAAAACCAAAAAAAAACCCCAACAACCAAAAAAAAAAAAACCCAAGGAAATTTTGAGTTAGGAGATCTGCAAAAGGTAACGTTCTGAAAGGGGTTAAGCCTACAGTGATTATTTGGCTGCTCTGTGCTGCAAGGGCCAGAGGGATGTTCTCTACAGAAATCGTAAATTTGCTTATTTTTTCCTTTGGAGAAGCATTGTTTCCCAAAGACATTCTGGCTCCATCCCTGATCTGGCATTCCAGATTGATGCTTGTTGAACCAACAAAGATACTGGGAAGCAGCACACGATTATGCGTCTTCTGGTTTATCGCATACTTGTGAGTAATTTCCTTTACTTCTCCAACCTTTCAGCTTATCTTCTCTTATGGTGGGATGACGATCTCCAGCTGGAGATCTGATAGGACAGCTTGATAGGTGAAGAGCTGACATTTGATTAGATTGTGGTATTTATTAACTGTATAAAGATACTACAGCAGTGATGGATCTGAACAGATGACAGATGGATGATGTTCCAGGAATAGCAAACAAAACAGCTACATGGTACCCCCAACTTTGCTTCCCACTGCCAGTGTCATCTTGGGAAAAGTATTTAAGATTTTATCAGAATTTGATCTGGCTGATTTTGTGCTAAAATGGACTATGCACAAAATTCATCCAAGTGTCTCAGCTGTTGAAGGCTTTGGTGTGGTGATGCACCGCAGGGCTCGTACCTACTTTAAGTGTTCCAGCTAGATGCAGAAAATAAAAAATTGTTTCTATCCCACAGCTCCACTGTCCTAACCCGATTTCAGATAATTTTTTTTAAAATCAAGATTACAGATACCAGTCCTGGACAAATATTCCCAGCCACAATCTTTCTGCTTTTCATTCAGCATAAGGTCTCCCTCTGTTCTTGAAGATGCCATGCCTCCCACCCTTCCCACCAAAAAGGGTCGCGCTTTGGTCCAGCAGATGACGAGCAGCCACACAAAGTCCATGGGAACAGGAGGGAATGTTTTGCCAAGCAGCAGGTCTGTGCTGGTGTGTGCCCTTTAGTCAGGGTTAAATAAACAGCGTGTAAATAAATAAATATTTTTCTCCCAGGTTGTGCCCTTGTAAATCAAGTCTAAACCTGGAAGAGATTTTTATGGTCGAGCTGGAACAGCGGAGTAGCCTTAGCAGAGTAAATATATGGGGGAGGATGGCCGGGGGGGGGGAATAGTGCTGCTTTTCGGTTGCTCCCAGAGTGCTGTGGGGAGTGTTTGGTGCTGCTGTGAGACATGGTGATGATTTAAAAAAAGGAGAGAGGGGACATCGCTCTCATTTACCCAACAGCTGTTTCACATTATTTTAAGAGGTTTAAAAGAGGAGTGAAACACAGCTAAATGCACCCAAGAGTAATCTTCTGGCTTTGAAGCGGAATAGAGGGCTGAGTAAGTGAGTGAGAATCCAGACCAGCCAGTTTCATGGAAGTGGGGAGCAGCCAGGAAGGGATTTGCTCAGAGTCTGTTATCTGGGCGTTACAGCTGCGGGATGCTTCATGTACTTTCTTGGTCATTACCAAATAACAGTACCAGCACTCAGAGCAGTCCCTAGATTTAGTGTGGTTTGACCACACTGTGGGCTGCATTTATGAAAGCCCAGAGAGACCTGTGCGAGGCAGCGGAGGAGAGCCAGAAATGGGAGCTGGGGCTTCCACCGTCCAGCCCTCCGGTAGCTTGGTCCAGCAGGGCCAGGGAATCCGGAGCAAAGAGAGCTAACGATGGAGAGATGCAGGGGACAGGCCACAGCCACAGTCCCCGCACAGACCTGGTAGCACCATCCCTTAAGACAGAAGGTTTTACATGGGGGCCCGGCCAGCGGGGCGCTGGGGATGCCCGGGCTGGGGCAGGAGGCACCGACCATGGGGGACTGCGAATATGGGACTTGTCCCTGACGGGCACGTCCCATGGGAGGGTGCCCGTTGCTTTTCAATGAAGAACGATGCCAACAGCGCTGGTATTTGGCGTTTTCCTTTTTCCAGGGGTAAAAAGGGGGAGCACCTGCTCCAGCAGCTCGCAGGGCTGTGCCTGGCAATGGAGGCATGCGGGGCGTCTCTGGCACGAGATGTGCCCCCCAGCACTTACGCCGCCTTCCCACCGCTGGGGATTCGGAATCCGCCTGCCTTGGGGCTGCAGGGGAGCTGGCAGAGCCTGGCTTTGGACTGGAGCTGCAGGGGAGCTGGCAGAGCCTGGCTTTGGACCAGGACTGCGGCGAGTTTTCGGGGTACGAACCCGCCTTTTCCCAAGCCCCGATGCGGAGCGCTGCTTCAGCTGCCGGCCGGCTTCNCAGCCCCGGCAGCCACGGCATGCCGTGTCCCCGGCAGTGCACCCCGCGGGCAGGAGCGCACCCTGCCCGCACCCCATGCCTGCCCCGCACGGACCCTCCCCGGGCCGCCCGCCCTGCCGGACGGGGCAGCACCCGCGGGACAGGCTGCGGCAGGGCGCCGCCA
>VWZZ01007170.1:205969-271764 GCA_013399095.1 Psophia crepitans
AGGCAGCTGCCCGCCGAGCTGCTGTCGCAGCAGTGGGCTGTGGGCATGAGCCTGCTGATGGCCCTGGTGGTGCTGCTCATCGTGGCCGGTAACGTGCTGGTGATCGCGGCCATCGGGCGCACGCAGCGGCTGCAGACCCTCACCAACCTCTTCATCACCTCGCTGGCCTGCGCAGACCTGGTGATGGGGCTGTTGGTGGTGCCCTTCGGGGCCACGCTGGTGGTGCGGGGCACCTGGCTCTGGGGGTCCTTCCTCTGCGAGTGCTGGACCTCCCTGGACGTGCTCTGCGTGACGGCCAGCATCGAGACCTTGTGCGTCATCGCCATCGACCGCTACCTGGCCATCACCTCACCTTTCCGCTACCAGAGCCTCATGACCAAGGGTCGGGCCAAAGCCATCATCTGCACTGTCTGGGCCATCTCCGCGCTGGTCTCCTTCTTGCCCATCATGATGCACTGGTGGCGGGATGACGACCCCCAGGCGCTGGAGTGCTACCAGGACCCGGGCTGCTGCGACTTCGTCACCAACAGGGCTTACGCCATCGCCTCGTCCATCATTTCTTTCTACATCCCCCTCCTCATCATGATCTTTGTGTACCTCCGGGTCTACAGAGAGGCCAAGGAGCAGATTAGGAAGATAGATAGGTGTGAGGGCAGGTTCTACGGCAGCCATGAGCAGCCACAGCCGCTCCCGCCCCCTCACCACCAGCCCATCCTCGGCAACGGCCGAGCCAGCAAGCGGAAGACCTCCCGCATCATGGCCATGAAGGAGCAGAAAGCCCTCAAGACTTTGGGCATCATCATGGGGGTGTTCACCCTCTGCTGGCTCCCTTTCTTCCTGGTGAACATTGTCAACGTCTTCAACAGGGACCTGGTGCCGGACTGGCTCTTCGTTTTCTTCAACTGGCTGGGCTACGCCAACTCCGCTTTCAACCCCATCATCTACTGCCGCAGCCCCGACTTTCGTAAGGCCTTCAAGAGGCTGCTCTGCTGCCCCTGGAAAGCTGACCGGCGGCTGCACGCCAGCGGCGGGGAGCTGGCCCCTCTGCCCGGGGGCTTCATCAGCACCGTGGGCTCCCCTGAGCGCAGCCTGGGAGGCACCTGGTCCGACTACAACGGGGGCACGCGGGGCGGCAGCGAGTCCAGCCTGGAGGAGAGAAATAGCAAAACGTCCGATTCGGAGTCCAAGGTATAGGGGGGAGGCATGGGGGGGCCGCGTCGGACGCGGGGCAGGGGGCAAGGCAGGCAGGGAGGCACGCAGGAGCAGAGAAATCCCCGGCGGCTGCCTGGTGGGACGGCTAACGCCGAGCAAAGCGGATCCCTGGCTTCGCGGGCAGAGAGCAGGTGTTTACTTAGGAATTAAAGCAGGTGAACTCGCGTACGACATACCTCATCCGAACCGACAGCAAACAGGAAACCCACTGACTGGCGAACAAAGGAAACGAGCGGCCCAAAGGTAGCCAGCTTATATTTAGGAGAAGCTTTCGGAGGGGGCTGTGGCAGCGCCCTTCGCTCGGGCGCGTTGTCCCAGGACCGCGCTGGTGGTCAGACCTGAGCGTGGAGCTGCTGGCGTTCGGGGTCCCAGCCGTCGCCCGCCTCACGCGGGGCTGTCGGGCACCCCGGGTTTCGTTCCCTCACCCGCGGCACCGGGCAGATTTGGGGGAGGCACAGGGTCCGTGCTGCAGGTGCTCCAGAGAGAGACCGACCTGCGAGCAGGATGAGTTTTAAGCTCAGAGCCTCGGAGTAGTGATGAGGAAAAATAATGAGGAATGAGGAGCACAGGTATATTTTGAAAGGGGGTAAAAAACACCCCCCCCAGCCCACACTCTTGTGCTTTTTCCCTGTGCATCAGCGGGCGGTGAGTTGTTGTGCTTATCTCCTTCAGCCAGACCGTAGCCGTCAGGCTGAGAAACTTCTACCTCAAACTGTGCATATTGTACAGGGGAATAAACGGACCGTGTTTATATTAAACAGCATATTTACATACCACTGGTAGTATTTTATGAAAAAGGGGGGCGGGGNGGGTGGGGGGGGGGAAGGGAAATCCTGGCAACAACAAAAATTTACTGCACATTTTTCTAAAAATGCCGACAAAGCCGGTTTTTTTGCACAGTGTTGAGAGG
This sequence comes from Psophia crepitans, assembly GCA_013399095.1. Lineage (NCBI taxonomy): Eukaryota > Metazoa > Chordata > Aves > Gruiformes > Psophiidae > Psophia > Psophia crepitans. The sequence continues at coordinate 208,092 of VWZZ01007170.1, forward strand.
TGTAAAGTTATTCGAAGATGTTACTTGCACGCACGTACACACGCAAATTAAAAATGAGATGGAGGTTTGAGTAACACCGACCCTGACAGTGATTTCTGGTTTTGTCTGATCTGTTATAGTTTTATTTAGAGAGTGACTTTTTTTTTATTATTTGATGAAGGTACTGTAAATATATCCATATTATAAATTAAAATATCTTAAGGGACTTTATTATTTTTATTTTTATTTCCAAGTGCCCACGTGAATCTGCTGTTATTTTAGCACTTGTGTGTCATTTCCATTTTCCTCTCTGTGTGTGTTTTATAACATATTTATACTCTGGTGCAATTTACTACTGTGTAAGTAATTGGTCTATGTGCAATAAATACCATTGCAGCACAAGCAAGCGTGTCTCTGTAGGTTTTGAAACAATACCTACCTATAATGGGAAGAACAGCGTTTGTTTTTCTCCAAAGATGGCTCAGATTACCAACACAGCTCTAACTAATGGCTTTTCCTGACACAGTGTTTTAAAAAACGTGTTTGAAACCCAATAAGGTTGTGTTCCTGTTGCACCAAGGTCTGCCGACTTCCCTTAAAATTAATGGCTAAAGACAAGGTGTTTCCACTCTGATAATGAATACACTCCTTTTCTGTAACTATTCCTTTCTGGAATATACTCTTTTTTTTTGTTTGTTTGTTTTGTTTTGTTTTGTTAGGAGTATGCGTCTGGGAGTCAGGAGCCCAGAATATTTAAGATTACAGCGGATGCTTAATTTGAAAGCTTAAAAATGGTCTCAAGTAGAAAGCAAGCTCCGTATGCGGTACATGCCGCCCCACAAGTAAGTCCACCTCGGGCTGACAGTGGGCCTGATCCTGCCCAAGCGAGGTGGGTGGTGAACGTCCTGGTGGGGTTGGGTCCCGGTGCTGAGCGTGAAGGTTGGAGGAAACCCCTGGCTGAGAAGCAGCAGGAGGAGGCTCGTGCACTGTAAGGGGAGATGGCAGCCGAGGAGCTGGTCACAGGAGTCCAGGCTTGTGTTCCTTTTTAATACGGAAAAGGAGTTAACCTCTGAGGGAACGGCTGGGGCGTAACTGGAGCAGGATCAGGCTCTGGGACAGACTTAAACACTGCTGAAACCAGGGGAAACCTCTTCTGCTGTCACCGGCTGAAATAAAACCACCTAGTTTGTAGACCGTAGAGCTAACGGTCACGTGCAGCGTGGCGTCAGCGTGCCGCCGAGAGACACGTATTCCTTGGGGGCCAGATTGTGATAACTGCACGTTATATCTTTGACTGATCCAAGGAAGGAGGTGCTGTGAACAGAAGCGCTGCAGGTTTGGGTCTTTGGTCCCAAAGATTGTCATCCTTTATTGCTGCACAAAGGTACGGTGTATCCTTGTGGTTTCATAAAGTTTTTATTACTGCAATGAATACATGGCATATGGGGCAAAGAAAAGGCAGTACAGGATAAAAGTGAAGCCATTTTTAGCTTTATTAAACTCAGAAGTATAGTCAAATTAGAAATCAACTCCCAGGAAGCGTTTTTCCCAAAGCCAGTTCTTCAGAGTGGTGGGCAATGGTTTGTTTTGGAAACCATTTCTTCATATTTTTTTTTGTTTTAAAAATGAAGGAATTTATCTTTTGCAGTTTCGAATGATGTATTTTCAGGGGAAAAAAAAAAAGTTACTTTTTTTAATGCAAGGACAAAATAAAGGGACCAGGGAGGTAAATAATACTTTTCCATTGATGTTACTGGTGTTCAGTGTGAGCTGCAATTAACGGTGTCTCCCTTGATAACAGTGAAATGGGCTCCTTAAAATGCCGGGGTGATGTCAGATCAGGTGCTGAGTGAAGTAGGCTCTGCCACCAATTTTTTTTTTTTTTAAATTTGTTTTTATCTGTGATTCCAGCAAAGGCAACAGGACCAGAAGGGTGCACGGGACAGCACTGTCTGACGCCGGCCACTGCAGCGAGGTGTTGGCTGCGCACGTTGGGGTTGGGATGGGATGGGGAGGCAGCGCTGCTGCCCTCCTCCTGCGCGCTGGCGATCTCAGGGAGCCAGGGCAGGGCTGGGTCCCTGCCTGCTAGGTAGGGCAGGGCAGGATGCGGCCCCAGCACACGGCTGGGAGCTGAAGGGGCTGTCGAGCCCTCATCCTCCGCAGGATGCTAGATCCTGGGGCAGCGGCGGCCTGCTGCGTGAGGTGGGACAGTCTAATGGACTTGAGTCTTCATCTCATGAATCAGTTCACATCCTTAATTTTAACTATCCGAACACTCGTGTACTTAGACTTCAAAAAGCGATGGAAGGACCCTCAGGTAGGAAATTTATGGCAAGAACTTGCCTACCTACTCCTGCCACGTAACTGCGCTGGGTCATGCTTTCCCTGGACAAGTGTAATGGCACGAAGAAGGTGAAGAGCAGGATGAGTTTTGCTCGGTGGCCTCAGCAGGGCCAGCTGTGTGAGCAAAGTGGTCAGGATCCGTCTGCTGTTGAGTTTTGGCCAGTCAGTGACCTGCTGGAAGAGTGTGGAGGCTGGCACATCGAGTCCCTCCGTAATCCGCCTGGCAGTGTGGGTGGTGGATGCACGGTGTGAAAAAGATGGTGGCACAGTAGCGGTGTGGACAGAGCGGGACATATGGCACGCACGTGTGTGAGGAAGGGGGGGCTGCTGGCAAGCAGTCTGCCGCGGGTCACGCTCAGAACAGGCTGTTCTCCGCGGAGAAGAAGGACGATGCTCTGAGGAGTGTTACGGGGCAGCTGAAATACTCCGGAGGCAGTGAGTCAAACGCTCACGATGAATTTTTTTTTTTTTCTGACAAAAACCAGACGTGGATTAGCGATTGGAGTCGCGAGTTGGAGCGTACAGGTGGGCATGCAGCGGCACACGTACGTGGGCAGGGAGGGAACAGCGGAGAGCCGCAGGCCCGCAGGGAGGGGAGACACAGGGAACACAAATCCACTCGGAGAAAGTCATTTGGCGAGGGTGCCTGCGCCTGAGACTTCTCCATGCGAGACGCCCGATTCTCGAAGGCGCCGGCCGTGCTCTGAGCAGTGTTTGCTCAGCACTTCTGAAAAGCAGGCTGCATCTCTCCACGTGCTCAAATGGGGCTATACCGGGTGGAAAGCCTGGCTTCGTCTTTCTGTGTGTTCGAGAGAGTTAAGGATGTCTCAGACGCGGCGGGCGGTCCAAGTGCCTGCAGCAGTACCTCCCGCCGGTGAGAGCTGCACAGAAGCACTCCTGCAAATTCGCTGCCCTTTCAGACCGCGACCCTCGGCAGTAGCTGGCTGTAGCTCCCAGCAGTAACTGAGGAACTAATGAAGCCGTGTGCAAAAAAATGCGGCTTCAAATTATGATCTGAACTGCGCCCACGGTGCACGCAGCATTTCACCGCGTCGGCCGAGTGTTTGTGATACAGCGTGCACCGGTTCTTCTGCCAGCGCTGCTTTCCCTTTTGGGTATGCACGTGTTTTCGAGTAGAAGGACAACTTCTTTATCAGCTTTTTTCCCTAAACCCTATCTGCAGTCAACGTTTTATTAATAACTCTTAAGTGGCTATTCTGCAAACCTTCCTTGTGCTGCACGCTTTCCTAATTTATTGTGATTTCCCGTGCGATGGAGCGCCCTTACTTCCTTTATGTCGTATGTCAGCGGCGGGGCTGGAAATTGTGCAGCTAGGAACTGAACGAGCAGGCTTTCTCGAGGCCAAATGCGGTCAGGCATCATTGCCACTGGGAGCAGAATTTGACCTGATAATCTAATCTTATACAAGAGACTATCTCCAGAAAAGTACTGTTACCAGCAGTAAATGACCTCTCCTAATGAAGCTGGAGCAATTAGTCCTATTCAAGGCTGTCAAGAAAATGTTAACTGCTAAACAGCAGTTAACGTTGGCTAGCTCAAATAATGAGTGTTTTGTTTGCTGGTGTGTCTTAGATGATGTGTTGGGAAATAATTATCCCTTGATGAGCAGCCAGCTTTGTACTAATCAGAAAGGAGAAGTCATGTTCTGTTTGAAGGATTATACCTAAAAATAGTTCAGTTACCGCCACATCAACGAGTGAAATGAAGCAAATTCAGAGAGACGTACACACCTTCTTAACATTTTGCTTTTCATCCTAAAAAACTCATTGTTCAGCTGGAACTTTCTGTTTGAGCGTGTCAAAAGCACTAATACGATCTCCTGCAATAGCGCTGAGCACACCCCCCCCCGAGGAGCGTTACCCCATGCACCACTGACTCGCTTTCAGAGCCTGCCAAATTCCCCAACACCCCAGGAGGAAGTAAGGAGTCTTTCTCTTTCTATAAACAGTTGCACGTAATGTAAGATCAACAATATTTGTGCTAATCGTCTCGCGGAAGAAATCGATAGGCTTTGTGTTTGAGATGTCTGTACGCCTGCCGGTCGGTGAGGAGCAGCCGTGGTGACAGCAGGTGATGTACTCCTGCGATTCGGTAACTTCAGGCTGTCAAACTGTGCTCAAAAAAGTGACCGAGACGGGAAAAGGATAAAAAAGGTGATGCTGGTGAGCAAACGCAGGGCTGTCATTGTAAACAGCAAAAACTGGGGCACCTTTTGCCATGCTATAGGTGTTGGCTTTTCCCGGGAAAGTCTGATCAGTTTGGATAGGGATGCACCAGGCAGATGCACTATACAAATGCAGGTTAAGAAACATGAGAGGTAAGACACTTTCCATGCAGGACCATGCCACCATGGCAGCTGGAACATGCCCCAAACATCCTTTAAAGTTTTCCTTACTCTTTTTTGGATAATAGCAGCAGATGAAGCACACCTGAGCAGCTTCTCAGCCGACATAACCCTGCACAGCTCCCTGGCCATCCATGGCTCCCAGGACACGTGCCTCCCCACTGGCATCTCCCTCTCCCCTCCGAGGGGCTTCAGCTTATGCCGAGTTCTGTAGGACCTGGAGCCTTCCCCCAGCGCAGAGCCATCGTCCTCTTGCGTGGTGCCAGACAGGAGGTGCCCCATGGCACCCCCAGGGTGTCACCTCTGCGGGGCGGATGCGCGGGTGCTGCGGGATGCAGGGTGCGCCCAGGCTGCCTTGGCTATGCCGGGCATGCTGGTGCAAGCTGCCGGCCGCGCCGCTCCCCTGAGTCATTGCTCCGTCCTGCAAACACCAGCAACAGAATCAGGCCCACCAAGCTGCAAATGGGAGAGTGTTTGGGTTTGTTATGTAAACTGGCGATCAGCTTCCTGGGTCACAGAAACCGGCGGCTTGGCGCACGTGTTCGCTCCCGCCTGCTCGGCTCCGGGGTTTCTCGTGGTGGTGGTTGCTTGCTCAGCCATAGCGCGCAGCAGCACGAGTGTTTTGGCTGTGCCCCGGCAGCAGTCTGCACCCAGATGTGAACTGCACCAGATTCCGGGCAGTGTCTGGGTTTGGTCGGAGCCGTTCCTTCCAGGATGGATGCTCAGAGTTACCAATACCGGCTGCACCAAAGTGCAGAAGTACCAGACAAATTGGGAATGAACCCTGACCTCCAGGTCCACGACCTGAAGGAGAAAGCAGAAGCTTACCCAGAGTTTTGGCACTGCCATGGTTAGCAGCACATCTCAGACACAATGGTGTGCCTTTCCTGCCTGATCCTGTGCAAGGCACCGAATCCTGTGGTCCTTAATGAGATAAATGAGGATTTTCTACTAGTTCGGGGCTCCAGCCACTGACCACTGTTGTGCGTCTCTAGGCAGTGATGTACCTTCACACAACTGGCCTGGTGTCTCTCTCAAGACCATCGTAGTTAGACTTCTTCCTACAAAAACTATTTTGATAATTAGTCTTAGACTCATTGGAACAGTGGTTTGAAAGGCAGATTGAAGTGTGTACACCAGAGAGGCAGTCAGAGCCACTCCAGAGCTCACATTCTCAGCAGCTGCTGGGTATAGAAATATTTCGGCCACCGACAAGGCATTTTGCAGGGCCAGGTGGGTGCTGCAGCTCCCTCAGAGACTGTCAGCCACCCTCCCTCAAAGTGAGCCCGCAGAATACCCTGCCGCCGTAAGGATGGATCGCAGGGACAACGCAACAGTTCATGACAAAAGGTTCGGCACGTGGTAAAATTTAAACAGTGGTTCGTGGCCAAGATTTAAAGAGCGTTTGTTAAGAAGAAGGAATTGAGACAAGCCCCTGGCAGGGTTTCCTAGTGGGGAAGGGAGGACAACCGTCAGGGTTAAAGTTTCCAGGTACAGATGAAAAGTCCCTTGTTGGCTGGTCCAGCCAGCGTTACGGATGCCACTGGCACCCTGTGTGAGCCTTGGTGGTGGACAAGTGCTGTCTGCCCCAGCCACCCCCAGGAACACCTCGGGGTGCCCCCAGTGCTCCCACTGGTGTAATGTGCCCCCTCTAACTGCCCGAGCATCCGAGGGGACCTCAAAGGAGTCTCGCGACACAAAGGTGTGTGCCAGCCTGTGCCCCCCCTCGGGGCTGGCTGACCCACCATTGTGCTGCGGAGGGAGGAGCGCTTCCTCTTGGACTGGAGCAGGTAAACTGGGAGACGTCCCACAAAGCTCCTATTGTTTAACAGCTCGGCCACTCTGCAGCCCGCCTTCAGGGAGGGATGTTTTGTTTGTCTCTTCTTCCCCTAAATACTCGCTTGGGAGCCATCAAATAAAATCTCAATTAGCTCACTTACAAGGCGAAGCATGGCGTGGGATGCGTTCCCTGGCAGGCAGCTACCCCGGCTGTGGTACGGCTGCGGAGGCGAGGGGAGGCAGGAGGGGCGATGGGGGGGACCGTTGCTCACACGCCCCCTCCCCTGCTGAAGCATCCGTAGTACCCTGGCAGGTTCCCATCGCCAGGACAGCCGCAACACCAACGCGCCCAGGCTGCATCCAGAATCCCGGACCCTGACGCAGGAACAGCTGATCTGCTCACGAATCAGCTCACGTCACATACTCGGGCTTTTTGGAGCTTTTATGTAATATTTGGCGCAAGGCAGCTGCTGCTGCAGCAACTGCCAGGAACAACAGGTATTGTAACACTGCTCTAAACCACCTCAAGAGCATCCACAGGAGAGTTTTTGTTCCTGTTTCACTGCCAGGTGGTTCCCAGGTAGCTGGCAATGGGGTGAAGGCGAGTCTGTGGTTCTTGGCATCAGCCTGTCCAAGCCAGGGCTGGTGCTCACACTTCCATTGCGTGTCCCACTGCCCGGACTGGCTCTGCTGCCTGCACAGCCATGTGGGAAAGGGGCTCCTCTGGCTGAGAACCAGCCCTTTCAGAAAACACTTGTTTCAGCTCATCCGTGCAGGTTGCATGAACATGGCTAATGGCACGGGAATGCGCGGAGTGACGCGGCTGAGATCATCTGATTTGGTAGCGGCCCCAGTTTGGCTCTATTGCTGCGATCACAAACCTCATGTTCAGCGATGATGCTGCAGAAGCTGAGACCCAGACCAGGACCCTCTTGGCCTGTTGCTTTGCCTGACCTGTGCTGGAAAAGCAGGACTCGCCACCTAAACCTTCCCTCCCTGCAGGGGCCACTCTGGATAGTATGTTCAGAAATGTAACAGCTGAGCTATTCAACTTCTCATTGCATGTGAAAAGTGAAAAAAAAAAATCAGTTTTGTAGAAATATTTGTGCGATAGAAGAAAAACATGATTTAAGTCAGATTATCTGCTGTGCGACTATACCACAGCGAAGCGCGTGGGACAAGCTCCTCAGTTTTTGGGAAAGATCTGCACCAGGGGAGCTGAAAGAGCAACCGGGCGACGGCACTAAGCTGTCCCCAACTGCAAGAGGGTGACATGGCAATGCGCCCCGGGCAGTGGAATAATAATTCCCCAGGAAGAGCAGCTCTGTTTGCACAACGTCTTTGTGTGGATCCCAACACTGACGGGTACCACTGAGCTGCCAGTGACTGGTGAGTAATCCCCATCGTGCGTGTCTTCTGGTGGATGATGTTTAACTGCTTTTATTCCTGCACGCTTCGCTCATGTGGGGACAAGGAATGCAGTGATAAAAAGGCTGCAAGGATTTCAGTGTTGGGTAGCTTCCATCAGAATCTGCTAAGGTGTCTTTTAGGAAGGTGGAACATTCCTACGCTGCCATAATTAAGAAAGTGGCATTGTAGAGCAGGCTGGGCTTTGATCAGGTACTTTTTAATTGCACCGGATGCGCTTGGGCTTTTGCGTGGTTTCTTTGCCCTTATGTTAGGAGGCACCTCGTAAGTTAAACGATTGATGTTGTCAAATGCATGCCATTGGCACTCTGAGCAGATAATCCGTTCGGTGGCCTCAGCGGAGTCTATCGCAGGGCCCGTCTCCAGATAACGCCCTGGAAGAAGAACAATGGTGCTCCGAGCTCCCAGGGACCTCCACTCTCTGGTTCTGCACTTCAGAAGAGAAAAATTATCATTATCTGCATGGCTCAAGCTCCCTTTGAAATGCAGTTATTTTTTCCTCATACATTCCAAGTGTTTTTTACATGATATCAGCAAGAAACTTGAAACCCCCTTTGAGAAGAGAAAGATTTCCTGCAGCCCTACTACTAAAGAAAATGGATGGATCGAGTAGTAAAGTTCAATGACTTAGTTAGCATTAAATAAGAAAGAGAATAATGAATTGGATTTTGTGTGCCTGTTTTTCCTCTGCGGGGAACAGTCAGGCTAATGGATTTGCATTGCCTTCTGCTTCTGCTCATCAGTCTAGGTGAGTTCAAAACACTGCTGCCTTTCTGTGCTCTCCTTTCCCTGACCGCTCGTCACAACGTCAAGTGTTCGGAGCCTAGCAAACGCACCAGTTTACTACCATCAACGCCATCCTGACCAGTGCAAGGTTAACCCCCCACGTCCAGCGATGACTTGTGGCCCGCTGCGTGGACATCTGTGTTTTATGCTAGGTAGCTGCAAGTAGGCAATTCCTTACTTAGGGTGGACACTAGTTTCCTACTATTATGAGCTCAGGCCTTAACGTCCTTCAGGAGAGATGTTATTTCCACACTGGATTCACCAAAAACTGGTTGCTTCTCCAAACCCCTCCTTTGTTTATGGGCTTTGCCGAGCGCACCGTAGAGCTTTTTGTGGGGGAAGGAAGGGAGGTGGTGTAGGAGGAAACTATTACAAAGCTATATAACATAAACAACTTTCATGACATTCCAAACACCGCTTGGCAAGGAAGAGGTTAAAACTGGGGGAGGGGTGGGGGCGGGATGGGACGAGGAGGGAATCATTAGGGCAAAGATATAAATAGCGCACCCGGGAAGCCTGGGGAGGGACAGGGGGAAGCCATGAGTTGGTCCTAGATGGAGTGGACTCCCTTGGCTTGCTGAAAGCCTCAGGGTCCTCCCTGAGGCATCCCAGAGCAGGGGGTGCTCAGACAGAAACCCCGTATAACTGACTGCGAGTTGTTCCAAGGTGAACCTGAAAGGCGTTCAGCTCACCTGAAGACTTTCTGCAGAGCCAGAAACGACTGCTGGTCTTGCCTGCCCCTTCCTACCCCAAACCTCCGCTGGGTCCAGAGCTGGGGCGCTGCTCTCTGCCCGCTCGGATGGTCAGAGCAGGATTTCCGTTTTCCTACCAGCCTTGATGCCTCAGGCTTTCTGGTCTGTTTTTTTGTCCGAATGGGAAATGCATAATGAGAAACTGTTTAAACAACTTATGGTACAAGGAAACTCGCTGGAGTAAAGTACAGCATTATAATTTATTTCCAAGGAAATGATGCACTCTCCAAAAGCACTCCACTCAAGCACTGCAGTTTAAAGTTGCAGGATACTTGCTGGTCCTCTTCAGTGCTGCCCGCAGCCCTCACCTAGCTCTGAGCGTGGTGCCCGAGGAGGGCAGGAGTCTGCCGAGATGGTCTGCGCTGCTCTCTGGTCTTGCCACCAGCAGCCTCTCACCAGCAGGTTATTGCAGATCTTTGCAGGCAATGAGGCGCTTGATGTGGGTGTAATGCTGGTGAAGAGGTGCTGGGCAATGTTATATAAACTCTGGGCCAACAGACATGTTAAGATACACACAAACGTTAGTGAGGGTGTTTCCTTAACAATGTTTTAAACCACCCATCGCGGATGCGTGGGCCCAGATCACGCAGTGCAGAGAATGACCAAGCAAGAGACCATCTTCCCCACCCCGCGGTCTATGAGCAGGGTTGGGCACAGTTGAATGCCTGAGGTTCCGGAGGGGTCTGACAGAGCTGTCCTAACTGCTGGTTTGCGTGCATGGGTAGGTCTGGACAGCCTGTGCTGGTGAAGGAAAGCCCAGGAGCCACCGAGGCCCCGGCAGAATTCTCTTGTTCTATTTCCAGCCCTGCTTTTGAAGATACAATGGGCTTCAGATCAGATGTATTTCTGAAGCTTATCTGTATGAATATTTGACTGCTTATCCAAACGAAACAAAAACCTTCAAACCTTCTGAGGTCCATCCGTCAAAAGCCTTATCTCCCCGTGTCATTGTTCGGCTCCCAGCCGCTGCCGCTCAGAGCCTCCTGCCACCGGGGGCTCAGCTCTCCCCACCAGCTTTCCATCTCCCCTCTCCGGGTGGCTTCACGGCGTTATCCACGGTTACCCCCTTGGCTCCCTGCCTCTCCAGTGATGGCCTCTGCATTGCGTGCAGGAGCAGCAGGCCTGGGCTGCTGCATGGTTTGCAGCTAGCCAGCATCCTGAGAAGGCTCCATTTGTGCTGCTGTCCTGCAGCCCATCGTCTCCATCGTACGTACGGCTGCAGCCATGACCAGAGCAGAGCACACTGACTCTGCTTGGCCCCAAGAAAGCAGAACATTTGTCTTTTTTTATGGGATATTAATGAAGCCCAGATAAAGGAATGCAGTCTCCTCTAGCTGAGGTTCAAAGACTGAAATATCCAAGGAGAATATTTCCGATCCCCTCTCTGGTAAAAAGGAGGTTTTGTAAGAGGTTCTGTAAATCCTAGCTGTTGCACAGGGGGAGGTCAGCCCTTGCCACTGCTCCCCTCTGGCAGAAGCATCCTCACCACTGCAGTCAGGCTGCTTGAGATCTCAGATAGCACCCCTGGAAACCTAGGTGGGCTCTACCCCGCGGTGGGTGAGCGCGGTAGGTGAGCATAGCACGTGAGCCACCAAGATGTGTTAGGAGCATGGTGAGCATGCAGGGGGGCAGCAAGCAGCCCTGTGGAGGTTGCTGGCTGGGTGAAACAGCCGCATAGTCAGCCTTATCCCCCATTTACACAATGCGTTATTCAGCCTTGTCAGAAGAGCCTTTGCAGCGCTTGGTATCGGGGCCACAGTTTCTTGCTTTGAAGCTGAGCTGGCACAAGAAGTCGTCTGCAGTCCTGCCATCCCGTCAAAGCTGTGGCCAAAAACAACAGGGTGAAGACTTCGGAAAAAGCCACCCATCCACAGTGTAACCGAGTAAAAATGGGGACCTGGCTGGCTCAGGGCTTCAGAACAGCTTTTCAGCACATCAGTGGTTGAAATCCTGTGCACAACAGTGGGGATCAGAGGTCTCTGCTGCTTGGTACTGCCTGGTCTTGGCCAAGATCTAGACAACCTTTGGCATGGGGGTGGCCTTTTCCCATGGGAACTGTTTTCCTATGGTCCTTTTCACAGGAGACTCTGACCTGTGGGCTGTTGTTGCTCTCCTCCCTGTGGTTTTAATTCTTTTCTCTGTTTTGATAGTCAGAAGGGTAAAACTAATTCCTGTCTCATATGTAACAATGACTTTGACTCACTAGTAAGAGAATAAATGTACTTTTTATACTGTGGCGTATGGTAAGCTATTTATAAATATCATATCACTACTGGGTCATCTTCAGGATTTAAAATAAAGTTTTAATTTAAACATCATTTTCCAGTGTTGACAGATATGATAAATACATTTTTGTTCCAATAAAACCTAATTTCGACAATGTTTTGCAAAAATCATTACAAGCTAAGGATTATTCCCCTGATTTTTTTGCTTTGTTTGTCTCCATGTTCCAGTGTTTAGTTTAATGTTACATTCCATTATAGAAAAAAACATGTGTGGCTGCAGTAATGCGTTCACCAAGGCCTCAGCTTAAGGAATGGGAGGGTGCTCTTGAAAAGAATGATAGAGAGAAGAGTTAGCTCGTGTCGCAGAGACCTTGGGGCAGTCGCAGTTACCTTCTGCATCACTAAGGGACTTAATGCCTTCCTTGCAGCTCCATGGTGGACTAGAAGTTACCACCACTGGGAGATCCCCTGTCTTGAAGGGGCCCAAGACGCTTAATCTGGTGCTGGAGCACACGTACCTGGTCACAGCCCGAGCTCCCAGGCCTGCATGACACCACTGCAGCATGATGACAGCAATACGTTAGCATTGCTTCAGGGAATCACACATCTGTGCAACGGCCCAGGACCACAGGACCTGTCCCCAGGGCTCCAAAGGCACATGGGACTCCTTTTACACTCAAACTCCCTCATTTAAATCATGCCCACCGGTGTGAAGATGATGGTCACCTCCTCTGCTCCAGAGCATCCCTCTTCTCTTCCAAAAACTTCCTCTGGCTTCAAGACCAGTGGCAGACCCAGCCCCTGGGGTACTGATGCAGAGCCCTGTGGCAACTTTAGGCAATTGAGCTAACCTTGCTATTCAAGGCAATCCCAAAACAAAGCCAAACAAGAGAGCACAGTGGGACAAATTTCACATCTGGAAGGTGAGGTTAAACAGAAGTCCTCCATCTACAGGAGGGTTGCATTCCTGTTACCTGAGCTACCCATCCACTGCTGAGCTGAGTCCCTTTGCAATTTCTCTGGACTTTCTCTGGTCTTCCTGCTTTCCCGTGTACATAGCTCTGAGGAAGATCTCTTTTTCTGTAAACAAATGTTTTCATTCTGCAGTAAAACAGCTCTTACATCAGCATCAATCATACCATTGTACTGTTGATGCAAATGCTGCACAACAGAGCCCTTACATGTTGTAAGGTGAGTGGGTCAGCTCTTCAGCTTGAACAGCAAAAGCACAAGGAACAATGAGCAGGAAAACTTACTTTATAGTGCTTTAAAGCTGCTGTTTATCCTCTGAGCCCCGCAGCTTGCATCCCATATTTCTCACACCACCTCCCCATTAGTCAAACAAGCGACGGTGCTGTTTGGAGAGCAAGTCTGTGTGCTGGAGGCATGCAAGCACCAATGCTCGTATCCACATGGGCTGGCCTTCATCCGCGAGGAGCCTCCAGCTGCTGCGCTGGAAATACCTGGGAAAGGGGCATCCAGAAGGGGAGGGAGGTCTTCTTCTGGTGGGTTGCTATGTTGCTCAGGCTGCTTTCATGGCGATACCTGGAGGTCGTCATCCGGTGCGGCCAGCTATGATAATCCTTCCAGTGGGAACCGGTGCTGGAGGATAATCCTGCTGTTTTTCTTGGTTATCGTTTGCTTCAGTCACTAAGAGTGAGCAAACAGGATTATCAGAGCAGCGATTCAGGAGGTGAAGGTACTGCCGCTGTGTGTCTGTGGCTCTGCGGACACTGGTTTCCCAGGCAGACACCGGCTTTGCTGAGCAGCCTGCCCCGGCGAGGGCAGCGGGTGAGCCGCCGGCTCGAGGCCTTCGCTGCCGGCTTCTGCCGGCGGTCCTCGCTCGGTCTGTGCCGTGCCCCTGGGGAAGAGGACAGGACCCCAGATGCAAAGCCCAGGCTCTCCTGGAAAGGTGCCTCCCCCAGCTGCGAGTGGGATGGGGACTGCGGCGGCTGAAAGCTGGGCTGGGCCGAGGCACAAGCGGAGGGAGGACGAGGGGCAGCAGCTCCAGCCGGGCTGCCAGGCCTGCTCTGGTGGGGAAAGCCTGAGGCACCGCAACCCCCCGGGGTTTCCCAAGAACCAGCCCCTCCCTGTGAAACTTCAGAGCAGGTCTGTCCCTGCATAAACGCAGGATCATGCTTCCAGCAGACTTGTAAATCCCCGGAGCGCTGCGCTCATCCGTCCCCTCTCAGTCCTCCTCCGCCGCTCTTACCGACCAGCGTGCACCCTGGTGACACTCCTTGCTATGCAAGGTCAGTGCCTCTCTGTTCCTGTTTTACCACCTTTTCCTTCTGCTGTTCACAACCTCTGACAGCCCCCTGCCCCCCGCAATTCCCTTCTCCACAGCGAAGGAGAACGTGGAAGGTTCATGGCACCAGCCTTCACGCAGTGCCTACACGCAGGCGCCTGCTCCCCTTTACTGGTTTGCTTTGGGACTTAGCTGACACCTAAATTCAATAACAGCAAAGTAATTAGCTTGGCTTCATGGTTCTGTGACAATCTTGGCCCAAAGCTGTTTTAAATAACAAATTGCAAACTAAACACATGAATACCAAACTGCAGGAATAGGAACTAGAGACGTGCAGCTCAGGAAGGGTTGTTAAAGCTCCAGCTTGTAGTCATGCTGATAAGGCAGTTTCCAAGAAGTTGCCCAGCCCTTAAATTCTAGAAACTCTCTCTTCCCAGGTCAATAACCTTTTATGGACTGAATCCTGGTGTCATCCTACAAGCAAACACCGTCCAGGCAGGACCTTCTGCAAGTGATATGAGAGAAAGGAGAACACATGTTGCTAAGAAGGGGCTCAGAAACTTTCTAGCACAGAAAACCAAAACACGTAGTGAAAAGCACATTTGGTAATTCTGGTAGTTTAGAAAAGCACAAGAAAATGCTTCACGCAACATCAATCTTCTTTGGCCAAGCCTCCTGCTTGCCTGAGAGGGGGTCAGGACTGCTGCTCTCTCCTTCCTGCTCTGCACAAGCAATGGGCTGCAGAGCTGCAAGGCTTGGACTCCCTCCAGGGTCTCCCCTCTTCCCGGGGAGCGCTCGATCAGCCCTGGAGCAGGGCTCTGCACCCAGGCTGCCCCAAAACCAGCTCCCTCACAGCTCCACTCCCTGCTTTGCACCAGCCTTAACTTCAGACGTGAACAGAGGCTCTTTGGAGAGATGATTTTCCATAGCATCATGCCCATTAGCAAAAATATTCAGTGTGGCTCCAGTGAGAGCGCCGAGACGGGGCTGATGAGACTCGGTTGCTTGGCTCTCTCATTTCATGGGGATTTTTTAAAATATCTCATGCAGGTGTGGGAGTTGACACAACAGAGCACGCACCACATTAAGAGTCCGTCCGGCTTGTGTGCAAACATTGCTAGTCCCTTTTTAAAACTCTGAGGAGTTGTTTCATAAACACAACATATTTTGCTTAATTTCCAAATCATGTGCCATTTCCTTAGCGGGCCCGGTGGTGGAGGAGCCGCCCACGCGGACGGGGGCTGCAGCCCTGCGTCCTGCAGAACAGCGGTGTCCGTGCCAGAGCTGGCAGCAGAGCCAGGCAGAGGCTACCACCTGCTGGACCTTTCTCATGGACTCCCCGCTCTGACCCTCTCCACAATGCCATTTACCGACTGCACCGACCGATTCCCGGGCAACCGCAGAGGTGCCGTGTGCTGAGCAGCATGGCACAAACACCTCTCGCCAGCTCCTCCTCAATAACAGGGCTCGTGAGATGGAAGCTGTGTAAACAGTGGGGATGCTCAATGAGCAGCTTTGTGGGCCTGACTCCTTTGTTGCTCGTTTGGGGTCTGATGTGTGTTTTGCAGAGCCTGGGTGCGCTGTCTTCCTTGTTCTCTGCCCCTCTGAGCTAAGGCAAATTGCCAGAGTTTCGCCGAATTGGGAAACCTGCTATTTCCCTATCGAAACTTGCTCCTACCAAAAAAATAAACGACTCTCCCAATAGTCCTTACGACGGGGGAAAAAATTCATACATATGAATGTACCTGCTTGAATTTGCATGGCATCCCACCCTTGCATGGAGAGTCTTGGGGGGGCCTTCATGGGAAGCACCCTTGCATGGTTGGTGGTCTTCAAGGGAAGTGGTGCTGGAGCGTGAACTCGGCTCTGCCACGCCATCGCGCACCATCGCACAGGCAGCGTTCCCGAGCAGGCAAGTCGGGTCCACAGGGCTGCTGCTTTTGTCAGGGTGCAGGGCCTGGCACGAGTAATCCGGGCAAGCCAGGGTCACGTTTGTCCCACGCAAGGAGCTCAGCCAAATGACTCCCACTCACCGTGACTCTTGCAGTCTTGAGATTAAGGGACTTGGTACGTGTTTTGGATGGGCAAACTTTGGGGCTGAACAACCACTGCTGCTGATGTGTCTGGGGGGCTCATGGTGCTGCAGCATGTGCATCTCTGGGGCAGAGACTTCGTTTTTGCACCGAGCACGCTGAATGCTGTCAGTGTAATTTCCTGATCCAGACTTCTTTTGATTGACCTGCTCTTCTGAGATGCCCTGAGCCTTGGCAGGTCATGCTAGCTTCCACCTACAACACATCAGACCTCTGCTGCCCAGTTATCCAGGCTTCAGGAAGGTCACTGGAAGGACTCCAGTGGCCTCAAATAGGAGTTGACTCATGCCCCATGAGATCAGAACAAAATGTCTCTGCATATGAAAAAATATTATGGAAACTGTATCATTCATGCACAAAAACCTCACTTCAAATTTTATCGTATAAAATACATAATATTGTAAGTGGAAAGAAAAATTGCATGAGGCCTGGTGTGCATTAAAATTGTTGGCCTGTGAAAAATGTCCCTTCCCATAAACACAGCTGTTTCCTGGGGTCTGGCACACCAGTAGGCAACCAAAGCTAGAAAACTTGCACCCTTTCTGCACTCCTTTGAAGCATTCCTTTCTCTATAGCAGTAATTAATTTCTAGTTTCATCCCTTGTCTTGTCAAGAGTGGTCAAGAGCAAATGCTTACGATAGAGTTACCCACGTGAGGCAGTGTGGTGGCATGCGAGGTGTGCTTCAGGACCTCATAAACACAGCAGGGGCACCAGAGGGTGATGCCCAGGGCAGAGGTAGGTGCTGAGAGCACCCCGCAGGCAGGCTGCAGCACTGGCTCACTTAGGTCTTTGTGGGAGGTCTGACTCTGTGGCCAAATCCTGCCCCACTGGTGCTGGCCAGGATTTGACTGTGGTGCTCAGCAATGCAGAGTCCTTGCAGTTTCCACAGCTGCCATCTGCAGCTTGGTGGTACTCCAGCAGCGGCTGATTGCCATGGCCCAGGGAGCAGGATTTAGCCTATCACCTTGAGGAAAAGAGCAGAGGATGGCTTGGCATGCACAGCAATCGCAGTTCTTAGGGAAAAAATGAATTAATGTGGGCATTAACCAGCAGTTTGTCACACAGCCTCTAAGCCAGCTTCTGCTGGTGTGAAGTGTGCAGTGGAAAGCGACGGATACTTCTGCCTCCCCTCTGGCACCTCCAAAGCTCTTCAGCACTGGGAGCAGGTGACCACCACCAGGGCTGCTTGCTGCTCAGCAAACGGGAGGAGCCACCATGAATGCATCAGCTGCTGACTGCAAGTGGCTCTTTCCTCTGACCTGGGGCCATGGGGCAAACCATAGCTCAGCCTTTCCCTCTGTGCCAGGCTTCCCTCCTCAGGCAGGAGCACCAGGAGCTGGCTGCGGGCACTGCGGAAGCTCCGCCTGTCTCCTCCTAGGCTGGACCTAAGCAGCTTCCATTTATCGCTCTGCTGTGCCCCACTACCACCCCCCTGCGATATCTCTGTCACAGAGAGGTCCCACCGCACACTTTCTAGCACCTGGCCCTGAATGCAAACACACTCAAACTTCAAGCAACACAGAGCCAGGTGGAATAACCCATCTGCACCATTTGTCCACTATTACAACTAAATTACCTGGTTTTCCCCCAAAACACATGCAGCTCAGGCCAAGCAGCCACGCTGTGCAAGCCCATCAGGGAGCACAAGAGCTGTGAGATGCCTGACAGGCTCTCGGGCTCTCCTGCTCTCCTGCCCCAGTGTTATGGGTTGGCTGTGGAATGTGGCTCAGCTAACTGGGCTATACTGGTTCCCTGCTGGAGCATGTTCCCCTAACTGACATCAGGAGACATCCAGCTGCGATGACTCAGCTCTTCTTACATTCCAGAAATCCAACAAATAAATGTTTCTTGAAAATAAACTAGTGTTCTGTTTTGGGAAATGAGTGAACCATCAGCCTGGGCGTTCGTGTAGGGGGCAAAGCTTCACAAGGACCTGCAGGGCACCAGGCAGTAACACGAGCATCTCGCTCGCCTGCCCTCCCAGCTCTCCTCTCCTCCTTTGATGGGTTTGGAATGAGCTCTGAAGGTCTTACTGTGGAGAGTAATGATGTGTGAAAGCTCACTTTCATTTTTCACTCTACTTTTTTGGAAGGTGGAACATTTTACAGTTGACAGTACCATGCTAAAGCCATATGAGGCAAGCAACTATTTTTAACCAGACGGAGACTATCTGAGAGTCTACGGCTGAATCATTTTAAACAAGGAAGAACTCATGGGATCCAAAAGTGGTGCTGGGAAGATGAGGGTGGAAAGGCTTTTATCTGCACTTCTTCCAGTAACTGTTCAACTACTTCAGGGCTATGATGACAACTATCTGAGCGTGCCTCTGGGGTCACTTCAAGTAGTGGCTGCATTCTAGAAAATGCTTCTGCTTGGAGAGAGAGGTAGGCTCTCAGGTTAGATGAGCTCGAGAGGCTACCTGTGCTTGCTAACCCCCTTTGCACCCTGCACCGTGGGAGAGCTAGGAAGTACCCCTGAGTTACAACTCCCCGACAGGCGCGACCCGAACTGTGTTACAAGCCTATCGGCGCGTTGGTGGCTGTGACATTCATGCACAGCCTGTTAACGCTCCCTCGGAGCACGAGGTGGTGAACACGTGCACTGTATTTAGCTTTGCTCTGAGGTTTGTGGCTGCATTCGACGTGCGGCATTTGGCCTCGGTGCTTCGCTGAGCCCATGCAGAAGCTCAGCACTGCACCGTGGTGCCAGACCAAGGGCCAGGAGGAACGTTTTTGCGTTTGACCCCGCTGCGGTCTGCAAGGCTTTGTGGTCTGCAATGTTCTTCCATTTTGCAAGTGGAAATCAAACCTCCCTGGTTTGGTTTGGTATGTGGTCACTGGCCTGTCTTCTCAGTGCCATTGAAACCATGGTGGGACACATATCCTCAACCCCCTTTAGACCATCTCTTGGCTCTGAGTTCCCAAAAGCAGCTGCTCCTGGGTTCTTCTGCATTGAGAACAAAAGTCAAACCCTGTCCTGGGTTTGCATTGCAGCATGGCTGGGGCAGAGCATGTGGAGATGACACCAAGGCGTCACGGAGAGGTCCTGTGTCTGTTTGTCACACAACAAAATGTGCCTCCCTTTGGGGGAGATGGGAAAGTTCAAATGAAATCTTTCTCTGCTCAGCCATCAATATCACGTACAGGAGGAGCGAGTGCATATCAAGGGTAGTTCTAGCTGCCAACTTGGTGGCAGCCTTGAATGAGGAGCCATGGAAGGTAGGTTGCAGCTCTCTCCAGTGTCTCTGCCACACTGTGTCTGCCTCTGCAAACAACCTAAATGCAAGCTCTAAGACCAGGTGGCCTTTCTGGCTGCAAGGACCCACAAGCAAATTTAGCCAAAGGGGTTTCATGTATCCCCTTCAAAAAGCCACCAGGGTCAGTGTCTGCAGGATGGAGAACAGGGCTCAAAATAAATGATCCTTAAACCTGATGTTTTTAAGAGCAATTACAAAGCGAGAGGAACGCGACACAGGCTGCTGCGACATCCGCCGACCTCTGTACAAAACCCCGAGCACTGCGAAGCCCTGGCTCTGTGTCGGGTAGTTTTGTCACCGAGCTGTCACCTCGTGGTTTTGCTCTCGCTGTGCGATGGACCGAAGTGAGAAGTGGGGCTTGCATTGCTACCCGTGGTGTGAAACACAGTGCAAGCTGCACGCTCACACGTGTGGTCTGCCGGGCCTTGGAACGGGGAGACCTGCGACTGCCACATGGGCTCTCCACGCCTGAAGAGACCCAGAACTGCCCTTCCAGACCCTCCTCCTCTCCCTTTCCCCCTGGTTGTTTCTGATCTCACCCACCCTCTCAGGAAGGGACAGCTCGCTGACCGCCACCAGCCCACCCGTGCAAAGCTGACCCGGGCCTTCTGTGTGAGGGAACGTGCAGTTCGGCTGGCGCCGCTCGGCATCCAGCGTGCTCACGCTTGCACGCCACGCGTGGCTTATCCTGTCCCCGCGCCTGCAGTCTTGAGAAATGGGGCCTGACACGTGTGTTTTTCCAGAGCGCAATCTCTTCAAATCAAATTAATTCTGTGATTTCCATCTGCTTCCTCCTCTGCATGAATGATGAAGACTTCCTGAAGCTAACGGCCAAGCTTGCTCGAAGCTGGGACATTAATCTTTTGTTCGCGGGTACTTTCTGCAGCCTGATGACTCTGGGTGCTGCTTCTCCCTTCTGGCCCGCAGATCTGTGGGTCCCCACGCTGCGGACAAAGAGGCATTTCAGGGGGGAAGAGGAGGGCAGGGCAGGGTGTGAAGCGATTTGTGGGTTTGAGCGTGCCTGCAGGCTCACGCTGAAAGATCTTTGCTGAGAGCCTCCCTCTTGAGCTGCTGCCTGTGCCTGGGGCGAGGGCAGCACCGTGGGTCCAGCGTGGGCTCCACCAGAAGCAGCCTCAAATGAACCTGCAGCTGCATCCCACTCCTCCAGTCCAAGGATGAGCCCGGTGGTCACCTCGGCGTTTCTGAGGACATGACAACTGAGGGCTGTGTTTATAAACACCAGACAATCTCTCCTTCCCAATTCGAGGGGGTGCTCACTGAATAGGATGTTTGTATGTGAGCCCTAGCAACGCTGCGTCCTGTAGGTCCTCTTTGCATTAAGAGGAACTGAGAATTTGATGGGAACATCTTGTATTGTGCATGCATTTCCCCTCTCCCGCTTATCAGGGGTTGCATCATGTGGCTTATATTAAAGTCTGAAATACAGATGAAGCTGTGAAGCATGAATAATAAATGCTGCTCATCAGTAGGTACCCTAGAAGCACATCCTGTTAATAAAGGGTATTGGGTGAATAAAATGCCTTTTACATCCTGATAAAGACATTTTTGTTCACTGCTTTTTAGCAACATCCAGGGTTGGGTCTGAGCCAGGGTGTTTATATTTTTGTGTGGATCTACATCTGCATTTTCTCATGCCTAGTTTTATAACCCAGCTGCATTGTCAGTGTAAGTAGCGCTGGCACCACAAAATTTTCATCGCCTGCAAAAGGCATGGAGCAGAAGTCTAGAGAACATACCCTGCGTCTGCCTCCTACCTGCAGTGCAACCACCAGTACTTATCTTACAGGTAGGACGTCTCTCGATCCGAGATCTCAAAGCCCTTGGAGAGGTGTATTCCTTCTTTTAAAAAATGCTAACCACGTCCTCATCCAGCTTTTTATTCGAGGAAGATGTAGTGTCCTAGCGCTGAGCTGCAGCTTTCTCAGCTTGCTCCGCTCTCCAGGTGGGTCTGGATTGGGACTGGTGAGTGTGTTGGATTTTAGAGTCATTAGTTAAACATTTACAAACCTGAGCGTGCAATCTTCATGCTTACTCCAGTGTCACCCCTCAGAGACCGGCCTGGCTGATGCTTTCGGTAGGGTCTAGTCCCTCCCTTGCCCAGAAGGTGTGTTGGCTCGCAGCATGAGGGAAAACAGCTGTAGCCACATCTGCCCCCTTGGGCCCCTCTGTTCTAGCACTGCCTTTACTTGCATCTGCTTCTGTGTCCCCCTGTTGCCTGCAAGTCGTGAGGTCTGCACCCCCGTCGCACAGGCTACCATCGGTGTTTTCCTCTTTGATTGTTCTGCGTGTAACTTAGATTCCACTAGCAGCATTTAGATTATGTCGTCGCAAATTTTGACAGCGTATTTCTTGGCTGCAGGTTTGATTTTGTTGGCGTTGCAGTCAGGGCACCTTTGCAGACACGTACACTTGCTAGCTGCACGCTCCCTTTCCCCTCTGGTGCACCTTGCGCTCGCCTCTGCAAACGCAAACTCCAACGTACTTATTTTGCAATTCTTCCCCTGCTTGTTCACAAAGGCGAATGCAATTCCTCTTCCCCTTTAATTTTTCTACGTCACTACTTATCAACTTAGGATTACAGTTGTCCTTATAGTATTTACGCAGAATCTTTAGTTTTCTTTTTGATTGCAGCGTCTAGAAGATCAAGGCACGGATCGGGAACAGTTTGTGCTGGTTCTGCACAGGCAGAACCCAACGCTTCTGGTCCCCAGATGCTTCTGCTCTAACCTTCACGCGGGATCACAGAGGGATACGGACAGGAAAACAGGAGCATCAGGAAATGACGGTGCAGCACTACCCAGCGTGACCGATACGGCGCGCTTGGTACTAACCATTTTCAGTCCTCTGTCAGCAGCCTTGCAAAGGGATTTCAATGGACCTGTGAAGAATAACCAGCTGCTTTTGAGTGTTTTTCATCACGGCATCCAACAGCTCTACTGTCACATTTTGCTTGTCCTTCTCTGGATGTGCACTTTCCCCACAGAACTGATTCAGGATTGTATTTTCTCCCTGGGCTGTTTAGCAACCCCCATTCCTTACTCCTGGCAGTTCTGCTTTCAAGGTGTCTCCAGCTTCCCACAAGATGCAGGTAGGGCTCTTGGTGGGTTCTTTCAAATCCTCACATTTTTCATCTCCGATGCTATTAAAACACAATCTGCCCTTTCTTGTGTGAGCTGACAGTCAGATCAGACACGTATGGTTTGCCAGCAGAGTTGTGTTTTCTTATATTACCAATTATATTTCTTGTCAGTGCGTTTTGTTAAACAAAACGAAAGCAATGACCCCACACATACACACCCAGTCTTTTTCACCTCTAAACCTACCAGAAGTCCTATGAAGGCCTTGAACTAGAATCTGCACATTCCTTTTCTTCCCCCTGCCCGTATATTGCCATTCCTGTGCTCCCTGCCCTGGCACTCCCGGCTCTCAGCTGCCACGGCTGCAGCCTGGCCCAGAAAGCCCAGTGCTGCATCCCCGGTGCCGTCTCTCCATCACACAGAGCAGATTCACCGAACTTTCAGCCTCCAGGGACCTAACGTAGGAAGAAACAGGAAAAAAATCGGCCAGTGATTGCTCTGCGAGAAGGCGGCGCTGGAAGCACGGGGTGTGACTCGGGATGGTCCCGGCACTGCCACCGTGTCCTGCTCCTCGGTGGGAACACGGTGTGAGTAACCACGAAGCTGAGTGAGGTCTGGCAGGGGCTGGGTCGCTGGCTCCTGCGCAGGCTGCAGACTCCCAGAAGCACAGAGAAGAAAGAGGGGAAGGGAAAATCGATGGGGTTGGGAGCCAATGTACAGCCCAGCGCCGGCAGACGGCTCCCGAAAGGAACCTCCAAAGTAAATACGATTATGCAAACCGTTTCTGTGCCACGTTGCAAAGAAAGCCAGAATTTTCTGGATTTTCATTTTCATATATAAATCTGCTCAAAAATGCATGTTTTGGATTCCCCAGGTTGAACAAGGAGATGTTCAGATGATGCTGTCAGTTGCACGCCACATCTGGGCTCGCAGCACCCTGAGTACATTCTGCGGAGGGAGGAGAGGCCGCGGCACTCTAAAAGCAAGTGGGATTTGCTTGTGTGCCAGAATGGCCTTTAAAAAAAAAGACAAAAAATCCACCCCCCTGCAACCCTGAGCCTTTCACCAGCTAGCCAGTTCCCAGCCCCTTCCTCTCCCCAAACCTTAATTTTAAGCCTTTTCTGCTATTGCGGCCAGGCAGCTCCGGCAGCCTGGGGAGCCCAGGGGAGCTGCTGGAAAGTCTTTGTTGAGGCCTGGCCTCAGCGTGTCATGGACCTGCCCAACTCCTCAATTCACGGACAAATTGCAGGTAGGAAGTCCCACAGAAAAAAAAAAGCTTGTCACAGGGTCTGCTGCTCCACCTTCCTGGCAGCACAAGGTGGGTTTTCTGCTTCCCGAGGAGCAGATCTTCAGACTCAGCTGATGAGCCAGCAGGTTGGTAAGGAAACAGGAGCTCCTTCAACATCCCCGTGCCCTTGCATTTATCAGGTCCCTGGTGGCCAGAAGACTGAAAAAATCAAAGGAACCGTCTCATGTTGGAAAATATACCAATTTTTCATCTTTACGTATATATTTGAGGAATCAGAACCCCAGCTGACCTCCCTGGCAGCCATGTGTGAAACAGTTCCCTTGCTGGTCACAAGGTGCCCACACAGAGGACAGCGCCCAGCCGGGAGCTGCTCCTCCATGCCCCAGTCCAGCACGGTGGGGCCGGGCGACCGGTGCAGGATCCTGCGAGGCCGCTCTGAGTCACCCTTTGGAAGGGCCTCGCTTCCTTGCGCTCTGATCCAAGGCTGCTTTCTTGGCAGAAACCTCCCCCAGCAGCCGGTGGTAAACTCGCTGCCTTGGGTTGGGAGGGTTGGTTGGTTTGGTTTTTTTCCAGTGTTTGCTCTGATACACAATTAATTAAACGTAAGTGCCTCCATTTATTGCTCTCTAAAGGAACACTGCTGGCTTGCCTGCCCTGGTCTTTGGGGACATTTCTATTGTTTCAGCTGCCACCAAAGCCAAGGGAAGCTAAATCACGCTTTCCTTCGGTGCGATGGGAGGCAGCTCGCCTGCCACCGTGCCTCAGCGTGGCTTGTGGTTGCCTAAATGTTTTCTTTAATGAGAGACACCCTGCGGTGGATTTGGCACTACAAGGTGACCACTACCAGTAAGGTCTGGGCTCTGTCACCAACCCAAGCAAGGTCAAAGCAGTTTGAAATAGTTGACTGGTCTTTCACCGTCAACAAGCAGCCTTGGAAGACTGCAAGGAAAGTCTGAGGGGGAAATGGTTTGACGTAATTCAGGTAACAAAAAAAAATGTAATCTGCGAGCCTCGTGCTACAGGCTTACTGCCAAAACTGTCACATCTCTTTTCCAAGGGCTTCTTCTGCCTGAGGAGCGAAGGTAACTTGATCCAAGCCGTGTTTTGTCAGGTCCTGCTTTAGGGGTGCACCTACATTTCTGAAGCGCCAGCGTGGCAGTCATTCCCTGCCGGCAGCCTGCCTCGATGCGTTTGGTAACGGGCTTGCACGGCCCAAGAGAAACCGTGAGGGCTTCAAAGCGTGGTGTCTGGGACCACCGATACCAGATCCATGGCTGCTCACTTCGCCAGTTGGTTTCCGAAGCAGAGGCTTTCCTCCGGCAGCCCCTGCTGATGGAAAGTGCCTGCCTGGCTCCAGCTGGGTCTTTCTAGAGCCCAGAAATGTCTGATTAAAGCCAAATGAAACAAGGGGCTGTGGATGGCGGGGGAGGGTTTACCTGGAGCCGTGCAGGGGATTTGCTGCCAGCCGTCCTGCCTCACTTGAGGAGCTCTGAGGAGGACGTGGGAGCTGCGCAACCACCTCCAACCCGCTGCAGGTCACAGCACGGCGTCGCAGGGGAAACACACGCTCCTTGCTTTCCCTGAGCACTGACCAGCAGTGGGCCTGGCTCCAGTGTCTATCTAATCGATATTTCTCTCGATCTGGTTACTAAGGTGAAAACCGACCAGTTGATTAGCACAAGCCACTCACAGCATTAACAGGTCACAGCTCCGAGCCCAAGGTTGGTGTTTTCAGTCTGTTTGACTTGTCAAAGTTTCCAAGGAATTTGCAGACCCACGAAACAGGTTTAGCTGACCGGCCCTAGGCTTGATTTTCTCAGCCCGTAACTTGGCGATATGCTGCTTCAACGTATCCCACGAGATGTGGGATTCTCACCTTATTCCTCTCCCCTGTGCCTGGCACTGGAGCTAAGATGATTTCAGATCTAACAATCTCCGGAGTATTTTTAACCAGCTGCTTTCACAGTGCACCCTCACAAACCCTTCCGGCTGCCAACCACAGCTTCAAGAAAACACTGCCCTGCGTTCACGCCTTGCTTCAAGCCATCTCCATCCTCAAATGCAGCCCCAGTTCCTGAACAACCGCAGGCTGGGGGGGGCCAGGCAGCGTGCACGGACCCGCCGGCCGCACCGAGGGGAAGGGCTGTGCCTGCTAGGCTGGGCTCACCTACCTTGTGTCAAACACCAGCGTTTCAGTTCGAGCTCAGACTTCTCTGTGCTTTCCTTTGCTGCTCTCCCTCAGTCCACACGTGTAGGATGATTTTTTAGATAGAGACTTCTTAAGCAGCCCATAGCCTTTCAGACCAGAACAGATTCGGCCATTTAATCAGCGAGGTGCTTCACTTGAGGCATCCAAGCACCCCACTGACATCAGTGGTAGAGTGCCCTGCAAAACCTGAAGGCCAGAGGGTTTTCTGACTACAAGGCACCCACCAGAGCAGAACAACAACAAACACATCTAATGGCTGATTTATACACACTGGATGAGAACGGCTGGTTCAGCAGCACCCTTCTGCTGCAACAGCTACATTTGTGCTTGCAAAAATCTTGCAAAATCTGGCACAGACCCACGTGGTTTAATGCAAGACAGCCTGAAATCAACCGCAACAACAAAACCCCAACCATGCCTCTCTATTAAAAACCCCTTAAAATAGAGCAGGGAGAGAAAAATAGCTGTGCTGATTTCCTCTTTCGCGGGCAGCTGGATGAGTACGCTGCTAGCACCGGGTTATATATTTGATACCCAGCGGCTCCAGTATCGGACAGGCTTGCTTCAGGACCGAGCACCGAGCACCTAGCACTACTGCGCCGTGAGAACCCTTCCTCCGCACACACACACCTATCGGTAAAGCGGGCTGAGAAGTTGTTTGCAAAATGGCTACCTGCAAACACCCAAGTCAACATTAGTATTCGAGGCAGTTCAGCACCAGGCTGTTTTGGTTTTGTTTGTTTTTATTCCCAACACTAGCGTCGAGTACTTGGGGAGCACAAATAAATCTTGATTTTTGGTCACACCCAGCAGTAAGAGCCTCTCTGCTACCAGTGGAAAAGGCTGCTAGGAAAACGGTGACAGCAAAGGGTCGTACAGATAACGGGCAGCAGACGATTTGCTGACCCTGGGAAGCTAGTGGTAGCTTGCCATTAAATTCCAACAGAAAACAGGACACATTCTTCCCTCGCTTAAGGTACTCTGGGAGACAGTAGAATAAACTCCATAAGTTATCCCCTTCATGGTATTCCTTTTCCCCTGTCTCCCTACAATCAGGTTGCAAGGGCAGGAAAACCCATACAAATCTGATTCCCAGATTTTTAACAGAAGTACAGCCAGCAACCAGACAGCATCACTTCTTGTTTTATTAAAACAACACTATCATGGCTAGAAACTGAACCACATTAGATCTCTGCAAGGGAATAAACAAACCAGAGCAGCAAATCGTCTCCCAAATGTGGGGCTGTGGCCAAGGGAACCAGTCCTTGCTACTGGGACTGCAGGACTGTCAGATCCACAGGACACGATGGAAAAGAGGGCTCCAGCATGAAGGCCAGCAGCTCACAGCAGTCCTTTATCGCACACCTACCACCTGCCCTTAGGATGGAAAAGTCTCACCCCGTTTCCGAGAGACGAAGTGCCGTACAAGAGACGCGCAGCCCTGTTTTCCCTGGCTTTGCTGTTAAGACTGACTCGCAGCACCAGAGGCACACAGCGAAGATGCACTGCCACCTCTTGTTTAGCTCCTGCAACAGGGACACACGGGCTGGCAGCAAGCATTGCCCCACCAAGCCGTGGGAAGCAGCGCTGCCTCTCGCAATGCAGACGTATAAAGAGTTATATTTGCTTGAGGGGAAACAAGAAGGGGCTTTTAGCGGTGCCCTCCCAGCACTCGTGCCGGCAAGAACAGTTTGCTGGCAGGTCAGCAGCTTGTAGCCCAGAGCAGCTGTTTAGAAGCATCATGAGGACGTTTCTGCGCTGTGAGAACAGGGACTCCCACTCAGTAACGACGACCACCCAACAGGGAGCACCCTGACACCGCCACCACCAGCCTTCACCGACAGCTATTCACACAATCCCAAGCTGGGATGCGTGTCCGGAGAAGGACAACGAAACTGGTGAAGGGGCTGGAACGCAAGTCTTACGAGGAGCGACTGAGGGAACTGGGACTGTTTAGTCTGGAGAAGAGGCTGAGGGGAGACCTGATGGCTCTCTACAGCTACCTGAAAGGAGGGTGTAGTGAGGAGGGTGTCGGTTTCTTCTCCCAAGTAACAAGCGACAGGATGAGAGGGAATGGCCTCAAGTTGTGTCAGGGGAGGTTTAGGTTGGATATTAGGAAAACTTCTTCACAGAAAGAGTAGTGAGGTGTTGGAACAGGCTGCCCAGAGAGGTGGTTGAATCGCTGTCCCTGGAAGTGTTCAAAAAGCGTGTAGACGTGGCACTTTGGGACAGGATCTAGCAGGCACGGTGGTGTTAGGTTGACAGTTGGACTTGATGATCTCAGAGGTCCTTTCCAACCTTAGTGATTCCATGATTCTGGGCAGCAGCAAATCAGCAACAGTATGAACCACAGACCCAAACCAGACTTTCACACATTTGTATGTTTATTATTTCAAAGTACAATATATACATAATGTATAGTGATATCTTCAAAAAATTTATACAGAAACAGGTATCTACAAAATTAAATCAATAGTCATTCTGTGTGTATTCAGACAACATACATACATATATTGGAAGATTCAACATAGTCTTGGAACACAAAAATGGGGAGGAACTCCCCATCCACCTTGGAAAAGCTCTGAACGCCACCCAGCTCCCTCTCAAGGCAGCCGCCGGCCCTTCGGCAGGTTTCAGGTCGTGGTGGAGACACAGTAACTAATCTGGTTCCTAGTGCCACCTACTGCTGACATCCACCGTCACAACTGTTCCCATCCGCAGCGGGAAGGGCGAAGGCTGGTTCGGCCAGACCTTGTTCCCTGAACCCCTCCTCGATCCAGGTCTCTGCAGCATGCGGGCACACAGCTTTACACCCGACTGAGCGGAAGCCAGAGATCTGAGTTTTAGTTTTAGTTATGAACCAAACTACGGTAATGAAAAATTTTTCAAGAGAATAACTTGAGTTTTATTAGCTAGAGACACTGCGGGTGTTGCTAGCAACAAGTGAAAATGATGAAAACATTATCTGAGGAATTAATCCATCTCCACTGTTTTCCAGAGGCTAAAATTAAAAATATTGCACAAGTCTATGTGGCAGAAAGCCAGTGATGTCTATAGCATAAAATTGTGTTCTTCAGTTCAGAGGGTCTGGCTTTAGACAACAACAGTGCTAGCTTTTAGAGAGGGTGCAAAAGCATAGGCAGCTTTCCTGTAGGGCCTGGATGTGCGATACTTGAATTAACAGAGCACCCGGAGTATTTAAGAAACATATGTTTAAGCCTGTAGGACACAACTAGCTACAAGCTTGGAATTTTCAAAAGCAGCCTGTGGCAATTACACGTCTCACGGACACTGAATTTCGATGACAGGTATGTCATTGCTAACTGCTATGACTAACTGCTCCAGGCTGCCTTCAAAATCAGTTGATCAGTTTATCTCTAAAAGTCAGTTTATCTGAGGACAGTTTTCAATCTCAAGTTCATAATACGAAGTTTCCAAAACAAGGGTAGGTGAAATGCGACTGCCACACAAGCCCTGCACCCGCTCCGCACCAGCTGGTGTTCAGCAGTGTGACCACCCCACGGAAACACACCTTTTCACAGGAAGCGTCCTTGTTACGTGCACCGACAATATTACACTCCTGGCAATCTATCCCTTGGAAACGACAGGCGGTGGCTCGCTGGCGACATTTTTATGGCTAATACACCACTGCCTCTCTGAAATGAGCAACTTCGTTAGGCAAGTTGCTGGCTGACCCCGCCACGTACTCATCACGTTTTGGGCTTGCTGGATAGACAGTCATTTGCCAATGTACGAGCTAGAAAGAACTTTCCATCTCTACTAGGCCTGTTTAAAAATACCACGTGTAGAAGATGACTTTGGTCCATGAAAATACCGTGCACAATAAACGATGTGATATTTTGGCTGCTTTGTGTGTCTCCAAAGACAAGAAAAAGTCTGAAAAATTACTAGTGCTACAGAGGGGAAGCAGCATTTCCAGCAGGGCAGGAGGACAGCTAACAAGGTTTCTCAAATAACTTAAAAGGAGAAACAATCATGCCAAAAAGAAATAAGAATTTCCACAATGTCATTGCACTTATTCCATCTGCACCACACCTCTCCTTCATTCACGCTGTACACCTGGAGAACAAATGTTAAATGATTACAATATTAACATGGTATCTAAAATACTGGAGTCATTCAGTCAGCCCAGTGCCTGAAAATATCCAGAGATCTGGTACATTAAAGCATGAAAACACAAATATTCAAGAGCTAAGCTATGTTTTGACATGCAAATTGTTCTAAATACTTTCTAGTTCAGTCACGAACAACTACCTGTTCACTTCCTGGAAGCTAGTGACAGATCTGTTTCAGCAGAGCCAGGCATTTTGCTCTTCACATCATGGAACTGTAACGCAGAGGTAGTCCCATGACTGGACTGCTCCAAATTC
Source organism: Psophia crepitans (assembly GCA_013399095.1). Taxonomy (NCBI): domain Eukaryota; kingdom Metazoa; phylum Chordata; class Aves; order Gruiformes; family Psophiidae; genus Psophia; species Psophia crepitans. The sequence goes on from VWZZ01007170.1 coordinate 238,295, forward strand.
CCTAACACTTCAGATAACCATAGCTCTCAGAAATTAGAAAAATATACGTATAAAAACCCACCCTGATTAAAGGCTCACAGTTTCTACAATGCTCGGTCAGGTTTTAAACAATTTGTTTCCACTCTCCCTTTCTAAGGAAATACTTAACCCTTTGACACTGAAGGAATCTGCCATCCAAGACTCCTGAAGTTCTCTGGACCACAAACCAGGTCTTGATCCCACAAGGCTTTCAGAGAGGCCTATCTTTAAAGTAAAAAGGAAGTCTTCTCGCTCTCGTGAGTCAAACTACTCAACCAAATCCGTCCCTTTCACTCAATTTGGTTCATGGCAAAGCTCAAGGGACTCAGGGGCACCTGAAAGTGGCGTACACACCCCTAAGCCACCCAGGTGCCTTGGTCAATTATCTTGTGTGCTGCTGCATTCGGGCCCCTTGTTTTGTGCGTGATGCTAATGGTGTCAGCCCCTCCTTGGGGCCCCTAAATATCCCTTCTAACTGAAATAGCTAAAGCTTTGCCACTGTAAAATGTACACTGAATCTTTTTTCATGATAATAAGAAGTTCAAGTATTTAATAAAAACCGAAAGTATATATTACACCGTGATCTAGTCAATTCATTTTGGTCAAGAGGCAATAAATACAGAAATCTATGCATTTACTGCTGGAATAGAGATATTTCAGATCCTGTAAATGAATTATCCTGGAATTAAAACGTGAACATGATGATGTGACTAACCAGAATCTTGTCACCTTGATACTCTTCCTCCATCACCCTCTCAGCCACTGAAGGACTAAGTAACAGTTCCCAGTTCGTGCCATTTTGACCAACTAATTCTTCACAACAGTAAAATTAAGGAGTCACACAGATTTCCGTGCCACTTTCACAGTCCAACCAATAGATTAAAATCCCATTTAGCTGTATTTCCCATTCTTACCATTACTTTCACTGGCCGGTGTAGCCAGAGTTAATGAGAAAGTTTAATCAGCTTCCATTTGTGTTTGAAAACAGATACAATCACGATGCCTACCTGTACGTACATAACGAGCAGTTAACACTCCTACCTTTTAAATGCTGTTAGTTATGCAGAAGGCCAGAAAACTTTATTAACCAATTATCTGATATAAGACTACTTTAGGTCCATATGTCTAAAGATCAAGAGTTTACAGGATTTGTTGAATTGACAGTTGTTTCAGTTACACACACCCATCAACTGAATCAGAAAGCTACTTAATCCCTTAGTTTTACTGTTGTTTCACTTATTTTGAATAAACTTGACCAGTTGAATGTTAATCTAAAGCAGAAAATATGCAATATCATGGCCACCACTTAAAAACCAAAATTGTGACAAAGCATTTTTCTATGCGTATGTCAAAAAATGCCTCAACCTAAATATCAGAAATAATATGCAAGAAAGGAAATAATGTCTGAAAGCCCTTAAAGCTCAGTAACACTGGATATGTTCAACAGCAACTAAGACATAATTAGGTTTATTTTTTTTCAAGCTCCATCATTAAGAGACTGATTGATTATACAGTGCAAAAATTAAAATCTCACTGCAACTCACTCAAAACATAGTACGCGCTGCAAAGCATCTGGATGCTACTTCAAGAAAGTGTAGTGTGTAGTAAAATTCAGCAGCACCTCAGGCTGGTATTGGGTCGACAGAACCATGCTGATGCCAAACCCTGTAGATCTCTCACACGAGTAAGCCTGTATGGTTAAAGGCTGTATATGCAAAATAACAGATGCTTGTGCTGGCAGGCAATCAAATTTCAGGGGAAAAATGTAAAAAACAGTGGTCTGTAGCACCTGCCTTTTCTGCATCTTTATGTTGGTTATTCCATAAAAGTTTTAGTTATGTCTGCTTTATTCTCTGTTCCAGTTCATGCTTGTGTTTAATGAGTCGTTCTATTTCTGTTCCTAGAGTTTGAAGGTTTTCCTTTGGGGGGGGGAAAAAAAAAAGGATAGGGTAAGTTATACAGGGAAAGTGAGTCAATCAGCACAAAACGCTGTTTATGTCAGCAGGTTGATACTTTCAAGTATCCAGAACAAGTGCAAGTGATTAGACAGAGCTGGAGAAAACCAAGCTCATTTCAATACAGGATGCAAAGCTCTCAGCGAGTCTTTTTTTGCAGTTACTAATATTCTACAGGCTGTCTAGAAAGCATAGCCTTCAAAGGGAATGATAATTACAGGGCGAGAATCTGCAACTTCTGCAGAACGCTGCAGGCCAGCTGGCAGCCTGCACATTTCCCAGCCTGCCATCTTCCCCTTGCAGCAGACACGCTGCCCCAAGAGCTCTGGGGTACCCAGCTGCTGCACAGCGCCAGGGACGCAGAGCCCATGCCCCGGCTCCACCTGAGGAGGGAGAGCAGGGAGAGGCTCCTCCCTGCTCAATGCACAGGCAGCCCAGAATTTATTTCAAGCAGCAGCCCATTAGTGCAGCATACAATGAGGGTCCCAAAACACAGGTTCAGTGTGGATTGTTACAGAGCCCTTTGATTAAGCCAATGCTATCAGCGTCACCAATTCAGTGAGCCGACTTCTGAAAAGCCACCTCCTTTTATCAGCATGCATCTCTTTGAAGGCAGTATCTCAGCACCACAAGAACATGCTGAAGAGCTGGCATAGCTACTCACTTTCAATGTAATATTTTTCAGTAATGTATCTTCTAACACAGCCTGCAGCTTCCTGTTTATCTCTAAGGAGAGTTCCAACGTGAGACCACTATCTGCAGGGTGAGAAGTATACAGCGATGCCATGATCCCGCCCCGTCTGCTCAAGTGTACTTTGTTGAAGTCAGAGGCCTCCGATGACAGTGTTCCAGCTTCTTCCCGCAAAATGTAACTCTGAATAATTCTGGGGAGGGGGGAAATTAAAAACACATTATAGCATCACAAGGCAGTGAAGAGTCAGACATTGAAGTAACTTCAGATTCCTGACATAAGAGTAACCTGATTTTCAAGCAGTACTGTGTTGCTGAAAAGGCAGTAAAAATCAACTCCTGCAGTTTCTAGGTCAGAGGAAAACCTGGGATACCACAAGTGCCATGGGAGGTGCTGGTAAGCTGAGTCACTACAATGCACAAGGCACAATATTTAGAAGTATTTTGAGAATTTGAGAAATACTGCTACTGGAGCCAAAAAGGTACTTAAAAATCCCTCTCTCTACTTTTCTTTGCTGAACAACCCCAGTCAGGGAATCTTAAGCTTTCTACAGATGAGACAAAAATTAAAAAGTCTCTGCTCAAGAGTCTTCACAAGCTGTCATCATGTTCTGTGAAATATTACCAGATGGGCATAAATGTATAGGCTCGTTAAGGCCTATACTTAAGAGACAACTGTACTATCCAGAGGAAGGTATATCCCACAATTTCTTCTCCTCATAACTGAAGTTCCAGACATCACCACTTAAGATGAGATTTCCATGTAAGCAGAATCTTGTCTTACACGTTAAATACTGACCACCTTCGGCTCAGACACGTGGTTTGATATGCATGCCAGAATACCATCTGGAATGATGCAGATTCTCCTTCCAAAACACACACTTACAGTCAGCACCCTTTTAAGCACATGAAGAGAATGGACTTTTCTGTTAGCCAGTGGCAGCAGTCCACCTCAAATCAGCCACCTGGAGATCATTTTGCTGCCAAAAAACCCACTTGCACCATTATATTCTGCCTGAAGAATTTTAGTAGTAAACAGCTCAGCAATTACTGTAACTGCTGGGGAAAGATAAGGAGGAAAAAAACAACCCAAGACTAATCCTACCTTTGAGATCTACTGTCACTGCCATATTTTTATTGTTTTAAATATTTCCATTTAGACAGTTGTCTTACATAAAATCCAGAATACTTGCCTACTGCACCAGTTCAACACTGAAAAACTGTATGAACAGAACTCAGAACATACTTCGTTTTTTTCCTGATTTCCTCCACCAGTTGTTTAATGTGATCCTCCATAAACTCCATCTTCTCATTTTTCCGAGCATGCGCCTTCTGTAGCCTTAATATTCTTTCGACCAAGACAGACTTGTCCACCTCTGGGAAGCTGTCCACAGCTACTGAAGATCCAGTGTTCTCAGGCGACCGATCCTCGTTGCTGCTGCGCGCATTAAGGGACCCTGCCAATATATTCATATTTGTAAAAGCTCGTTTTGCTTTTATACCAGGTAAAACATCTCCACTAGTGCAGTGCATGTATTCATTACATTTCAGGAGCTTAGGGTATTTTCTTCAGAACATCAGTTTCCCTTAAATGTTAGTGGGTTTTTACGTAAGCCGTCCTTCAACTGCTTAAATGATACATGCTCAAACAGCAGTGGGCATAGCTCCCTTAGCATAAGCGTGCTTGCTTCAGTAATGCTTATTCCTGCATAAGTACCGTCACATTCATTAGTGTTACTTTGTAAAAGACTGATTTTGAACATATCTGTTTTGGAGTCCACTAAAATTACACCACTATAGTAACTGTGTACAGCCTGACAAAAGCTCTACAGATAAACACTCTGCAGCACTGATCACTTAAAGCTTGAAATATTTCCTTTTCTTTCCTTTCTATTCTTCTCTAAATATTTATCTCTCTTATATAGCAAGATTACAGGACACCGATGGAACTTAAAACCCAAAGGTATTGAGGAAGAAAACACATGTTTTCAGTGCTAAAGACAACCACTTTACTTCTAACCAGACAGAAAGTAATGAATTTTACACAAATACACGGATGCCTCTAAACACGCTAATTGATTTGTCATTTACACAGTTGCAACTGTCAATAGTGCAATTAAACGATGTTGGAAGCCACTGCTCATTTCTGGTTTGCCTCTGGCAGCATTTAAGAGGGCCCTCTATAAACTGGAGTCCTCTGAGCTTCCTCCAAACATAAACGTAACAAAATAAAAAGGTAGGCAGTTAAAAAGTAACCAAAAATACATAAACATTACAACCATTAAACTTTAATCTCATTATAAGAATAAGCACTTACAACTGCATTTTGGTGATTAAAGGCTATTTTGTCAGCTTTAATGGGAGGCTGCCCACACACTGCATATGCACAAGCCACAGAAAGAGCAAGGCTCACGGCAGCACACCATGGCAACCTTACTAAGATCGAAGGATTGTTTTGGCAGCCCTGCTATGTGCTGTATTACCTGATGAACTGGAACGGCTCCCCATGCTGCTGACTTCTTTGTCATAATTACCATTTTCCATCTGATCCAATTTCCTCCGTGCTAGAAGTGTAATAAAATGATGGTTACCAACAGCAGATTAAAAGCCAAAAATCATAGTGTTACACAACATACAAAAAACTCTAATCCTCTCTGACCTGCACTAATTTAGCATGGCTTGACAACTGGAAGATAATGGCAGCAACTAAAAAAAATCTTAGAGGAAAAAACCCAAGAGCAAACAGCACCACTCCCACCTCCCGGCCCCAAACACAAAGCACCTGGATGCAACATCCACCAGGATCCCTACACCCTGCACAGCTGCTGCCGGTTGAAGGGGTAATGTCATACATAGGATTAACTGGGAAAAATAACACTGAAATTTGATTTTTCTTTTCATTAGGACTGCTATGTAAATAACTACTGAACAGCAGAGCAGCAGCTCTGTTCCAGGATCGCATAACTACATCGCTGCTGGGAGCTGAGCGTAGCACTTGTGCCAGAAGCACCACTCATTCAGCGGGGATCAAGAGGGAAAGCGCACAGCTGTTCATACATGCACACACGGAACGCGCCTTGCACAATGCCAACAGGATCTCTTCTTTCAAATACGTTTCAGACAGATTTGATTATATTCAAACACATTTGCATTCAGAGCATATGTATTGTTGGGTATTTAATGATTTCTATTTGTTGATAAAATTAGTCATCAGTCTCTCCATATCCATCTTTAAAAACTGACGCTCTCTGTTTAATATGTTAAAAATAACTGTCACCAGCAACTCCCGATACAGTCAGCAACCAGGAAACTTCTAGCAACTTTTGAACATACTCCTACACAGACCAGGATCCATAGATACCCACAGTGACATTTCAGTCGTCACAGACGTGATAACAGAGACCAAGCTCTTTCGAAATACATCTTTCATCTTATGTCTGAGCCCATTTCAGAAGTTGTATCTCAGACTGAAAATTGACACCAAGGCCTGTATGCTGCAACTGCAGTTTCCCCAAGATCTAACTTGAAGCTCACTTGAAGGGCTACGCTCAAACAGTGCACATACGCAGACAGCACCCTAATCTCTACCAGACACTGTGAAGGGGCATATAGATGGGGCTGATCATTATATCTGAAAATAATTTCAACCTAGCTGAAGCTGTTTTGTGAGATCCTTCAGGTTTGCTGCATGCTTGCGCTTCTGTGTAGCCAGTTCATCTTTCAGTTCATCCACGTGGGTCTTCAGCGCCATTAGTTCTTTCTGCTCTGAAGCTAGCTGAGCCTGTAGTGTCTCAACCTCTAGCTTTCGCTGATCCTCCTCCTTCTGCAACTTGGTGGCCTGAAATTGTAGTTTCATTTCAGTCATACACAAAAAACATTCAGCCTAACCATGCTGTATACTCAACAGCCCTAGCTCTGCACTTCACCTCAGATTCATTCACATTTTACATTTATTATTTAGGCTAAACACTACCACTACAAGTGAGTACGCAGCACAGTGCAACGCTGCAGTAAGACTCCTGAACTATCTCCAGAACATCTACACAATACAGTACAAAGCCATGCAGAGCTGTACAGCGCTGGCACAGTACCCTTCCACAACACACTAAAGTTTATTAAAAATTACATTTATCTCATAGGACCAACAGGACCTAAGAAACAGTTTACAATAACATTTCACAGACAGATTGCAACCTTCTGATTGTTACAATGACACAATGAACACCACAGTAACGTCCCTCCATTACAGTGCAGTGTGCCTCAGGATGCCTTTCCCTTAGAAACCTGAGGTGTCCATATCCCGCTGATATTATTCTACCAAACTGGCAAACTCAACAAGAAATTGCAGTCAGGTAAGTAAAGACACAAGGTGGCATTCACGTGCCACATCCTTCTCAGTATCAGGCATCTTACTAGTGCAAGAAACAAGCTGCACACTGTACTCACCAGATCATCTTTAGCCTGTTGAACACACTCCAGCTGATTCTGCAGCTCTCTTTCGCTGTAAGAAAGCTTATCCAACTGGCTCTGTAAGGAATTGTTTTCAGACTGAAGCTGTGCATTCTTACTGGTTAATTTTTCAGTGAATATCAATAGCTCAGATTCTCTTTTCCGACTACCTTCAATGTCCTTCTGGAGATCAGCAATCAGAGAATTGAAACCATCTACTTCTTCCTTCAAAGCACTGATTTCTTGTTCATCTCTGTCAAAACAGTTGTATATCATTAGGGACAACCTGAGCTTAAAGATATGAAAACTTATTGCAACAAAAGCATTCAGGTCAAGACCAAGTAAACCAGAGGAACAATGAATGGCCCTTGGGCATCTGTTAGTCACCGGATGGTTTTAAATGCCAAGAGAGTTTGCAGATTGCATTTCATGACACGCTGCAGAGCTGAAGCGACAGATATCTGTATCCACAGAAGGACATGCGGCTGCTAGCTTCCTCAAGGAAGACCATCTCTCTGTATTCAACTTCAGGAGCTTCAGTATAGGATATAAACAAAACCCTCACAACCAGATCCTGTAGGTAAGAGGAAGGTCTGCAGATCCAAAGGTGGTCATTCTGCAGGAGGACTTGTCTTTAAGAGATGGGGAAATACTGCAGTTCTGAGCTTTTCCAGGAGAGCAGTACAGTGACTTCTGAAATATCCTTACCCAACTGGTGCAGCTCCAGTTCAAAGGATCTGTCTTGCTCCCCCGGTCCTCTACAAAACAAGTTCTTGTTTCTACTGAAGCACTCCCATTAGGAGACTTTTGATCTATCACTTGCAAACCATTTGAGTGAGAAAGGCCGTATCTTGAGTTATGATCAAGATTTTAGAGAAAATTCAGATTCATTTAAAAATTGAATAACTGTTAGACAAGTTACAGACTAAAAATGTCCTCTTCTCATTTGCTCTTGCAATATTATTTCATTAGTTCTTCAATCACAGGATTTTCTACACCTTACCTTCCAACATGAGCAGAAAACCCCTCACCTCTTTCTCACAAGAAGTGTGCATATTCAAATTTAAAAATAAAATTAAAGTTACACAAAGCAAGGGCACACATCGCATTTAATTCCCTGCCAGGCAGTGTAATTACCAGGAGGCTGAATTCACTGTAAACAAACAGTGTCAGTCTCAATCCCCTTATAAGAGGTCACCAAGGTTATCTTGAGTACTAGAAATACTGATTTTCATTAGAAAAGCACTGAAATTAGGACAGGCATTCTTCAAATTACAATACATTTTAAAGCATCAATAATTTCAATAACCAATAAATTTTCACATCCTAGAATCTTTTAAATCATTCCTCAAAGTGCATAGCTGTACCTCTGATGTTGATCCTGAAGACGATCTACAGTTTTGACTCTGTCCAGCAAATTCTGAATTTCCGTTTTCTGTCTATTAATGATTTCTTTATACTTGGATAACTCATCTTCTGTTCTTAAACGCTCATCCTCTAGACACTTTACCTAAATAGAAAAAAAATAAAATAAGAAATTATTTATTCTCCCGAACTTCAGAGCTGAGTTATTCTGACCAAATGTCTAGATTGTTGTACAAAGCTCCTGTGCTATTTTTTGGTGGTTCCAAGTAGCTTAGAACAATACCCCAAATATTTCCGATCAAATACAGTCAACAAAAATAAACAGACAAGAAAAATTTTAAAAAAAATCAAATTAAACTAGTTTGATTAAAATTAGTTTTGTGCAAAGATTCAAACTTATCAATCTACTGGACAAAGATCTAAAGACATCATCTTTCCTTGGATACCAAGCCAACCCCGTATTACTTCTTCCTCCCTTTCTTCCAGGTCCTGTTGAGCTAAACCCCTGCTCTGGATAGAGGGACTGGCACACTGATCTATACATAGACAGTCCAGAAGTCATGGATAGCATATATTCCTTACCAGAGGCCACATTTACAAACTCTACAAAACTAGCTTCATGAGTTGGAAAAGTTTACAAGTGTTTTTCATTTTTCCTAAGTTATTAAATTTACAAGTTGTTTACTAAAACATTTCTCACAGCTTTTCAGTCAAAATGAGGTGCAGACCATGAAACAAAATATTGTTGTACTACAGATCAGCTGATACCCTGTAAGAACAGCTACTCAGAGTCAACAATTACATATCCCAGTCTCATGCCAGTCTCTAATCACACTCTCTATTCCAAAAGAAGTAAAAATGCAATTAATAGATTGAACATAGTCTTCTTCCAAAACCCAACAGTATGCCTTTAGCCTCACTGCAATCCAATACAGCACACATTACCTTTGTTCTCAGTGTTCGAAGCTCATCCATGCCTTCTTTAAATGTTCTCTTCAAGTCTTCCAGTTCTTTTATTTTTGCATGATGCACCTTTTTAAAGAGTGAGAAGCTCCTTGAGAAATCTAAATGGACAGTGGCATCTCCTGGGATGTCAAAAGAATCTAGGCCAATGCAGGCCAACGCAACAGCTGAGAGGGCTTGAGGCAGAACACACACCCTAAAGGATTGTTTTACTTACTCAAAAAGCAAAGCAAAGCCTAAAAGCTTCTTTGTTCTCAGAACGAAGAGCAAACGTGAACTTATACTCTAGTTTTAGGCATACAAATCTATGTCACAACAGCCCCAGGGGAAGTTCTAGGTAACTTTTGCCATACAGCATGGCAAAATACTGGTCAGAGAAAGGCCTACCTATCATCTGAATTTGTGCTCTAAATTACAACAACATTCATGTTTATAAATGAAAGAGCAGTTATTTCATCCTCATTACTTCCTACTTTTCCCATAACTTTTGTTTTTAAAAAGTAAATCCAAGGTAATAGCTAAACACATCCTCCAAAAAGCAGGGCTGGAGGCAGACACCTGGGATGCAGTAAAGAAAAATGTTTGGCAAAAATTGTAAGCAGCTTAAAATAAGATTCTCAGAATTAAAACCTCACAGCATCCTTAACTACCAAGTAGTCAAATATGTTGTCTCCACACATCACATATTTACCTCCAGGTGATCAGATTTTTCCTGAATTTGTTTCTCTAGTTCTCCTTTAGTTACTCGGAGTTTTGCATCCAATTCATTTGATTTAATTTCTTCTGACTCCTAAAAGGATTGAAGAAATGTAAGTACAGTATTAGAGCTTTAAGTTCCCCTAACTCTTACAATCAGACAACTTTTCACATTACTGAGTCTTTTCTGTAGGTGTGTGTGTATATAATATCTATCTATCTACATCTAATAATTCCAAACACGCCAAGAAAGAACCTCACACTGCATGCCAATCAAGGCAAACATTTGCCCTTTTATTTAACAACTTTCCAAGTAAAGAAATCAGTGAACAGTCATCTCAGCTTTGCAGTTCACTCAGGATAATTCTTCCCTGTTACAGCATGGGATAGAAAGGAGAGGAAAAAGATGACTCGGATGCTAAACACTGATTTCACCTCCCGAGAAAATATGCCTACTTGATAGGTTTTTATCATTTCTTGACAGTTTTTCCTTATCTGATCCGCTTCTTCTTTTGCTTCAGTTAATTTTGTCATTGCATCTTTGAGGCGTTCTTTGGTTTCCTACAGAAAAACAGTAACAAATGATGGCGTTAAACCTATTTATCTCACTTAATCTAGGAAAAGCATTTCTCATAATAAGTTTCCTATTTCAGTCTGGAAAGAATTAATGACAACAACAAAAAGATCCAGCATTATTTTTCCTCATTTCCATTCAACTATTACTTTATGCAATTTCATTTGTTCCAACACCGAAAGCACAACAAAAGGATCCTTGGTTGTGTGCCGTGCACATTTTCAGATGATAGTTAAATCTATCACATAAAAATCTGAACTGACAGTTAATTCATACTAAAAAAAAAAGTTGATAGCGACATTAAACAGAACCCCCCCAAACACCCTGCCCTCACATCCTTTCAACATTTCCATTTCACTATCAATACCTTTAAAAACATTATTCTGACACTTGCTGCAGGTATTCAAATTAAATAAAACACTTTAGAAACAGATTTTAATACTATATAAAAAGTAAACAGTACAGCAACTACACTCATCTGACTTATGTTCATGCCATGGTATCAGTACCACTTCACTAACCTTGTGTGAATCCATTTCTGTTTTCAATTTGTTCTGTGCCCATTTCACTTTGATAACATGAGAATTGATTTCTTCTTTCAATTTTTCTATTTCTCTGTTGAGTCGAGTCGCTTCACCATCCTAAGAAGATTTCACAGATTTTATTTTATGGATTTATATCATTCAGTGCTTCTACAACAACACTCCTGTTCAAGCGTCAAATACAGGTTTCATTTTTTTTCCTTAATGTCTGGATTTTGCAAAAGCACACACATACTTGAGAGTGCTCAATAATGCTTTAGCCCATAATCCAGTGAAAAAGACACGAGCGTGCTGATTTGAATAGGAAGGTAAGGCTGCATTACTGTTAGTGTATGCTGACATTATACATGAGGACAGTACAATTCCTGTAAGGCTCTAGTGTAATCCTCAGGACCTATGAAGATAGATAGCATGTTAAATTTTGTTTAGGAAACATGAAGTCATGCTCCCACTTCCTGTTCATGTGAGAGAGGACACTGAGGTGTTTTTTGTTTCAGAAACATAATTTTGGGGGCTTTTACTCACATGTATTTTTCTGATCCCTCTGTGCATAGTACAATTGCTCAGAAGAGGTCCAAATTAAACTTTGATCCCTATTAATTTATCAATTTTTGGATCTTTCACATGAAGCAGAATTGTGAAGCACAGCTGTGAGGCACGATACAAAAGGATTGGAACAATTTAAGATGCTGGTGAGAATCTCTTACTGGCTTCTAAAAAAAGAATGGCAATTTTCTTTAATTGGGCCTGAAAAATCCTATTGCTTTTTTATCAGTTTTTAGTAGTACAAAAGAGAAAATAGAAAACACAGAAAAATAGCAAAAAAGGCTGCAATAATTTGATGCCATTACAGCCTTTAAGAAAAACCAAACACATCCAAACAAGCCAGAAATTCCCTCAAAATCAAGGCATCTTTAACAAGCAGTCTCTTCAATTTTGTCAAAAAGCTCTAATGTTTCACAAACTAATATTCAGAAAAATATTAAAAGCAACTTCAAAAAGATGACAACAAGAACTGAGTCACTTCTTCCCCTTCCCTTAAAGGAAAGGGGTTTTCACAGTTATACAGCAAAACCAAATGAATACAGGTTCCTTTCTTTAAGTACAATAGCAAACAAGTGAAAAGGTTGTTCTGTCCTGATAGTGCTTTTAATCACTGACTCAAGCCATACAGCAATACTTAGAGCACCTTAGTTTCATAGAGCTGGTGCAATCTTCCTTTTTCCTGAGAAAGTTGTTTGATTTTATTAGTATGCTTTTCTATTTCTTTGTTTGCATCTCGCACTCTTCTCTCAAGTATTTCCTTTTCCTTTCGGAGGTCAAGTGACTCCTTCTCCCCTCGGACGTATTTCATCACCATTGTCTCCTTTTCATGGCGCGCTTCTTCACATTTCTTGTTTGCCTGGACAAATATTAAAATAGAATGAATCAATCTTGTATTCCATGATTAGCTTTTATAAGACACTACTGGATATTTTCAGTATTAAAGCATAATCAAGTAAGACTCAAAAGCCCCAGCTTTGCAAAGTCTAACATTAGATCCCGCTTCTAACAGTAAAGATGTATATAAGCAGTTGCAGCTTCACAGCTAAACATTTCAAATGAGTTATCAATGCATTATTAATTAGGAATATAATTTGTTGTCTCAGAAGATGTGTATTTGGTAAAGTTTTAGCAACAAAATAATTTTGCAAATACCCAGTACCAGTCCTGTGTCTTCCCTTGTGCACATAACTGCACAATCCTTACCCAGCAGTTTATTTTTCAGGTGGATTATTTTTACAGATCCCCCCTGCCCCAGCACTAACAAACTCTGATGACAATTGTGATGATATTACTATTATTAATAATAATAAATTGAGCTCTAGAATTCATACAATAGAGAAAATACTTGGCATAATATGATTTTAAGAAGGAAAAGAAATAATCTCATCTCTCAGTAATACATGAGGCAAAAATTAAGAGTTTTGTGCCGGAGTGGAGAGAAACATTAATTTTGTGATAGCCTGTCTGGAAAAAAAACCCCCACACCCAACAACAACAACAAAAAAAACACTGCAAGCTTTTATTTCTTTGAGTGAAGACAGCCTACAGGAAAGGAAAATGAGGTTTCCTTGAGGGCTGAATTCCATACATATAAACATACACATTAAAGAGAGTTATCAGGCACTCTAGAACATTAACAGCTCTTTAGAAATTCACTGATGCCAGTTATCAAAAATGGGTACGTAAACACAAGCTAGTAGTTCTGATTTTAGAAAATTTTTACTTAGTGATCTAACAACCTAGGTTGCATGTTTCCTACAAGAACCAAGTTTGTTCACAAGATGTTGAATAAAGGTTTTCCATATTACCTGTTCCATTCTAAAGGCCATCTCTTTATGCAGCTGCTGAATAGCATTTTTGGCTGCTGCATCTTGAGTTAAAAGTTTGTCTTTACTAGCTCTCACTTCTTTATTAAGCTCTTCCATTCTTGCTTCCAGCTAAAAGACAACATTACAATATAATTATAGGGAAAGTAAGACTTTGATCATGTTTTGTACAGGCAAGAACATTTCACACAAAATTAGATGCTTATTTACCTGTATTTTACAGTTGTCAAGCTGCAACTATCCTTACCATCATCTAGCTTCATATTTCAGTGTAAGCATGAAAGATGTCAATTCTTCAGTGAGACTGAAGATGCATCAAATCAAGTAAAACACAGAGCATAGTAATTTACTACACAGAAGACTAGATTGACAGCAAATGCTGAGGCTTCACCTTCCACCCTTTTGTTGCTATCCCTGTGCCATATCCTCCACCGTGCCAGCAAAGCAGTCATGCATCCATACTGAGCTGGACAGGGAATTAATTCATTGAAAAATAACTCATCAAATAAAGAGGCGCTTACTCGTTGTGCTGGCACTTGTGTTAGCTGCCTAGTGAACCAAGTCAGAGACCTGATCCAGCTGAAGAATAACTACCAGTGGTCAGCTGGAACATTACCCACAGCACATTCACTGCACAGTCATGAAAGTTCAGCAGAAGCAGCTGCAGCGTTAGTACAAGAGCAAGCGGTGGCCACATAAGCTGTAATGCTACCCAAAGGTCGTTCAAATTGTGCTTTAATGGCTATCCTCTTGTTCCACAGGAAAGCAGATTCACCAGGGTTAGTTTTGTTTGGGTTTTAGGGGTGGTGATGTAGAAGAGTACAAGATCTTAAGGTTAGTAAAGAACAACCTAAAATGCTTCTCCTACCACTCAATGAATTGGTCACACCCTCTTCAGCTTTGCAACTGAATCACTGCCCATACAAATCAAGTTTTACATGTACAAGCATGTGCATACAGTTTGCTTGTAGACATGAGTGCAGCCAAGCTTCCATTGACTTGAAAGCTACTAGAAAACACTAATTTACAAATTGTAACAATAAAAACTCACATCATAAATGAAAAAGCTCAAGTGTTTCACTGTAGTGTCTTACAACTCCAGGTGCTATCCAACTACAATATAAAAGTATTACACTCCAAACCAGTATTTTCTGAAATCACCTGCAAGCATGTAATATCACAGATCCTTCTAACCGAACCAGAAAGCAAAATAAACTTCCTCACAGATATTTTTTTCTCCCAAATGGAATAAAGCAACTGCTGCATAATATAGCTCCATGAAATCATACAGTGCTATCATGGAAGCACAACAGAGAACGAGTGTGCTGCTCATACTGATTTATTCAGGCATATGCAATTACAATTTGTAGCTTAAGAATAAGACTTTTCAATTCTATTTTCAATTGCATCATGGATTTTCAAAGATTCTTTGAAATGAATCAAAGACAAACTTTCTACCTACATTAACATATTCCTCTGGAACACCACAAGCCTGACGCACTGCTTTGAGAACAAATTTCAGTGTGATGCAGCCATTAACAAAGAAACCTGACAACTAGGGTAGTATTACCAGGATTGTGACAAACAGAAATTAGTAATTTAAATGCTATCTCTTGCCAGATTTCTAAGCTGTAATCAGTTTATAAAGTCAACCAACTGCAGGAGCACTAGTAGATAACTTTGTAGCAGACAAGCAATCACAGTTGATGTGATACCTTTTCTTCCCAGACTAAATCCAGTCTACAGCAGCACACTTGATGTTCCTCTTTGGCCCATCATAGTTTTAACAATTCACTGGGGAAACGCCTCTATATAGTAACTGATAATACCAAAACAATGTGCAAGACCACAGTTAATGTGTTCTACACTTTATACACATTCCACACATTGTCAGTGTTTACAACTGTAACCACACACCCACCCACTTTATTAGCAGATGCAGTAGTTAACCACAGAAGATAAAGATGACAAATTAAGAAGAAACTGGGCTTGAAAAAACACTCACTTAAGATCTCCTTTATGTCTACATACAAGAAATAAACAGTCCTATCAGGATAAAAGACTGAACTTGTCATTATTTGTAAAAAGGTCTACCAGGCCTTCAACAGTGCCTCCAGCAGGACGTCAAGGCACACCTAGGTCTCTTCCAACCTTAATGATTCTATTCTATTCTAGCCTACCCACTGGGGCAACCCACCAAACAGGAACTCTCTTGACTAAGAGAGACTTCCAGATATGGAACACTTAAGCGATCTGAATCTAGAAAGTCAGTTTATCCAAAGAACTAAATGTTTTTAGTCAATGAATAATATTTCTTGGAATGGAAGAGCAGATCTGTTCTCTTAGAGAGCTCAGAATAATAAGCATGCGTATTCCTTCCTTCCCCACTATGCTACGAAGGACATCTTGTTAAACAGTGACAATAGTGACATTGTATACAGGTGAGATACTAACCAGCATTTCTGTTTTGTTATCTGTACCTGTTTAATAATGTTGAGGTGCTGTTTTTCTGTTTCAGTTCGTTTTTTCAGTTCATCTTTTAAGTTGTCCTTTTCTGAGCAAATTTCCAAAATCAGTTCCTGATGTTTTTTGTTTTCTTTAATCAATCTGTAAAGAGAAAAAAACCAAACACACCAAAACAAGGTACATCAGTACTGGGGGATTTTAGTTGTTTTTAATGTTGAGATACACAGATCTGCAAATTCTACTGAGAGTTACAGCCAGAAACACTAACGAAATCCATGAGACCCTTAAAAAACCAGAACAGTTATGTTGCGCATGCGAAACTTCACTCCAAACCAGCAAACGGCATCTTCCTCGTGAGAAAATTGCTTGTTTCAAGCATTTTGGGGTTGTTATGGTCCATGATGACAAGAGACATTTAGTACCTCTATGTAACTACAGAACTGTAAATGCTAACAATTTTAGGGTACTTGTAAGTAACTCCGCCAGCCAAATGTCTGAAAACGCAGGCAGTGCAATTCATTTCATGGATGGCGCAGAGTAGCCCTTGGAGTTCACAACCTGGTAAAAACGGAATGTTGATTTTTAAGTCCTAAGCAGGTACATAACTACAAGAACGTCCATGTTCCTACTCCTTATAAAGTTCAATTTTTTTTTAGCAATAGTTTGGTTCTTTGCAGCTCAGCTGTTTGAAACCTGAGCTGAAGCTGACGTATTTAGTTTGACCTTCTGGCACTGCACTAGAAGATAGTTACACATAAAACTCACAAGTTACGTTGTCAGAATTACTGAATAAACAGAGTCTCAAATGTATTTAAATGTTTGAAGGTACAGTTCAATGGTGGATATTTTAGGCAGCTAACTATGAATTTGCGGGAGGCATGCATTCACCTGAGCAAGGAAGGTATTTAAATGTCACTTTACATATATACTTTCATTCTCCATACTAGCCTCCTAAATTACAAGGAATTGAAAACCATCAGTGACATAGAGGTTAGCACTTCTGATCTCTTTTTTAATCTCTTAATGAATATTCCAGGATTACAAATTATTCATTCACACAATTGCTGCTCACCTATATATCTTAGATATGATCACAGGAGACAACTGAGCTATTTCCTGAGCAATGTTACAAGAAACTCCGCTGATCATAAACTAAAGGATAAAATCGAGCCAACCCAGAATGCCCTTTGGACCAAACAAAATGTTCCACAGCAGTTTTACACTCTTGAGATGAGCCCTCAAGAGCCACAGGGGTGCAGCTGGTATAGCAGCTGGCAAAAAAAGAGAGACCAAAGACATGTTTATATAAAAAAAAAACCACTTTCTGTATGTATACATAATATACACACATATCTACATTAAACATTTGTCTCTAAGAAAGTAATTGGTCCATGGCTGAAAACACTGACCTGCCTTTCAGTTTACTGTAAACAAGTAAAACCCAAATAACTTGTTAACTTACAATCTCCTGGAATTAGAACAGTTTACACACCCACCACTTCAGGTTCCCACTCTTCCTCCTCCATAATTACTGCATGTCAGACAATGCATTCCCAAGCTTTCCTGTCATCAGCTGACTTTGCTCACAGTTATGATTTCTGTCAGAGGTTAACTGGTAAGGGGCAAGAGAATACTTTCCCTACTGGGCATCTCACCCCTCTACCCAGTTTCCCTCCTTTTGATGTCCTCCCATACCATGGTATTGGAGTGCCCTACACAAAGAGTAGGACATCCATTTCCAGCTCCACAAGCGGGATTAAATTTAAAGGCTACATTTTGTTAGCAAAAACCATTTCTAAAGTGGTAACAGAATGTGAAATACCAAGCGGGGAATCAAGAAATCAAGCACTGAACTGGCTTTTGATGAATATAATATTTTTCATGTAGTGTACTGCCTGATAGAGCTATTAAGCCCAGGTTATTACAGCAAAGTTTATAAGCATGCATTTCATAGCTTTCCTATAAGATGTGGTAAGACAGGAGTTTATATATAACATTTCAAACTCAAAGGACAGCCCTCGACTGATTAGCAACTTTGCTGGCTTATGACAGAAAACTGAATACTACTTGAAAAAGAAATAAGCCATTTCAAACTCAAATGACACACACATCATGGGAGTTCGTACTTACAAAGGTTCATTTCTCCCAAGACATATATGGACTGCATGAATCCTCAACTATTTTTACAGTATTTAAGTAATTCTAGACATTGGCAGGCTATTCAGCTGAACAGTTGGCTGTCGGTTCCTGCCAAATTCCACAATAATTTAGAGATCTAAGCACACATTTTTATTTTTAAGTACACACTGCAAGTAAAAATAATTCCTCACTTAAAGAACATAATTTAAAAAGCTCATTAACTGTCATTAGAACAACTCACAAGAAACTACTTGTTTCATACCAAAATGTTGTATGCAGTTGCACACAACATGCAAGAAAAATTGTTCAGTACAAACCTCCATTTGTAATGAGCATCCTCAAATACTCACCTTTTTATAGTTTGTTCTTGCTCCAGGTACTTGTCTTGCACACATTTTTCAAACACGGCCAAGGCATGTTCACCCCTCTGCACACCATTTGGGAATTTTCGTTCCTTTGAAAAGTCCGTCGACAGGAGTTCAGACTCTATTTCCTTTAGCAAATCCTCCTGTGAGGAAGTCTGATGTATTGTGCAAATAAGCTTCTTTGTGCAGTCTGTGTCATAAGGGCTTTCTGAATAGATTTTATTGCTAGATTTTTTCACAAAGTCAGACTCCTCCCTTAGCTCCTGTAGTATTTCCATTAATGACTGTTCTGTCTGAGTAGTTTTTGGATCTTGTTGTTCTACTTCTTCACTAGATACACGTTCTGGTTTTGTGGAGCTTTCTACCTTTCTTTCAGAGCAGGTACTTGCACAGCACTCTGCCCCTCCACACTGCAGCTCCTGTCTTTCTGCCAGGGCCCCATTGTTGTTTATGCCAATAACTGTTGGATCCTCGTCTGATGTCCTTCCCAAAACACCAGAATCATCTCCAGTGTAAGTGATGCTTGAGCAGTCCTTCACTCCAGATGTTTTATCAGACTTCTTGTTATCTGGGGACTTGGACAAGGCAGCATCTGACAGATTGACTGGCTCCAGCGTGCTTTGCATTTCTGGTAAATATCCTTCCATCATCTTCCTTTGGAAATCTAGAAGTAGATTTCACATTACACAAGATATATACAAAGTCAAAATTCAAAAAGATTGAGAGAGAGGAAAGAAAGGCTACTGGAAAGATAAAATTAAAATAGCAAAGATATTTAGATATATCAAGTGTGATGCAGAGTTTGTTGACTTTTCCAGCCTGACTTAAGTAAATGCTCCAATACAAGTTCTTCTAAAAGAAAGGGAGAAATCAAGGATAGCAAATAGGAAGTAGTGGAATAGTAAATGCCAAGACAAAAAAAAAAACCAAACAAACAAAACACCCAGAGTTTTTTAGAACTAATAATTCTGTTATTTGAATTCACAAAAAATTCCAAGTAATGACCTCTGAAAAACACTTCAGACATAAAACAACAAAAAAAGCCCACAAGAAACTAGATCCTTACAGCTTTCATTTCAAAGCGTCATTTCATGAAATTTCATGACTTGAAAGCAACAATATGTTTGGATTTACTAATTTTTACAATATAAGGCGACTCCCTCCTCCAGCCAGAACATTCAACTTCCTTACTGTCACATCCTCACTCACCACCCATACAGCAAAATGTATCTGTACCCAACAGCCTGCAGGAACAGGCTGGGGAGAATGGGGGTGAGATTCTCTTTTCCCATCTGCTTTCAAGCAGCCAAAACCCCTTGCTGGAAAAGCACAGATGGCCTGTGGCAGATTTGCTCTCTCAAAAAGTAGCTTGCAGAACAAGTATTTGAGGAGTTGAAAAGCTATGCAGAAAGTGTTCTACTAGGACACCATACTGAGATCCAAATAGCCAGAACACTTATGGAAGAGCCTGGGTATAATGCTATATCTTCTTTTTCAGGCATCCCAGACGGTCAGGTGTCTATAAAGACTGCTGGCATTTCTAGCAAGCACAAGAATCCTTTATAAAACATTTCCATTAGGAGAAATCCATTACAACAGTCATAACTTTTAGATGCAACCCTATCCCCAATATTGGATAAATTAAACTATTTAAAAACAAAAGGCAAATTTTTTTCATTTATTAATTCAACTCTGCTGTTCCAAAAATTATCTCAAATGGAGCAGTACCCTTGCCATCTTGCAACACCAAACTTGTTTTCATACTTTTTCTGATTTATTTAACCTTCTCTTACACAGTCACACAGGCAGAGTCATTCAGCTACACGCTGCAGGGCCTGCACATTGACTCACTGAAAGACAACACTTTGTGTTACTTGGCTACCCTCCTCCAGAGTCCTGCCTCCATACTCAGGCTTACACTGTTAAAGCAGAGGGATACATGAATCACATTAGGTCTGTGACTAATTGCTACCACTATCACCTTTCTCTATTAGGTCTAAGAACCAGATAAGGAAAAAGCAGCAGCCTCAGCCCACCTCTTTCAACCAGTAAACACCAAACAAAAACCCTACCACTAATATCTGAAACCAACAGCAAGGCTACAACTGCCAGTTAATCAACAAAAGGAAAGCGTGAGGACAGCTGAGCATAGGGCTGAGAGTATGAAAGGGGACATGTGACAAGTGGGCAACAGCCACAAATCATCAAATGACAATTATGCATTTTTAAGTAACCAGCAAACCACTTTTCCTTTTTGGTTTCAAAGCAAAAAATCTCCGTGCTACAGCCTCTAAACCAGTACAAGTCAATAGGAACCAGAAAGCAAGTTGTAAGGAAAACTGCAAATGAGAATAGAGATGGTGAAGGTGAGAGTTTATACGCAATGTGAAACTTTTACAAGCACTCTCCATTGTACAAACAGATCTTCTCCGATATTAATAAAATCCCCGATATCCCTTTACAAACAATTTATGCTTAAGTCAACACTGGAGCCAACAAATCCATCCACTTGGTTTGTGCAGCCAAAACAACTGCTCTTTAGGTACCTATTTACTTTTTGATAACTTCTGCTAGTAATGGAAGTTCACAATGTACTACTGTTATTCTAAAATAAAATAAACAACAAAGGAAAACCCCCACTGAGGATTTCAATCCACAAGCAAAGAAAATGAACATAACTGCAAGAAAAAGCATTCGGTTTTGTAGTAGCAGAGCATACTGTTTTCTACTTAATTAAAAAGCTGTTAAAAACATAATGTTTTGAGACAGCTGCATTTACTACAGTAAAGAACCATAAGATAAATTGCAAATGATTCAGTTAAAAATTAATCTTCCAGTATCTATTCCCTCTTATCACAGGTCTCTTATAAACCACATACTCGTGTTACTTCCTCCTGTAAGTAATACTGTGAATTAGTATTGAGACAAAGATTCATCTATGTAGAAGCAGAAATACAATTATTTGCATAACTTAATTGCGTAGCAATAAAATGCCACCAACTTCGTATCAATCATATATAAAGTGCAGGTTTTGTATCAAATCCATGGGGAATTTGAATAGTGACTATACAAATTGGTTAAAGCAATGAAAAGTAAATTGTGATGATTCAGTGTTCCCTGCATACCTACTCTAATTTTCAGTGGTACTCAGAATAGAGTTTACCATATTAAGAATGCTCACAGCATTTCTGATTCCAATACACTGGATTTTAGATCTATGTGCCCAAATCTACTGGAATCCGTTCACGACCTGAGCAGATTTTACTTTTCCTCTACTGTTGCTGGATAGTTTTCATGTTCTAATAATTAATTTTTAAACATAAATTATATATCTATTTTTATATATAACTGTTCATCATAGGATCACAATTTATCTTCACACCAGAAACATTAAAGATGAACTTGCATTGACAGTTGCTCCACATGGTTTTTTTTTTTTATATTTAAATCTCCTAAACATCCAGACTTTGTTGTGCCTACCTCAGGCAACTGAATACAGCAGATACCACTTTTATAAGGCCAAAGACAGAAAACTGCAGTAATGATACTAAAGAAAAGGCTCCTGCCTTATAAGCAAAAGGTTTTGTATGAAAGGAGCTTAAAACAATCAATGCTGCCAGCCGAGCAGTAGTTAGTTGAAATGAAACATCCTGGTATTTTACAGCGAACATACGAACACAGCAAGTCCCAGACAATATTTGGACACATGATGTACATATCCTTCTACCATCCTACCCATCCTTACAAGTGACTCTACCAAAATCAGGTAAATACTAGGGTTATGGGATCACTCTCCCCCAAAATACCGCATTAAGAAAACAAAATAGCTTAGTGTCTTTTACGATGTCTTCAAAAGGTGTCAAAAGCAAACAAAAAGGCAAACCCTGACTCACGCAGATGACCTGCTTTATGTAACGTGTTGCTGATGCATCAGGCAAGCATACAGTACGTTGAGTGACAGCAAAGTGCCAAGCAAGCACTGGCTGACCTCCTTACATTGTTTTGCTAAGCTTCTACCTTCAATCATCTGCTCTGCTCCTTCCTCACGGTTGATCATCATCTGAACAATATGGCAGAAGTGTCTTGCTCCTCAGTCCCCCCGGTGGGATGTTTGTCTCGCCCTCAGTGTATGTCCCTTCTGCTGCCTATGCCACAGGACGATGCAGTCACTACCAAATCAACTTAAAACACCCAGGGTAGGAACTTCTCAAATTAGTGTTTTGAGATTAGCCCAGCCCAAACTTGCCTGCCTGCATACCTTGAATAACCAGCCACCTTGTGAGACAGCCACACAGCTAGTGTGGCATGCGGAAAGCTTTCTGTCACTGGCTTGGAACACCTTCGGCTGCTGGGACAGGACTGCGCATTCACACAGCTCGTTTGACCAGTCCTCCTGTGTTTTACAGCTCACAATGAGTTTGACACTAACACACTTTCCTGCCTCTACTCTAAAAAGCCAGGGAGACAGCTGGCTGTGTTCCCCTACAATGCACTAATAGAAAACAAAGCAAGTGGAAACGCATCAATTCAAAACCTGGTGATGTCAGTAGCAGAGAATGAGGAACACACACACATAGACAAGCCGTACCCTTAAGAAAAAAAAAAACAACAACAAAGTTTTGGTTTTGAAAACAAACACTTTTCTCATTGTAGATGTGTTCTTCAAACAAGACAGAGGCATGCCTGCTTTTCCTCATTATTTCCTGGTATTCACAAAAACCACGTTTGCATCAGCACATATGATTTCCATTTTAAAACATTACATTAGCACTTGGAGAAGTAGTTCAACTGCAGCCACAGGACACACGTTAAAGGCTAGTACTGCCAAGGGTTGCTAGTAGTGGCAAAGGTTTCTCCTACTACTATAACCAAGGCGAGCTTATCTGTGAAACTGCTGATAGCACAACTGACTGGAATCAAAGCAGAGCGCGGAGAGCCTGCCGATACAATGACTGGGCGGCACACCAACTTTTTAAGGCAGGAATGTCTCACAAACATGGAAGGGAACGCAAAGACACAAGAAATAGCATTTTTTCCAATCACTGTTACACAATAGAAACATCCTCTAACTGCTAATCAAATGATAAAAATAAGAACAAATGTGACAATCGTTCATTTAAGCTCTTCAATGAAGCATCTGATACAACATAAGTATTGATTATCTAGGGAGAACATAAAAAAACTTGACAAGAAGAAAAAAAAAATATTTCTAGCACCCTTCAGTAGCAGCCATCTGAAGTGTTTGTTCAGCCCTGGCCTCAGGCTATTCCCTGATATGAAGTTACAAACCTAAGTTGTATACAAAAAGGTGAAATTTGCAGATGAATAAAACAGAGTTACTGGAATTTACCTCCCTATTTACTTGCAGACAATAGAATGTAAATGGAATCTCCCTCAAAGTTTAAAATTCATAAAAATTAAGTCAAATAATGTTTAAAACTTAGCTACTTTAACAGTATAGACTTGTCCTGCAAACTACCAGTATGTAAGCCCATAGTTTTAGCAGATTGATTTAGTAGAACCAGTTCAGTGGACAAGTCAAGTAACTTTTCCCTATGTAAGATTTGCCCTCAGTCCTGCAAGCTGAGTATGTACTATGCTACATCACGTTACCAGGATTTCTGGAATAAAGACTCTAATAATGGTACTACATCATTTCTACAATAATTATGGTAATTAGAGACTTGCTTATAATTTGATTTTTACAGTGAAAGGAAAACAGAATTTCCAGAAGAGCCACTGATATCATGTTTGAACACTAATTTGACTGTTTATTAATCTGAGATTTATTAAACTACATAAATAACTGTATAAGAAAGTAGGTGATCAGACATTAATATTTAGTTCCTGGACTAAAGCCATAGTTATTACCTGCAGAAATAAAAAGCGTATTAACAACTAGAAGATACATACCACTAATTTTAAAAGCTCTTCTTGTTCAAATTCTGATTTTGATAAAACTATATTTGATAGGTTATGAGAATTAATTTCCACATGCGATAAAGTTAGTTCAATTATTCTCATTTAAACAAGTATATTCCTTCAAGTATACTGTTACACATGACATCAAACACACAGGTGTCGGGACACAAGCCTGCAGCAGATAGCTTCTACAGATACAACTCTAGAAATAAGATTACAAATACGGTATTTCAAGCAATACCCACACCGAACCACCATATTAACTCCCCTATTCAGCTGCACTGGAAGAACACTTTGTCTGAAGATTTAAGAACTCTGTATTTTTCTGTATTAGCAGACAGCTAAGCCCTATCATTTTAACATCAAAATTTAAGACCTTCCTCCCTCCCTCTCGCCTTTTCCTCCCCTTTTCTGCCCATTACCTGCCATAAAGTGAAAGAAAATAAAAAAAAAAAACAATAAAGGTGGATGACAGGAGGAAAAAAAAAGAGTATCACAGTTGTTCCTTTCCATAGATGCTTTAAGAGTAAATTCTCACTCCAGAGTCCATTCACTGCATATGGAGAAAAGCAGTTTCTAACAATCAATCCTCTCCTTTCCTCCGCTGAGGAGTACATGCACGCTTACTTTTTACAGAAGCCGTGGGCACCCTCGTCCCTTGGCTGCCCGTCAGGTTATCCCTTATATCAGTTGAAAAATCATCCCCCCCTCGCCCCATTCCAGTACTGCTATTTGGCCCCACTAAAAGGTAATTCATGATGAACATAATTCCCTGTATGCTTCCTACTATCTGCACATGTCTAATTAGGAACACAACCTTTCCCTTCTATAGCCTGCTATTCTGCTATTACAGGCACACACTGAAAATCTGGTACGTTTTAATTCAATATTATACCATTTCAAACTGCCTGTCTGTTCAATCTTCTTATGGAACACAAATGTGATTCTTTTAAATCCCCAAGTACAAAGGACTTTCCTAAGCAGATGCACTATTAATGCTAGCATTTAATTTCATGAAATAGATAGCCTGACCAAAGATATCAACACACATATTGTAAATAGTCCAGGAGGAGGAAGTTACTTGGTTTTAGCCAATTTCAAAATACATGTGCCAAGGCATCTAAAGAAACATATTAAATAACTATAGGAAGCATTTTCTGAGGCATGGCTCAAGGAATTCACTAACAATAAGGGAGAAAGAAAACGCGTGCCTTGTCACCTAGTAACTATCACAATGGGGCTCTCTTACAATAAACAGATTAAAGAATGACAGAAGTGTGTGCCTGGGGTGGTTTTGTAGGCAAACAGAGCAACGGTCAAGGTCCTGAGAAATAAAAATCACTGCTATAAGAGAAAAAAAAATATATTCAAGCTACAAAGCTTAAGCATACTGTAGAGAAAGGGGCAAAAATGCTTCACAGGTGTGCACATACACAAAAACTCATTCAAACCAGGGTGGATTTTGAAAGAAAGTGAAGAGCATTGAAGTTAAGTGACTCTGAGGCACAGAACCTTCCAAAAGGGGAGTAATAACAAGAACTTAATACAGTAAATGCAGTTCACTGGACACCAGTGAATCCATCCACCTATTATATAATGGCCAGTAGCAATTATGTCAGTTCCTTTCAACAAAAAGGGGTTTTGCATCATCTTTGGGTACCTGATTTTTCACTCATAGCTCTGCTCTTAAGAGAGGCCTTGTAGCAGTGACACTGATGAAGAGGGAATCATCTACTCTCCAAACAGGTATAACGCAATCCACAAAATAGTGAAAACAGTTCTCGTATCGTCAGCTAAGACCATGTATGCTCTTCACCTCTGGATAAGTAAAAAGCGTCCAGACAGGTTTTATAGGATACGAAACAAGCTCATTTTTAAACAGAAGTACAACGTAAATTTACAAAGCCTTTCTCTTTCCCATTCCATTTTATATTCACCACAGTACTGGAATTTCCTTTACGTAATGAAGTCTCAAAATGCCATAAAGCTGCAATAGAGATACAATGGATTTCAGAGAGTGGGTGGGGGTCAAGGAAAGGAGCCATGAAGCACTCTGTGACTCATGGGCAGATGATCCCAACAGCCAGCATGGTCCTATGTACCATTACCAGGCCAGGCAAGCAGGTAAGTGACAGAAAATTCTGGTGACACCAAGACATGCAGCCTGAGCTCCCAGAAGCCCTTACCATTCTTCTATGGATGTCATCTCAGCACTCTCATAGTTGCATTGCTGCTGTAGTCTGTGCTATAAACTTGCTAAGGAAAAACTCCGTACCTCTAAACAAAGTCCACATGTTTATGGAAAAAACCTGCCTAGAAAACAAGGTCCTTGAAATTGCTTCAGAACAATTCCCTTTACACTGTAATCCAAGATCCTTATTTCCTGGTTCTGTCTCAAACTGCACTGGATTGATAACTCAAAAAATTGCTGCTGTTACACTTTATTTTGCTTTTCAAGATTGCACCTTCTCAAGATAAGCTCCACTGGAACTTCATGATAAAGTGAGGAAATCAGAGTTTCATTTTGATACTGGAGGTGCCAGATGTAGACACTTACAAATCATTCCAGTTCTGGCAAAGCTGAATTTAGGAAAGTAGATGTACGTATTTAGAAATTTGTGGGTTTTATCTCTGTATAACCCAGGTGCTAGATGAACAGAAAATTCTATACCCCAGTTAAACCAGTTAGAAATATAATGCTTTCATGACAACTGCCCTGTTCATTCACCCACAATTTCGCAGACAGAAAAGCGAGCACTGAAAGATCTGAAACTGCAGCTGGTCTAAACAGACACTAGAAACAGTTCCTTCTATTTTCATTAATCTAGCTTTCTAATAGCTCTCCAAAGATCAAGAGTTTTGTTCATTGACGTGTGTTATATTTGAAGGTAGGAATACTACCAACTTAGTTGTGCAACCTTTCAAAGGTGATCCAATAATAAAAATAGTAATAAAAACACCAAGACACACACACACACACACACAAAAAGGCTACTAAAATTCAAAATCAACAACTAAATGTAGAATCGGGGGGTCTGGAAGATAGACTTTTTTTAAAAAATGAAAAGCATTAATCTCATGGAATTATAGCTGCAGAAGAAAACATTGAACTTCTTTCTGAACCACCCAATAGTAAATTAAAATCTAGGCATGTGAATTTCCAAGAGGAAATTACACATATTTTACAGCTATTTTGAAGAGTCACACTGCAATACACTTTCCCATTACTCCAGCTCTCCAACTATCCATTAAAGCTCTCGTCAAATGCCCAGCCACACCTAGCAGCATACACTGCTCTCCTGAGCTCAACTACCAATGAAACTTCCATTATGTGTCTTTACACTGTTCCGTGTCTTGTCCTGAAAAACACTGAGCACTGGAAGCTCCTTTAGCAAATACACAACTGGGAGATGAGTTGGAACTTCAGCTTTTTGCTAGAATGGAATCCTACATTTACTTTGCATGCCACTGAGGACTGACTTTTAACTCGGTAATACAGAGCAGTATGTTTCAAAACATGCCTTTCTTCTGACACAATTTTCAAAAATTCATCTAAAGAAAGATCAGCAGGTTCACACTCATCCCCTGGAAACTGTAATTCAACAGTAACTGTTATCTTGAAGAGGAGTAATATGACATTACAGTGTACATGCAAAGGCATAATCAATATGTACTCCACCATTTAAACAACTCTGCCTCCTATTCACTTATATTAAGCACATGTAATATTAAATTCCAATCCAGAGATTGATTTTTACAAGTGGTTCATTACACTCACGCAGAATATCAACTTGGAAGCATCTCTCCATGTAAGTAGCTACTAAGGCTCATGAAGCAAAGACCACATTTATCATTTATAGTTCAATAACACGTTGACTCTTTCCCCAATCATTGCAGTATAGGCTAAAGGCTCTGGTAAACAGATTTTTATTTTTTTTAATTGCCTTACATTTCACCTCCTGTATCTATGAAAAGGGACATATGACTGAAGTTTCAACACTCAAAAGGTTTTTCTCGATGAAGCTCTGATGTTCATCAGAGAACCCCAGCAACAGCAAAACCCACACATCAGCACCATTTCCACAGTTCAGTTACAGACCCACTTCCCTCTTACAGGTTCCTGGGCAACAAAGAGAGTCCAAGTGATTTAGCCAGTCTTCAACTGGAAATTCAAATGTTAACATGAGGTGCGATATAATCCAGTGCAACACTGGAGACAGACTATTTCAGGAAGTTAATGAGGATTTATTGGCTGAAGAATACTGGAGAGAATGATAATGATTTTTAGAGTTTTCTTGGCAAGTCCAACCCCTACAAAGCAACCAAAAAAAAGACTTCAAAAAAATTACATGCAAAAAATCTTTGTAAGTGACATTTCATTTATTAGAAAGACCATAATTTATTTGTCTGAACCATTTGTTCCACAAAGGACTATTCCTCTCCTTAAAATATCATGCTACAAAATAATTAGAAATATAATCTTAGATTAATCACAATAGAATAATAAGTACTTTCTATTACCTTTAAACAGATTATACTAAGACAGAGACATTAAAGTAACCATTAACAACCAGACAACTATTAGAATCACAGAAACTTCCACTTCATTTCAATTCGGGTTTAATTTCCAACTAATTACACGTGGGTAAGAGGCAAAGCTCTAGGATAGCTTACATGCTATCATACACAATGACACTCCAACAAGACTGCTGAAGACAAGTGATTTGGGGTTATGACAAAGCTGTTTTCTTCTTATAGTTGTGTTGTTCATTGTAACACCCCAGATGCATCTCTTCAAGAGCCTTTCACATCTTTACTAGACAATAATCATTATCTGAGCAAACCAAAATGCTTTTCCAAGTCAGTGCCAACCTGTCATTGTACTAGAACTCTCGCTAAAAATTTTACATCACAGTAAGACTAAAAATAAAATGGAAGACAAATCTTACAGTTTGTGTTAGCAGTAAGCTGTAGTGTAATCCTAATGATACTTTCACCTAAACTAATCTGAACAGATTGAACACACCTTCATGCTTCACTTGTTGGGTGAGGTTTTTTGTTTCACTTTTTAAAACAAAACATCCTCAACTACTGTCTACTGCTCATCACAATGACTAGCAAAACAAGGTTTCCTGTTTCTTTCCCACTAATATCCAACTTATCTGTATTTTGCACGATATCTTTCATAAGATCCATCACAAATGGTATTCCCAGACTAAGCATTATACCACCAGATAACACTGCAAAGGAGTGAAATTCCTTTCAATTATCTCCTCCTAGAGATAATTCTATTTTTGACAGAAGTTTATAAAGAAATGAAGATTCAGCTAAAGTTCTGTTCTACATGACAAGATACAAAAAGCAGCTCTATTGTAGACCAGCTGTGTAGAGGGACAAATCAAAGATTTCAACTAAATCAAAAGGGACTGGGGTAGAAAGGTCCACAAAGCCAGTTATTTTACATAATCTAGCATGAGATGTATAAACACAAAGCCAGGCGCACTGTGTGAAATGCATTTCAGCACATCTCCACACATAGAGGTAATGAGAGCAGCAAGCCACCCAAGTCTACAAGCGCTGCAACACAATAAAAGGAGGTGAACTGGATTGAAAAGCATCATAATGCCTAAGAAAAAGTCAGAAAAAGAAGAGCTTAAGAAGAGATGAAGTTGACCACCACTGTCTGTATTCCATACAAAACACCTAAGAGGGTGGCCATGGGGCCTCACACATTGATAGCCTTCCTGTATTTACAGATCACACACACAGGAAACAAACGAAACACACTTGACTGCCACCCACACTAGCTCGCCCAGTATTAATTCACTTTTGCCCAAGACCAAATAAAAGATACTGCTCTAATTCAGAGAAAAGATTATTGGGGTATCACCTAGTATTGCTGAGAAGGAAGATGCAATGTAACGTGGCTCCATCTAAAAAGAAATGCTAGAAGAGAGGACTGCAAAACAGACAGGACATCTGTGACTCACAGGACAAGTGGTAAAGCTGGCTGCGTACTGGGACGCGGAGTCCTCCAGCGCAGGCATAACTTGACACAGTTCCCCGATTCAGCTCACACAAAGCCTTGCTTTGATCCACACGCCTGAAGGGCGGGGAGTGGAGGGGTGCACAAACACAGCGGGTACTCTCAGCATTCCCTTACTTTTATAAGTTTAATATTTAATCTCAATCACTTTTCTCCTTTTTAATCTGACTTTATATATAAACACCGACTGCATACAGCGCCAAGGTGCAAAGCTCGGCATTACTAGAAATTCTTTTAACGTGAGTCATGTACTTTAGAAGACAAAGTTTACTCCAACTTTATTTTCGCTCATGTCACAAGTTAGAGAGCTGAGCAATACTGTACGAATTCCTGCAAGGCATCACTAGGTTTTCTACCCATCTCATGCAAGTGGCCAATATTATGGTCATATTAACTCCACACGGAGTCAAGTAACAGCACAACTCCAAAATAAAGTTCATCAGTTAAGGTTTAACAAGTGGGACTGGATTTCTTCCCATCACAACACAAACCATGGGGTACACCTTGAGAGAGTTACTTTTTTGTCATACTAGTCCCCAAGGTTGGAAGGTCATGTCTCAGGGGAAGACAACACACTAGCAACAGCATCCTTTTACTGTGAACTTCGAACGAGACTTGGATACTTAAGGGTTTACACACAGACTTGTAATCTTCTGTTAGTCGTGTCTTCAGCACAGAACAACTCTTACTCTTCTAAGTGAAGAAAACCAGTCTCTCCTCCAGCAATCAAGGCGATGCCAGCAATAGCACTACTGTAATCTTTCAGGATTTTAGCATCATGCCTTCAGTTCTGCTTACATCAAGGCTAGAACCAGCCAGTTAGTCACTACCACTTCACTGTTTGCATTCGCGTTCTGACACTGATAACATCGCCTGTGCAAAGAATGTTGTAAGGGAGGGGAAGAAGTGAAATTTATGGCTGAGTTCACAACCTGGACAAAGCACACATTCTGTGACAGGTCTTCTCCACCTATAACTGAGTGGTAACTCTCATTCACCCTATAAAAGTTAGAGCACTGGCAGACTTTCTCACGAAACTGAGGTGTCACGGTACTGGTAAGATTTGGGCCCTAGCGTACTTGGCATTGAAAATGCCAGCATGTTTGGTATGAATGGCTGTTTTCAAACGTTGTTTCCAGAACACGCAACATGGTTGTAACATTCCAACCATGGCATTACTGTCTGCATGATCACCGCATGCTGAAAAACACCATTCATGAGGATGGTACAGCTCTACTGTTTTCAAACCTGATTCTCCCAGAGAGTTTCTCCAGTATCCCTGGAAACAAACAAGCAAAAAAACTTCAACTCTTTCAGGATCTGACTGAGTGAACTGTAAGCTTTACAGAAGACTGACTTCTGCTCATTTATATCAGAGGTAGTATTATATACAAAATTATTACTTTTAAAAAAAAAAATCAGTATTCCCTGTACTTCTTGAAATTAGGGTCGTGATCTTCTGACATTCATTTGTTTCTGACGAGGTTTTATTTTCACCCTCAATTTGAGGCAGCAGGGTCTTGGTCTGTGACTTGAAGAATTATCCATAAGGCTTTCCAATATTGATTTTGGCAACAGCAAAATAAGTTCAGAACAAGCCAACCCAGAACTAAGTGCAGGATATTGCCTACTGGAGCCCATGTTAACCAACGCTGCAGACTACTGATATATTTTTCCTGCCTACTATCACTACTAAATCCAGAAAAGCACTTCATTCTTTCCACAGCTCTTTAAAAAAAGCCAGCTGCAGGAAATTCAATATTAGCCTTGGCTAGTGATAAGCAACATACCTGCTAATTAGGACCAAAGAAACCACTGTCTGTATTTGGTTCTTCAGTCCTTTTCTCAACACTCTGAAATAGCAAACCTCACAATACCAACAAACATCTCTCAACAACCTCAAATCAAGTCTTACAAAAGAATAGAAAAATATTGTTTCAAAGCCAAGTCAAGAAAGGATGACTGAAGAATTTCAGAAAGAGAAGGGCTCAAAGGCAATACAGAAAAAGTTTCTCTGCTTTTTTGTAAAGTGGATAACGTTTCAAATTGACAGTCTCTTGAAACATTCTCAGACTTTCAGTTTCTCATACTTCTGGAACTTAACCATCTCCTCCTAAAGTCAATAGCAACATAAGCCATAAGCATTCATAGCAGCCAGTAATTTCAGTGATTACATTTCCTTGTCCATATAAAAAAGCAGTTGTGGCTCAGACTGTTTCAATAATTTCCTTGTACAACAAAACATACTGGGACACCAGTCACATACTTTTTTTTAGCGTATTCTGCTTGCAACATTTCATCTTATGAACAGCAGTTTTACAAGAAGATAAAGCAAACCAGCAATAAAGCTAAACTACCATATATCTAATCTTACGTACAGATTTCAGTTCCGCAAAAGAGCCTCTCCTGGTCTGCAGAGTCTCACTGGAAGTCCACCTCTATCAGACTCACCTGTGCAGATTATTTTCCAGGAGAAGAGCCAAAACCTGCAAGCCTACATCATAACCATCTCGCTGAAGCTGCAGTAAACCTTCCTTCTTTCAAACCTGGAAGGGCAAGCAGCTTCTGCAAATACCATCTGCAAAAACAAGGACACGTACTCTTACTGCAACACCGCAACTGGCTCTAAAAAATAGCCTTCCCCCTGGTGTAACAGCTGGTGGGTTCTGTTACCGAATTGTTTAACCACACAGTGAAACCAACACGCAGCCAACCAAACCGGAGAACCTGATCAGTAACGCGGAGAAGCAAGCTGTCAGGAAACAAAGACACTACAAGCCAGCACAGAAGCTGGAGCTACCCGCTCGGGAGGTCCCGACTCGGAAGGCGCTGCTAAGGCAGGACTGTACCCCACACACACCTCCTGCCACTTCGCCCCCCTCCTCCCTACGGAACCTCAGCCTCACCC
>VWZZ01007171.1:0-18545 GCA_013399095.1 Psophia crepitans
CTCCTGCGCAGGCCCCTTGACCCCTGACCCGACAGACCGGCCGTGCAGCCCCCGCCAGCCCATCCCAGAGCAGCCCCGGGCCCCTCCCGGCCAGTCCCTTTATAGGGGCCTGATGTCACGTGGTGTGGAATAGCGGCCGGCCCGGCCCGGCTCACCTGGCCCGGGCCTGAGCATTAACCCCGGCCTGGCCACAGCCAGGACACTGAGTATTCCAATTTCTGAGAAATTTACTGGGTAGTTTTAGTCATCGTCTATTGATCTTCAAGTTCAATTTCACATCAGGAATTTTGTGGACCAAAGACTATAATGCCTTCCAAGGGTCCAAAGTCTAGTTTAGTTTTGTTTGTTGACAGCCTTTTTGTCAAGGGCAACTGCTGAACTCAAACCTCAGGGCTAGGAGTTTTATCCCCCAGGGGTTGCATCCTGAAGTAGATTGTGTCAGTTATCTGCTGAATGTGTTTAAACATATACATACTCTTCACAGAGATATTCTGACAAGAAAGGTTTCCATCTGATCTCAGTGGACTGCTAAAGGAACTATGTCCTAAATTTGTCAAGGTTTCCTATAGTTCATATCCAAACCCACTGAAGTCAGTACAAAAACTCCATCAGGAATCTTTTCAGCTAACGTGTTTGGGGCATGTGAACTTCTCTGGTTTTCTGTGTATTTTCTCGTTTTCATCATAGAAACACAGAACCGTAGAATGGTTTGGGGTGGAACCGAAGATCATCTAGTCTATACCCTGCCATGGACAGGTATACCTTCCACTAAACCAGGTTGCTTTGAGCAACCTGGCCTTGAACATTTCCACGGGGCAGACACCCACAACTTCTTTGGGCAACCTGTTCCAGTGCCTCACCACCCTCACAGTAAAAAATTTCTTCAGTTTAAAACAGTTGCCCCTTGTCCTGTCAGTACAGGCCCTGGTAAAATAAAATAATCTCACTCCATCTTTCTTATAAGGCCCCATATTTAAAGGCCACAATAAGGTCATCCCAGAGCATTTTCTTCCCTAGGCTGAACAACACCAATTCTTTCAACCTTTCTTCACAGAAGAGGTGTTTCAGCCTTCTGACCATTTTCATAGCCCTCTTTTCTATACTGGGGACCCAAGTGTACCCAGTGTAGTATACAGTCTCTACTCTAAGTAATCTATACTATTCAACAACATTTTTGACAGTGTGCTTTTAGGTTATTACTTTATTAACAGGCTTCAGAATTATTCCCAGGCCTCAGATCTTGATCCAGAGATTTTTGTGTTTAAGGCTGCCTTACTTACAGGTACGTGTGTTTCTTCAGTATTAAGCAAGCTCGTTAAAGGTGTCCACCATGACCTACAAATCCCAGGGAGATGTACAGTCTAGTAGGTGGTATCCTCATTCTATGAAGAATCTAATCATACACATTGTGGCTTTTTCTTATTACAGCTGATCTTTAGGGTAAGTTAATTTTAAAACATCTACATTAGTAGTTGCAGTTGTGCACTATGTTTGATAAGCCACAATCATTACTCCAGCAACTGTGGAGACTCACTGCATGAGACTACTTGACTAGAAACAACAGGTACCCGCTGTTTTGTTAGAGTGACTTTCTGCTCTTTTTTGGATATCAGAATTAGATTCTGGACAGAATGACAGTAAAACACACAATCAAAGACTAATTTTACCATGTCTAAAAATCTTCAATCATATACTGAGATTCTGTGAAAATGTTTTGTTGCCTCTAAACCAGCAAATACATACACACACACACACACACACACACATCAGCTTTGCTTTCTGCAACTGTGAAAAGGATAAACACTTCATAAAACATCCCACCACAGAACCAAACATATTGAAATGGCTTTTTATGGAGATATTGAAACAACAACAAAAAAATACACAGGGCTTGTTTCTCCTGAGGGTTCAATTATTTTGAGTGCTGGTAGCAAACTTTGATTGATAAATCTAACCTTTCCTTTCCAGGCAATAGTTTGATCACATAGTGATAAGAAAGAGTTAGAGAATGGAAGAATAATATTTGGATTGCAACAGAATAATGAAAATGCAGAGGCTGCCTTTGACTTTTACAAGGTGAGAAATGGTTTCCCATTTCGATTCTTTGGTGGCAAGAATCTCTTCTAAGAACAGGCAAGACTGGGCTTTGTATGATGTTCTTAAATTATTTTTCAAAACTTATAAGATTTCTCCAGCTTTCCAACTAGAAATTCATAATACATCCAAAATGCAATTCAAGCTATAGTAGCAACATATGTTTTCCGGCAGCACAAATGACTGATGAAGTGCTGTGGTGACCACATATCATACGTGAAATATGAACTAAAAAAGAAAATTCCCCAGCTCTCAGGGAAAACCAGGCAGCCTTTCAATCCAAAACAAATTTATTCTGTTTTCCAGTTGGGCTTACACAAATAAACTCGTCAAGGTTGTCCATTGTGAGCTAATTTGACAACTCTATGTATCTTTTTAAATGTCCATTTACATCATTTTGTTCTACTCTTCCCTTCTAAAATACTTCTTAGCAGCCTTAAATCCTCCATGATTATTTTAATGAAATCTTCTCCTTCCTTTTCATGTAGAAGAAAGAGAGGTTATCAATCAACCAAAATTAGGATAGACCATTTAGTTTTATTTTGTCATCATAAATTCCTTTCCATAAGATCCTTCTTCACTACAGACAAGGGAGCTATGCCTAACCTTGCAAGTAATTCCACTGGGAAAAGAGGAAAAAAAAGAGAGAAAGCAAAATTTGACTAAAAACTGAGCTTGATCACCAAGTTTTACTTTGAAAGTAAATCACTTAACAGTGTTTAAACCTGTGTTGTTTAAATGCTTTCCCATTTCCACAAGCAGCCAGAGACCATTACTTTGAAATCTGTGAGTATTTTTGTAATCCAGTAATGATTTCATTGCTTTTCGTTAACACTGTTCCTTTCTGATTCATAAAATGTTTTTGAGAGGTTTGTAATTTTAAAAATAAAAATACTAAGTGAAGAATTAACTCCGCCATCCCACTCAATCTACTCCAATTAACTAAAATCTGGATAAAAGGTATTTTATGTAGCAGAGTCATAATAGTACAGAAGACAGAGATGACAGACAGGTGCATCGGTAACTGGTCTAATGGAGGTGCATTGCAATGGAGCTGCTTTAACCTGAGCATTGTAGTAAGAGTTGAGCATGGACGTGAAAACCGTAGCATTTACCAGCTTCCAGATGTGATGTATCAGAATGCTTAAAGCCAAATTAGAGTTGCCCTTAGCAGAAGTATGCTGCTGCAAATGTAGTCTTCCTGCATATGCTCTCTCTGCCCTCGCTCAGTCGTACGGGTCAGATGCAATTTAATCCCAACATTTTAGTTAATGAAATCACTGCTACAGCCTATGGATGACCGCAGCAAACAGGCTCAGTGTTAAACGGTATTGCGCTTGCAGGCAAGCATGGCCAATAGATGAGCCACTACATTTCCGCCTACTTTTGCAGTTTTTTACTACCCATTTTTTTAATATAAAGCTAGTTTTCTGAAGCATGGTGTGCATGCACAAAATTTAAAATGAAGAGGTCAAGTCATAGACAGAGATTGTAAATCTGTGTAGCTCTGAAAAATTTATTTACACTCACTAAACTGTCAATATCTAGTATCCAGACTATCACATTTCAGCTCCTTTTTCTTGTTTTACATACTGAAATGAGAAAATACATATTCAGAAATACATTGGTGCATACGTACACCATATATATTCTGCTGATATCTCTGCGATATATTGCAAAACCATATACAAAGCAAATTCTTTCTAGCAACTTGGAGAATCTATCTTACAGTTTCTAAGCCATCTCCTTGGATTTACTAATACCTCAACCTCAAAAAAGTTTCACATATCTATGTTTTCGTAAATTATTTATCATCTTTCCAAAGATACTGGCACAGCTAAACAATTTTCCCCTTCTAATATACGTGATACTTCTAATTATGATCTTTTGCTCGCTGTCAGGGAAAAAAAAACAAACCGACAAAAAAACACCCGAAATTTCAAGATTATTGTAAGAACCATTGCTTTGCAACAGATGTGCTAACAAGTATGAGTATTGCAGCTGTGGTACCAAAAACACAGGTGAAAATTTTCTATTTACTTTTGGAAAAACAAGTCATAATTCTCCACTGAAATTCTGTGCCAGCAACACCTGAAACAGGTAATAACAGGTGATGTTATGCATAATGAATGTTTCATGGGTTTTCTGATTCTCAGATTTTAAACTTATATGAAGAAAGGAAGACCATTTTCAAGGGAACACTTAAATTTATACCTATGAAGTCCATATGCATATTTTAACTGCACTTGTCCGATACAGATCATGGGAAACTGTGCAGTTGATGCACAGTACATCTGCACTTGTAACGTTTGAGTGTGATTAAAGCTAAGGGCTAGATATTTATTGAGGATCTATGAGTAAAAGCTGGCATAAAGCATTTTTATGTGGTGTTGATTCTCCAGAATTGAAGGTTACTCTCTTTACATTGGTTAGGCTGAATAGCTCCCCCAAACTCCTCAGAAAGCAAGGATTACTCCTAAAATCATTACCGCTTTTTACATATGAAAAAACAAGGTGTAGCTGGCTAGCTACTTTATGACATCAGTCTTGTAAAGTTTCTATTATATTCCTAAATTTTTTAGAGCCTTCTGAACAAAGATCCCTACTGAAGCGGCACCTACATACTGCTAAGTAGGCTTTATATTCATTGTTATTCTTCTCTGTAGGCATCAGTTTTCATTCAATACTTAACGATTGATCAGGCTGCCTGATAAGACTATTTTAGCCATCGAATAACAGAAGCTGAGACTGGCTAGTTACTACCTAGGTTCTGTAAAATTATAATTGAAGCTCTACATATACAGAAAAAAACTCTAGGTGATGTTGTGAAAAAAATTAACTGCCATAGAAACAGAAACTATAACAAGATGCAAAGTCAACAAAAAATAAACCTGAAAAATAGAGGTGGAGAAAAGGCAAAGGTATTTAATGGGATTTTTTTTGCCTCAGACTTTAATATTAATTGTAGACTACAGGCTGCCCGCTCCTGTGAGTTGGAGGGCCATGACTGTGGGATCAATGACTTTCAATTTGTGGACCCTAAATTGTAAGGGGACAGTTGCATCAGCTGAACATTCCCAAGTCCATGGGGCCTAAGAGAATTCATCCCAGAATACAGAAGGAATTCGTGAATGTTATAGCAGGACATCCCTGCTGACTGGAAGCTTGCCAATGCTACTCCAATTTACAAGAAGGACATGAGGGAAGACCCAGAAAACTACAGACCTGTTAGTCTAACCTCAGTTCCTGGAAAAATTATGGAGAAGACTATACTAGGTGCTATTGAAAAGCATTTCAAAGACAATGCAATCATCAGACACAGTCAACGTGGGCTCACAAATGGAAAAACCTGTCTAACTGTTCTGATATCCTTCTATGATAAGGTCGTCTCCCCAGTGGATGAAGAGGAGGTGGTGGATGTAGCTTTTCTGCATTTTAGTAAGGCTTTTGATACTGTCCCTCAAAGAATTCTTCTTGACAAGTTGTTCAGCTGTGAGATGGGCAGGTGCAGAGTGCTCTGGGTGAACTGGCTGAGCGATAGGGCTTCAGGCGCTGTCATGGCCAGCCACCGGCAATGTTGCTCAGGGCTCAATTCTAGGGCCAGTTCTGTTCAATAATTTTATCAATGATCTGAACGCAGAAGTTGAATATGACATTAGCCAGTTTGTTGGTGATATCAAACTGAAAGTTGCTGTTGACTCTTTTGAGAGACAAGAGGCCTTGTAGAAGGATATAGATAGATTGGAGCATTGGGCAGTCATCAGTGACATGACATTTAACAAGAAGTAATGCCAGATTCTGCACCTGGGCTGGAGTAAAGCTGAGCACAAGTATAAATTGGGAGAGAAGTGGCTGGAGAGCAGCCCTGCATAAAGGGGTCTGGGGGTGCTGGTTGACAGCAGGCTCAGTGTGAGTCAGAGTGTACCCTGGCAGCCAAGAGGGCAAACCACATCCTGGGGTACATAAACTCAGCATAACCAGCTCGTCAAAAAAGTTGGTTACCCCACCATATTCAATATTTATGTTAATGTGATCATTGAATGGAGGGTGCCAGAATGATGCAGGGTCTCATAATTTTGTTCTGATTCTAGTTTTCTATGGATATGGACATACAGGAAAAAAAACTGCTGCAGCAATTGCAGGCAGAGAGAGAGGGGTGAAATCTGAAAGACAATCAGCCCTGTTAGTCAGCCAGTGAAGAAGGGAGAGGAGATGCTTCAGGTACTGGCGCGGAGATTTCTCTCTATCCTGTGGAGAAGACCATGGTGAGGCAGCCTGTCCCCGTGCAGCCCATGCAGGTTCACAGTGGAGCAGATATCCACCTGCAGTCTGTGGAGGACCCCACACTGGAGCAGGTGGATGCCCCCAAAGGAGGCTGTGACCCTGTGGGAAGGCCACGCTGGAGCAAGCTCCTGGTAGGACCTGTGGTCCCGTGGAGAGAAGAACCCATGCTGGAGCAGGTCAGCTGGCAGCACTTGTGAGCCCATGGGGGACTCACACTGGAGCAGTTTGCTCCTGAAGGACTGCACCCTGTGAGAGAGAGTCACACTGGAGCAGTTGGTGAAGAACTGCAGCCAGTGGGAAAGACTCATATTAGAGAAGTTGGTGGAGTACTGTCATCCATGGGAGTGTGAGGATTCCTCCCCCAGAGGAGGAAGGAGCGGCAGATACAAGGTGCGATGAACTGACCACAAGCCCCATTCCCTATTCCCCTGCGCTACTCAGGGACAAGGAGGCAGAGAAATCAGGAATGAAGCTGAGCTCAGGAAGAAGGGAGTGGTGGTGGGGAAGGTGTTTTTAAGATTAAATTTTTATTTCTCACTATCCGACTCTGATTTGATAGGTAATAAATTAATTTTCCCCAAGTTGAGTCTGTTTTGCCCAAGACAGTAATTCACAGATTCACAGATTGGTAGGGATTGGAAGGGATCCCTAGAGATCATCTAGTCCAGCCCCCCTGATAGAGCAGAATCACCTAGAGCAGGTTGCACAAGATCACATCCAGGCAGGTATTGGATATCTCCAGAGATGGAGACTCCACACCCTCTCTGGCCAGCCTGTTCCAGTGCTCCATCACCCTCAGAGTAAAGTTTTCCCTCATGTTCAGATGGAACTCCCTGTGTTCCAGTTTGTGCTGTCCCCTTGTCCTGTTGCTAGGCACCACTGAGAAGAGTCTGGCCTCTTCCTCTAGACATCCACCCTTTAGCTATTTATAAGTATGGATGAGATCCCCTCTCAGACTTCTCTTCTCCAGGCTAAACAGCCCCAGAGCTGTCAGCCTTTCCTCATACAAAAGATTCTCCAGTTCTCTAACTGTCATTGTAGCCCTCTTCTGGACTCTCTCCAGTAGTTTCCTGTCTTTCTTGGACTGGGGAGCCCAGAACTGGGCACAGAACTCCAGATGTGACCTCACCAGGGCAGAGTAGAGGGGGAGGATAACCTCCCTCGACCTGCTGGCCACACTCTTCTGAATGCCCCCCAGATGCATCATCTCTTCTTGTCCTTATCTTGACCCATGAGCTTTATACTTTCTCTCCTCTGTCTAGTTGAGGAGGGGAAGTGATAGAGGGGCTTTGATGGGCACCTGGCATCATGCCATGGTCAACTCATCACAATGTTGTATTATTATTGTTATTACTGGGTATTCTATTATCTGAGTTCCTTGTTTGAATTGATTTCAGTGCCTCAAGACTGTGACCAGTAAGTCTAATATTTTACATTCAATTTAAAAAAAATATAGCACTGATAGAGAAAAGAAGAAAGTGTGATAGGTGTTAGGTGTTTGGGGAATACTTGATTGAAAATCAGATGGAGAATGAAGAGACTGAATATCATGAAAAATAAGAGAAAGTAAATAATTCTACTTGAGCTAGCTTAGTAAGAGGTGAAACTGAAATTAGCAGAGGAACTTAGAGAGGGGAAATATGAAACACAGAGGAGTAGTAAATACAGCTGAATAAGCCAGTCTGACATTGGAGTGGAAAGGATAAGAGAGTCCACAGTGAGGGCTGGATAGGAGGAATGAAGCATACTTTGTAAAGCAAGTGGGACAAAGAGCAAATGGGATGACTGTGGAGTGGAGGCTGCACTTTTGTAAAGGGTGCTACAGTGGAATGAAAAGTGGACAGTGCCACACGGGGCAGGACACTGCCCAGACAAGTGTCAAACTGGGGAGAACAGATGAAAACTAGATAACCCATGAGAAAACACACAGAAGAGCTTCAAATGGCTGTACAAGATTCCCATCAACACTCCAATGCTGTGACAAAATAACCTGTGACAACTACTAGTAACATGTAAATTTTGTCCTACAAGTATATGGAGTTCATGATAAGCTACTTTAACCAACATTAATGTATTCAGTGGCAGAGGTCTGTGCAGTTGATCCAATGTTTTTGATGATAGTCGGCAATATGAAATCACAGGAAAGTATTTTGTTTTACAGTGTGCTTTTCAAAATCATACACTCATATATGTAAACAACCCGGTGCAAGGGAATATCAACATCGCAAATTTAAGAAAGTTGCATTTTTTCAGATTAACCTGTGTGATCTCCTTCCTTCCTTCCTTCCTTCCTTCCTTCCTTCCTTCCTTCCTTCCTTCCTTCCTCCCTTCCTTCCTTCCTTCCTTCCTTCCTTCCTTCCTTCCTCTCTTACTTTCTTTCTCTCTCTCTTTTGAATGAGGTGGGATTCTCTGCTATAAAATTTCTGACTCATTAATCAAAGAAGACAGAAGTGTGAGGTAAGCAAGGTAGATATTCTTTCACACCAAACGCAAAACAAATTCTGTTCGATAAAACATACGCTAAACAAGACAATTCAGCTAAACTTTCCATAAGAAGTCATCCATTAAGTATTCACCATTTTCAAGATGTCTGATATAAGACACTGAAATCTGATTATTAGGAGTGATTATTACTTCTCCCCTTCACAGAATTAATTGGGAGGTTTGCTGATTATGTAAGTTCTGTGTAAGAATTTAGTGCTCTGGAAAAAAAATATTTGTCAAATTTTATCTACAAATAGTAGTATCTTGCTAGTTACTTTCTCTGGTTGTTTTGTTCAGCTGGAAGAAGAACACTTTCTTCACCTTTCAGAAGTGTTGCAAAGTTATAAAAACTGTGAAACATCAGCTGTGAGCAACATTTCTTCTGATCCCCTCTAACACTTACTGTTGCCCCTATTTTCATAGAGAAAGATCTCTCTGCACCCACTGCCAAAAGTGATTCAACAGTGCTTGTTTCAGTGAACTACTCTGAGGGGAATTTCCAGCTCTCACTGAGATAAGTTAGCAGAGTCCTTCTGAGTGAAAGACTCCCTGTGTTTTCTGGTGCTTTGTTGGCTTTCAGACAATGCTGAGTTTTGAAAATTGTTATCTCTGTGCCAAAAACTCAGCATCAGTTTGGTTTTGACACCCCTGTTGACTAGGAGAATGCTGACCATAAACTATTCTATACTGATGGTTACTACTTGGTATGTAATTTTAAAGGATATTTTTTTTTTCTCAAAATCAAATTCAAGCCCTTCTTTTTTTCAGGTTGGCATGCTTTAGATGCCTCCATATTTTTTTCTTTTATTTTTTTTCTTGGATCATGAATG
The DNA here is from genome assembly GCA_013399095.1 of Psophia crepitans. Taxonomy (NCBI): domain Eukaryota; kingdom Metazoa; phylum Chordata; class Aves; order Gruiformes; family Psophiidae; genus Psophia; species Psophia crepitans. The sequence goes on from VWZZ01007171.1 coordinate 9,693, forward strand.
AGCTTTGCTAGACTCCTCACTCTGCAAGCTGGACTCTCTGTAGATGAAATTAAAGCATAAAATACACTTAAGGGTTCCAGAACACTTATTAATACTGCAGTACTCCAGCCACTAATGGGCATTCAGGTCAAAAGCCAAAAGAGAGCTAGTCTGAAGTAAAATCTCCATGCTATACATGGGTATTGGCCCCTCTATGGATCTATTCTCAGTGGGCTCCTCTAATTTTTAATATCAGCATAGCCTTTTCTTTCAACCTTTTAGATTCATTGTTCAGCATTAAGATCTTCTACAAACATCCTCTACTTTGTGGTCATCCTGAACAATGGAGACAAAGAATGCAGCTGTTTCACATCAGCTTCCATACTAAGCAACTAAAATATCTGGTTATTCATCTGCACATATTTCTACCTGTTTCTGATGGTGCTGACTTCAAAGAGAATTCTATAGGATGGAGAAATCATTTGCAAGTTAGAACCTGGCAAGAGTTTCAAAGATCTGCAAAGTGATGATCAGGAGCGATTAAGGTTATGTCTATACCAATGAATTAAAATGTACTCAGGACTGTACCTAAACAGTGAAGCCAGCTGGCACAGAATAGTTCAAATCTATGCTAATAAATTCTCTGAACTTCTAAATCTGTGTGATTGTATACAAGGCCCCTAGGATGTTCAAGCGTCTAAACCATTTCCAAGAATTACAGAGAAAGGCATGCCAAGGACCAATTTACCATTGTAGGTAATCCAGGTTATGGGAATGTTCCTAGGCAGGAGTTTATTTATTGGTGCTGTGTTGTAACCCCAGCCAGCAATTAAGAATCACACAGCCACTCGCTCACTCTCCCACCCTCCAGTAGGATGGGGAGGAGAATTGAAAAAGAAGTGAAACTGGTGGGTTGAGATACAGGCAGTTTAATAGGNCACAGCACAATTGCTCACCACCGACTAACTGACGCTTAGCTAGTTCTGAAGCCACAGCACTCCCCTAGCCAAATGCCTCAGTTTGTATACTGAGCATAACATCACATAGTATGGAATATCCCTTTGGCCATTTTGGATCAGCTGTCCTCTCTATATTCGCTCACAGCTTCTTGTGCACGTCCTCACTGGCAAACCATGAGAAGCTGGGAAGTTCTTGAGTTAATATAAACATTACTTAGCAACAACGAAAATATCAGTGTGTTATCAACTTTATTCTCATCCAAAACACAGCACTATACCAGCTGCTACTAAGAAAATTAACTCTATCTCAGCCGAAACCAGGATAAATAGTAAAAACTGTAGGCCCGTCCATTCCCGTATAAACTAAGTATTGAGTGCTTATTTCATCCTGTATGACACAAGACGATTCCATAGAGCAGGCAGTTACAAGAGTCACAGAGGGCTGGAGCACCTCCCCTGTGAAGACAGGCTGGGAGAGTTGGGGTTGGTGAGCCTGGAGAAGAGAAGGCTCTGGGGAGACCTATCTGCAGTCTTCTAGCACCTGAAGGGGGCCTGCAGGAAAGATGGAAAGGAACTGTTTACAAGGGCATGTAGTGATAGGACAAGGGGTAATGGCCTTAAGCTGAAGGAAGGTAGGTTTAAATTAGTTATTAGCAAACATTTCTTCTTTATGGGGGTGGTAAGACACAGGAATAGGTTGCCCAGAGAAGCTGTGGATGTCCCCTCTCTGGAAGCATTCAAGGCCAGGTTGGACGGGGCTTTGGGCAACCTGGTCTAGTGGAGGGTGTCCCTGCCCACAGCAAGGAGGTTGGAACTAGATCTTTAAGATGTCTTCCAACCCAAGGCATTCTGTGATTCCATGATTTCTCTTTTCCAATTGCTCATTTCATGAATAAAAAAGTACTTATGAAGACATTGTTGATCAAGTACCCAGAATAAGATCGACATAGTATGGTGTAAATAAGGCATAAGTTTGTGGTGAGTTGACCCTGGCTGAAGTCCAGGTGCCCACCAAAGTCACTTTATCACTCCCTCTCCTTAACTAGACAGGGGAGAAAAGGTGTAACAAACAACTTCCGGGTCAAGATAAAGATAGGGACAAGTTGTTCACCAATTACTGTCCCAGGCAAAACAGACCAGATTTAGAGAGGAAGTCAGAATCACAGAATCGTAGAATCATAGAATCACTAAGGTTGGAAAGGACCTCTGAGATCATCAAGTCCAACCGTCAACCTAACACCACCATGCATACTAGACCATGTCCTGGAGCACAGCATCTATGCGTTTTTTATAAGTCATCTGACATATTACCAAGCAAACAGAGAGTGGAGCAGTGAGAAATAAAACCAAATCTTAAAACACCTCCCCCCACCTCTCCTTTCTTCCCAGGCTTAACTTCACTCTCAATCTCTCCCTGCTCCCCTGCAGAGGCACAGGGGGACAGGGATGGAGGTTACAGTCAGTTGATCACACGTTGTTTCAGCCACTTCTTCTTCCTCAGGGGGAGGACTCTTCCCCTGCTCCAGTGTGGGGTCCTTCACATGGGCTATAGTCCTTCACGAACTGCTCCTGTGGGTCTCTCCCATGGGGCACAGACCTTCAGTAGCAAACTGCTCCAGCGTTGGTCCCCCACATGGTCACATGTCCTGCCAGTAAACCCACTCTTGTGTGGGCTCCTGTCTCCACAGGGCCACAGGTCCTGCCAGAAGCCTGCTCCAGTGCAGGCTTCCCATGGGGTCACAGCCTCCTTCAGGTGTCTCCACCTGCTTCGGCGTGCGGTCCTTCATGGGCTGCAGGCAGAATCTCAACACCTCGTCACCACCCCTCCATGGGCTGCAGAAGGACAGCCTGCCTCACTGTGGCCTTCACCACGGGCCACAGGGGAATCTCTGCTCCAGTGTCTGGAGCACCTCCTCCCCCTCCTTCTTCACTGGCCTTGCTGCCTGTGGAGTTTCTCACATCTTCTCACTCCTCCCTCTGGCTGAAAAAGCTCCCACAGTTGGGTGGGGGGTTTTTTTGGTTTTTGGTTTTTTTTTTTTGTTTTTAACTCTTTTACCCCAGAGGGGCTACCACTGTTGCTGATGGGCTCAGCCTTGGCCAGCAGCAGGTCCATCTTGGAGCCAGCTGACATTGGCTCTGTCAGACACAGGGGAAGCTTCCACAGCTTCTTGCAGAAGCTGCCACCCCTGTGGCCCTCTTGCTACCAAAACCTTGCCACACAAACCCAGAACAAAGTTTATACACAGAAAAATGAGGAAAAAGTAAAATATGAATGGCACTTCCTTAAGCAGTCAGAATGAGGTCACAGTTCTATGGAAAATGTAGTTTGTAGTTACATAATTAAGAGCATGTGATATGGGAAACAAAAGAAAAAGGAATGTCATTTCCTACCTGGGAGCAGTTTGTTGTAAAGTCAATAACAATAATCTGTGAAGTCATGTAGATTAATTAATAAATAATAATAATTCATTTACACCATGCTTCAAGATATTTCTGTATACATTATTAGAAATTTTTTTCAGTATCCTAATCAATTGCCAAACAAGTAAACATACTCTTCTATACTATAAAATCTGCTGTCTAAGCTTTCAGCAGCATGTATTTAAAATTCAAGTCTTTTAATGCTGTGTTCAGCACCAAAGTGGTCAGATTATGAACACTGAACATGTACCAGCTGTCATTGGTTCCAATGTTATTTTGAGTCTAAACTGCTGTTTAGTTTTGTCTGTAAGAGTCATAACTCCTCCAGTGGAGTCATTTAATCTAACAAATGCTCTAACCATTTAAGTAAGTCTGATAGAAATTATCCCAATTTACCTGGGGATTTATACTCTGCTTCTTGTAACAGAAGTAGCCTAGTTTGCTAGATCTCACTGGCTGATGAAGGAAATGGGATGTAAAAACGAAGTAACCTTGTGATAACCTGAGATCTGAGAAGGTGTGTAAGAGTGTATCTTAGATTTTATTTCACTGAGAAGTTGCCTGAACTTTGTTACCCTCAACTATTCATTACCTTTTCAGACTTTGTCGCGCATAGAACAGCTTAAACAAAATCATTGTCGCTTACTTAAAATTGGACTAGATAAACTTTCATCTGTCTTCTTTTCTTACTGCCTCATCCTCTCCTGTTCTCTTTATTTGCACTTTCACTTGTACAGGAAATTTGGGTTCTTTAAAACACCTAGTAGAGAAAATTATCATGCCTTTCTCTAGCCAAGGCATTCTGTGAGTCAAAAAATACTACTTTTACTTTTGTGCTCTTATTGCACCTGTTTGAGATTCCAGAAATCAAAGTTCCAGAATTTTAAAACACATAAGACTGCAAAATATGTAGAAAGAGGAACAAGAGACTAACAATTTCCTCATGTTTCTTAATCCAACAGTAGAAAGTCAATGGCAATTTTATGTGAAATTTCTAGGGTGGGAGTAGTAAAGGAGTCAAGTCATCAGCTCATCTGAATGTTTCCTACCGAAACATGATACAGTACTTTATATCAATATTTCAGATGGGCTCTCTTTGGACTGATTTGTACCTTTGGAATATGCTTGAGAGCTGTTTTGCTTTTCTATAATGAACTGAAATTATAAACTAACCTGAAAAGAATTGAAGGGGAAGATGAAGAAAGCACAATAATACATAGCATTTACTTCCTGCTCAGGGTTTAGAGAGGAGCTTGTGCAACTGAGGTTTGCTTTTCTTTTCAGTGTAATGACAATGTAGATGTTCATCCCAATTCATCTATAAACTTTATATTGTAGCAAGTAGGAAGTCGCTGAAAAGTATTTATCTACTGTGTTCACTTGAGAGCAAAATAAACATGTTGACCTTCAATTCTTCCGCCTTTTAGCTTTCTTCTTATCAGAGGATGTCAGCATTTAGCACAAGGACAAATGCCTGCATTTTTGTGAGGAATGTAGACAATGCTGTCATGAAACAAATAGCCTCTAGGAGGAAAAAAAATGGAAGTCTTTCAAAAAGCTTACTGTGTAAAAGAGGCAGTTTCAGTGAACCCATCACTGTATGTCAAATGCCTAAATAAGGGGCAAAAAAGCCCTTTGGAGAAACAGATTTCTGACTCCTCGGAACTGCAGTATTTTACTGAAGAACTGAATATACTTGTCAATGACAAAATTTGAGAATACTCTGTTTATTCTAATGCAATATGCATTTTCCTCTTTAGGCTTATTATACCACTTACTTTCTTAATTATTAATAATGTTTAGATATAGTATCATACTGACACTGAAAGGAGAATCCAGCCACCTAAAAGGAGCTTGTGAGCTGAATGCTTGCAGGCTAGGCTTTTTTTTCCTACAGTGTGTCTCTGACTGAGAACTTTATTTTACCTAGGATTCTTTTTTTCTCTTTAGTCTATTAGAATCAAGGTAACATACCATCTGAAATAGCTTTGAAAAGTAATAATTCCAAGAGTAATAACAAATATAATGTGTACTGTTCTGGTGGGAAAAGGATATTTCCCACTTACATAGTTTGGGAAAGTAATTGCGTCATTTAAAAGGTACAGAAGATTTTATGTTACTGCCATAGCTTTTGTCTGTAAAGCTTCATGTTGATTCTCCTCAGTTTTGTCCTTTTAAGGGCCCAAATTTGTGAATATCTGCTGAAACAGTAAAGGAAATCCATGGTGTAAACCCTCAGCGACAGAACAAGAAATGTGTCTTTAATCACAAAACTTCCAAAAGAAATATTGGAAATCTTGCATCTGTTTCTGTGTGTTGCCTTGTTTGTAGAATAACTATTATTGCGTTAGCAGCTTCTACTACCATATGTGTACAATAAGTAAATGAACATAAAATTGAATGAACACATAAAAGAAGGCTAAACCCACCCAGCTCAACGAATGCACTCTCCCACCCGCTGTGTGCTGGAACATGAACAGAGCATTGTTTGAATCACAAGGATTAGTAAAATAACAGTCTTGGTGAACAACATGGTCATGTGGATGAAATGATAATTTCTTAAAGTCAGTGTATGATAGCTGGGATACCAATGATTGTACTTAATTCATTATTCTAATTCAGTGACTGTGGAAAGTACATAATTATTTCAGTTGAACAGATAAGCAATTATACACAAAATAAAGTTAAGAATATTTTATATAAATGAATTGTGATCCTTCTTTTTTTCTCCTTGCTTAAAAATGAAATTACTATAATTAAAGTTTTCTTTACAGCCCATTTCTCTTTCAATAGGAGAATTGATTGTCTGTGAGAAATGAAGAGCATAAAATGTCTTTACCAGTAGAACTGGAAACAGGCTGGTAGAGTTGCTATCCACACTGGTTATACTTAAAACGTAGAGCATCAAAAAGAAAAGTGATCATGATTGCCCTTCTGTGATCTTGTAACACTCAATGAGTTTTAAACCATTGCAACCATGAGGTACACAGTTTCATTGCTACACCGTTCCCATGCCTTCTGCTAGTTCCGGGTGAATTAAAACATTGTATATCTATTCCTACTGTGTTCCATCTTTGAAATTGGGGTTAACAACAACTTTTGAGGATTGTCAGGTTTAATTAATCAGACTGTTGAAAACGAGGTAAGTATATTCCTATGTCAAACATTATTAATTTTCCACACTGATCTTATTCTTACTTTTAAAAAGTCCCTGGTCATTATTTCTTCTAGTGTGTCTTTTATCCTACACTTTGATATAGATAGTTCACTCTTCCTTATCTTTCACCTGAATTTCTGGGGTACACAACAGGTAGCATAAGTCTTATTCTATGTCACTTAAGTGAAGCTTAAAGGAAAGAGGCAATAGTTTTATTCCCTAGTGTCAACTAGGTTCCAATTCTTTTTGTAATGTTTCCAGGCCATTTTACACAATGGTCATCCAAAGCCCCCCAATAGAAATTCTTTTGTTACTCACTATTCCTTTCACATGGAGAAGAAAGATATTACACATTAATGGAGAATGAAAACAGTGGAGAAACTTAACACTCTGTAGTAGATGGAAGTAACAATAGTAGCCTGTAAGTCACAGTATTTGAGAGAGGAACATGACTTCCTTCTACGGGCAACTTCTACAAGAAATGTTCAGGAACAGAAGCAGAACCTTCAGGTACATTCTGACAGTCCTCCATGAACTTCTTCAGCATGAGTCCTTCCCATAGGGTGCAGTTCTTCACAAACTGCTCCAGCGTGGATCTCTCCCACGGGCTCACAAGTCCTGCCAACAAACCTGCGCCAGCATGGCCTCCTCTCTCCATGGGTCCACAGGTCCTGCCAGGAGCCTGCTCCAGCATGGGCTTCCCACAGGGTGACGGACTCCTTTGGGGGCATCCATCTGCTCAGGCATGGGGTCATCCATGGGCTGCAGGGGGACAGCCTCCCTCATCATGGTCTTCTCCACAAGCTACATGAGAATCTCTCCTCCAGTGCCTGGAGCAGCACCTTCCCCTCCTTCTTCACCAACCTTGGTGTCTGCTGAGTTGTTTCTTTCACATATTCTCACTCCTCTGTCCAGCTGCAAATTGCAGATGGCGGTTGTCTTTTCCCCTTCTTAACTATGTTATTCCAGAGGCACTACCACTGTCACTGATGGGCTTGGCCTTGCACAGTGATGGGTACATCTTGGAGACAGCTGTCATTGGCTCTATTGGACATAGGTGGAGCTTCTGGTATTTTCTCACAGAAACCCTGTAGACCTCTGGTATCAAAACCTAGATATACAAACCAAATACAAACACAAAAGAGGTTGCTTTGGCACTGTGACCTCAGTTTCTTTGTCATTACCGTTACCAGTACCAGTACCAGTACCAGTACCAGTACCAGTACCATTAATATACGCTCTGAAAGTGTTGTAGTTTGGTAGAGTTTTCTGCCTGGTTTAAGCTACTTGTTTTTCCTATTTCTGATCTGTGCAAGCGGTGTAACATCAATATTTATCTCTGTACTTGTTGTTATTGATGTTAGTAGTTCATGCTAGATATAATTCCAGATTCTGTACAAACCTGCTCAGGTTTTAAATAAACTTTGATAAAATTAACATAATCTTACTTCTTTCCTGAAGAGGCACTGCAAGCAAGGTTTGTATTCCAACAATGTGGATGTGGTAAAACTGATAAGTGTTTGGGTGGGAAGATTGTTTTCTGATAAATAAAGTGATGTGCTTTTTGGGTTTTTGGGTGGGTTTTTTTTTTTCTTTTACAGAGTTTTACCAAACTGAATATCGCTGTTTCTTCTCTGTTTCACAGCAGAGCTATTTGTAGTGGCTCATATTTTGAAGTCACATAACTCAAGCTTTTACAGTAAGAAAGGAAACCAGTAAATCTAACTGGGATTTTTCCAGTAAAATAACTTGATTGGTCAAAACGAACATTTTTCACTCAATTCTAGACATCAGTTTTGACAAAGATGCAATTTCTGTTCAAAACCAGATGCTCACTATATAACTATTTATGCCACTCACCTGAGATGTGATGCCATTAATTAGCAGGCTCCTGTANCTGTTTCACAGCAGAGCTATTTGTAGTGGCTCATATTTTGAAGTCACATAACTCAAGCTTTTACAGTAAGAAAGGAAACCAGTAAATCTAACTGGGATTTTTCCAGTAAAATAACTTGATTGGTCAAAACGAACATTTTTCACTCAATTCTAGACATCAGTTTTGACAAAGATGCAATTTCTGTTCAAAACCAGATGCTCACTATATAACTATTTATGCCACTCACCTGAGATGTGATGCCATTAATTAGCAGGCTCCTGTACTTGCCATGGGGCTGCCTTGCCTTACTGTATAGTAGAGTTTAGTGCTCGTTAGTTGCTGCTTTTTGCTTTCGCTGCTCGCTGTACTGCCACCCTGCTTATCTTCTGCCTGCGCTGTGCCTGGGAACAGTTTGATACCAGCCATGGGGATGTGCCTGGGCTGGCCGATGGCCAGGGCAC
>VWZZ01007171.1:22237-48825 GCA_013399095.1 Psophia crepitans
GGAGAAATTTCTTCTCAGAAAGGGAGGCTGGGCATTGGAATGGGTTGCCCAGGAAGGTGGTGGAGTCTTGGCACAGAGACTTCCCTGAGTTGCTTAAAAAGGTAATTTGTCCACTTCCTCATTTGATACAGTGGTTGGTATCAAACTCTCACCACAAAGTTACCTACTCTGTCCTCTCTTCTTATCCTGACCTCCACAGTCTTGACCAGCCTGCTGTTCATTCCATGATATGCTCAAGCTGACTATCGACATGAAGAATCTCCTCCTACCATTCCCTTCCGGTCTTGCCTGAAGAGCTTGTGTCCTTTACAGAGCTACAAGACACACAACTTACCAAGCCACCCGGAGTTAGTGAAATGATGTTATAGTTCTGCATCCTCACATGAAGCTTTCAACCTTCTGTTTGTTTATTTTTTTCTACAAAATATTTTTCATAATCTGAGTCGTGTAAGTGACAAGTGTCTTAATAAATGTAAAGCTATTTATTTTTTTTTATTCCAGAGACATCATATTCCATCATAATAAGGTTTTGTGTTCTAAGTGCATAATTGTGATTAATACTATAAAGATATGTTTTCACATTTAGCATTACGTACTCAAAAAACAGTGAAATTAATTCAGATTGGTGCTAAACTCTCTGGTGAATACAGACTAACATTTCTAACATTTATAAGGACTCCTTGCTGCAAATAGTTTTATTATCAGTGCAAGGAATTTATTCTAGCCATGTACAGAAATTGTGACTGTTCTGGCAAGGCTCAGGGCTATGTATTTCAAGATGGACCTTTACAGGCAGGTGAAAAACCACAGGAAGATCTCAGGTATTTTATTGTCAAAGACTGAATATGTACAGTTACAACAGGAAAGATGTTGATTATTCCTAAATGAACAGTGGTAGATCATATTAATTATCTTGTCAGTTATTTCCTGAGCTTAGTTCTCTGTCTTTCACACGGAAACTGATTTCAAGTTCATTGGGACTGTGGTGATTAGCTACATATCCATCAATCTGATTGCCAGGTGACTGGTTAAGTTGTTTCCGAGTTCAAAAAAGTAGATGTTCTGGACTGGTTAAAATAGGCAATTAGGAGTTATTAACATGCCCATAGTGGTATCTAATCACTTTTTAAGGAAATTTTAAACCTGACTGGATAGAGCTGTCCAAAATCAGTATGTCACCTATTGCAGTCTTTCAGGCAGGACCCTGGCAGGCTCTCCCTGCACTGCTTCCAGCCATCTCCTGGAAGGTGACCCCCATGTACTGGGCAGGGGTTTCTAGGAGAATAGAAATTACCTGTGCCCTCTTCTAAGGTGAAAAGCTTTGAAAATTACTTCCTCTAAGAGCAATCCCTCCTACCTTCCATGAAGTAAACTATGTTTAAGGCAACAGGGTTGCTGTGAGAAGTGTGAATGCCATATACATTAATTAATTTATCCCTCCTCCTTGGTGTGCTTATAAAAATATATGCTTATAAAAACACCTGATTAATGACATTTTTTTCTTCCTTCTCAGCTGACAGTTAAGTGTTCTCTTATCCCTTTTTATTTTACCATTCTATTAAGTGTAAACAAATCCCCCCACTCCTTACAAATCCTAGTTTTGTTTTTTTTTATCAAGCCCAAAAGCTCTTTTTAGCTCATTTTACACAACATCCCTATGAAGGCCTTGTGCTACAGGAGGTTCCATCTTGAAAGAAGCCAATGTCACTCTTTAATCAATTGCAAGGATCACTGCTAAGTCCCCTAAGACTTGATTCTCTTGTCCCTACAATTGCTTGGACTAAATATTCTGCTTCCACAATACTGCTAGCTCTTACTGCCGCAAGGAGTGAGGGAGACAGGAGCAGAGAAATCAAACTAATGTCTCTGATGTGTCAGTGCACAGCATACTGCCATTAGGACATCAAGCCAGCATGATTTATTAGCAATTTTAATTAATTTTCTGAGTCATTTCCTAAGGGCTCAATTCTGTAATCTTATTACTATGAGCCTAACATGCTATAGTAAGACTACGCTTTCTAATCTTTCTTTTGTTGTTAAATACAATCTCTGCTTTCATTAAGAAACTCTTGAGATGAAGCAGTTTGCTCTTTTGCATGGTGAAATTTTTCTGTGTATGTTCATTAGAAATTAGTATCAGAAACTCCTTACTAGAGTACGTTAGTTCTTAACGCAGAATTCATCACCTACCTTTCTCCTTTATTTTTTTATTATAAAAATCATGTTAGAAGTCATTGAGGTCCCTATTTTAAAGTAAAGAAGCCACATCTCTACAATTTTATGTATGGAATAATCTCACTTACACCCATTTTATTTTAGGTACACAGAACCAAATCTTAATCTCATTTAATTCAGTGAAATCTGAATTTTTTTTTTTACCCATTGTAAGCAAATAAAAAGTGCTAATGAAGATATGTATAGAGTATGAACAGCATGATGTGCTTCTACTCTTTGCTTTTCAACCTCAGCTTCTAAGAAGAAAAAACAATAGTAGCTGATTTGCTAAAAGCTAAGTACTTTTTGATTACTAGTATTATTTCCCTAGAATTTACAGAACTTTGCAATGATATGGACAAAGGTATATTTATCACATCTGACTGTCCATGAGCAGTGTTTAATTGCTGGAAATTTACATTATTCTGAAGGGTTGCTGATCTGATAAAATCATTAAAATTTGATTTTTGAGTTACCAGGGTACTTTACATGGCAAATTTTTATAAAAGGCATTTTTTTTTAAATCACAAATACGTGAGTATCGTTACTTTGATATGACACAAGTATTTTTAATTCCCACAGCATTGTCAAGTACAAATGCCATGTCTGTTGCAGAAATCCAATTTTATGACATGAAATTTACATGGGGAAATAAACATAGTCTTTACGTAAGAGACTGGCAGAAGAGAAACAAGACTTAGAGCTCTTAGGAAAGGAGGTATGTTTCTTGCTCATGAGAGAACAGAGAGGTATATGCTCTTTTAGTGGTCCAGAACATTCAGAAAGAGATATAAAATTGTCATATAATGATCAGTAACATTCCTATGCCCTTCAAAGTGCCCTAGAAATAAAGAATGAGTGAAGAATGAGTTTGTGGGGCCCATAAACTTTGTTAGGTATAATATGAGATAAAAAGAAATCCACTTGTCAAGTATGTCTTTGAATCTTTCTGACTCTTACAATTTTTCCAATATTTTTCTGTTCCTATATATAGGGAAAAATAATTGACCATTAACCAGAAATCATGCAAGACTCTCAAATATGTAAAATTTCAGTGGGAAAATAAGATGAATTAGGACATCATGTTTTAATGCATCAAAATTCTATCAAGCTTAGTGCGTGCGATCCAGTATAACCAATGTAGAAGGGTTTATTTTGTTTTATTTGGTTTAGTTATTAACGGTGTTATTACAATTAACATTGACTGTGATATTTTAAAGGGACTCATTCTCCCATTTGCAAAAGCCATACTTATACCTTCCTCCCCTTCATACATGTGTTTAGACTATTCACAGTGTGCAGACAGAGAGCTGAAGTGTAGCACTATTGTGAGGGTCAGAACTGTATTTAGCATGCCAACGTAATAAGTGAGCATTTTCATAACGTAAAAGTTGTTGTAAGGGTTCTAGCACTAAAAGTTGAAGAAAGCTTTAAAGAAGAATGTTTTAATCCACCTCATGATTATAAGGAAGGTGACATCTAACCTGTTTCTATTCTGATAGTAATAAAGCTACAAAGCATGGAGATGCACAGTAATGACATTTTTCACAATGTCTCTTTGCATCAACAGAAAATGGGCTTAATAAACTGAAAGACAATTGCATTAAAAGCCTGTGGTATTACTTTGCAACATATGTAACTTTAGCAGTCACCAGTGTTACCTTCTTATTCTTTTAAAATTGTGACACCACCAATAGCTCGAAACAAAGAAGTGAGCTCGTTCCAGCAGAGGTGAAAAGATTGACTACCCTTCCTCTTCTTCCCAAAATTAGAACACAAAAGTGGGAAATAAGAGAAGTCCTGAAGAAGAGCACTGAAGGAATCTCCAAGTTCTGAAGAGAGAGCAGTAAGGCCAAGAGCAAAAATGAGAGTAAAGATACATGTAAATTAAACACTGAAATTGCATTAAGTTCCACTCAGAAAAGCAAGTAGTGGTTCGTGTGAAACTGGTGGTCTGGATAAATGCAGATGAAGGTAGTATACAGCTTACTAAGGTTTAGCGCAGCTGTTAAACTTCTTCATAAACTACTTCCCCACTAGTAACACAAGCTCCAATATTTTTTCCAAGGCAGACTCCCTACTGCTTCCAACTAGACCTTCCTCTTACATTTCCAGCTTATAGCATCCACACCATCTTTTTCTAATTTACATGTTTTCTATGGTTTAAATTGTGAGATTGCAACAGATAAAGCATACGAGAATTATTAACAATGACTTCACTATATTAAAAAGGAAGGATTTTTAAAATAGCTGGTATGTCAATTGCAAGAGACTTAACAGCCTAAGTTTTTGTATGTGACCTTATACCTCCAAAATGACCCCTGAAAACCAGCTTCTATATTTTTCCGTGGAACTCTAAAACATAGTACAATGTCTCCAGGTTTTTCTGTGGAAACAAGTAACTGTACCTTGTTCTTTAGTGTGTGTTTGCCTCTCTTCCTTTAATTGACATTATAGATTAAAAACTCCACGGAAGTGAATAGAGTCACACTGATACACAAGTGCTGTAAATGGAAGTAAAACTCTGCCATGTTTTGCATAGTGATCCAACATTTAAGAGTTAATATTTCCCATTGAAATACCTTCAGAAAAGGAATTTCCTTGGTGGTTTTCATTATCACAATAAAGAGCAGAGCTGATCTGCAGGGCAATGAAGTGCAGTTAAGGAGAACTATAAACAAGTGGAGAGAGGTCAGTTTTCTGGACTCCAGGGAGAGCACACTGCAAAAAGACTCTCTAAAAGCACCATGGTAAATATACTTCCTCCTCTGTAAAGGAAATTTTATCTGAAGAAAGAAACAGTTATTGATTATTTATTCCCTCGATACATAAAAGTTAAAAAAAACCAGCAGCATACTCTTCTATGTCAAAAATTGAGATTTGTTCTGAGTATTTTTGTATCTTCAGTGATAATAATATTTCTATATCATTATAATAGATAAACTATTTCAGAATGTCTTAACAAGCCTTGAAAAAAAAATAATCAAGTACTGTTCTGTTTTTGAAGGGAAGGGGACAACTGTTCCTGGGAAATGGCTGAGTTCAACTAACGACTCTGCATAACCAGCAAGAGGTTACTTCATTAACTAACAGTAACATTTCCCACGCCTTCAATTAACACTGGTTTTACTTAATCTAATATTGGTTAAGACACGATACAATCAGAAAACATCATTGCCAGCCAAGTGTTCCTCAAACACAACTGATTTATCTCTTTGGCACCTCATTAAAATGCAAACTATATTGAAATTGATTTTCAGCACTTTCAGGCAGGAATGTTTGTAATAATGTTAATTTGCAAATTTCCTCTTTTTTATATATATTCTGTATGCTGTGGTTGCCTTGTTCAGCCTGAGGCTATTTGTATTGTGCAGACAGAAAATGAACAGCGAACATTTATTTCTCATATCTTCCTGAGGAACCTGAGGCGCATGAAGATATTTGTGCTGTAACAGGCATAGTCAATCTCCTTCACTCCCTTTAGTCACTATATATCAACAGCAAACTCCCAGCTAGTCTTGCTGCAGCAATTAACCTGCCAGGGCTTTCTGCTGTCAGACTCAGTAATAATAAACTCCCCCCAGTGAGAGATAGAGCCATAGATCCTCACCCTGCAACTTCCACAGTGCCTGAATTATTCAGAATCAGCATGATTAAAGAGATGACATGGTATTAGTTAAAAAGACATACTTTTTTTCTTCCTGACTGAGGTTTAAACCTATTAAGGAATAACAGCAGAAGAAAATGAGTCTTCACCATGTGTCCATAGGTCTTAGAAAAGGGATTCTAGAAAAGTTGTTTATAATGCCTATCATTTTGAAAGTTGAAGGATAAAAATGTTAATAGCAGAAAGGTTGGCATAGTTAAATCATAAAGCATCTGTAAATCCAAGAACCAAAAAAATCAAAGCAAAAAATCATTCAGGACACAGAAACAAAGGTATTAATTGGGGAAAAAAATGGTAACGTTGAAACTGCTTTTTTAAGGTAAAAGATAACCTCACTACTCATAATTTTTAGACAATGTTATTGCATAGAACATTTCAAGATATGTACTCTGACAGAAATATGAAGGATCTCCCTTATTTATAACATTCCCTTTTTTTAAAAAAAAGAAAGAAAAAAAGCAACATTATTATGAATGCTGTAATATATTGCAAACAAATCAATTGTTTACATTCCCCAGTGCTGAGGCAGCTGTGTAATGTTATACATGCATAGCAAGTGAGTTTACTGAAACAAAGTCATGGAAAAATGAACTTAGCTCACACACTTCTAGTCCCATTAAAATCATAATTCATTTGCCAATCTCAGTTTACTCAGCCACCCGATAACAAATTCTTAACTAAATGCCCCTAGTGATTCCCAGGGGAATGATCTCTCTAAAACACAGGACTGGGCCTGCATGTTAGAAGTGATGTTAAATGCAGTCAAATTAATATTCTATGACTACTAGAGCTATGTGAAGTTATATTCTTTGTCATGCTCATCTGAATTAAATGGAATTAATCTGTTGATAGAGAAGAATAGAGAAAAATAAGAACCATTCTTTGGGTTATCCAGACCTTCAGTCCAGGTATAAATGCATAAGCATGCATTCCATACTAATGCATTTTTCTTATCATTAGACCAGGTAAACAGTTAATGAGTGCAGGTGAACAAGCCACATACATACAGATGAAACAGACATCTGCCCTGCAGCATGTTGGGCAACGGGAATATAACCTTATAAATCACAGCAATGGTTAAACCGGTTTGAAATAAAATAAATTTCTTGAAATTCACTGTAGGAGGAAGCATTTGTTTATGACTCTTCAAAATAGTTAAAGAATCACTTTTACATATAGAAACAAATGAATTGCCTTCTGTCATAGAAAAGGGGGTGAATTTCACAGTACAACAGTCTGTACTGCATTGATTGTACAAAGTGATGTTCTAAATTCTGTGTTCTGTTTTTGCAGCATATGTAATCATTCATGGAACTCATCTGAATCAACCTTTTAAAGCACAGAAGTTGCATAAAAAAACAGAGAATTCAAATAGAGTTAAAAGTTGTGGTTTTGGTTTACAAAAGGAGAAATTAGAGCAAATCTAATGGATTCTAGATTTCAAAACCAAATTCAAAACAAATTCAATTTCAAAAACAAATTCAAAACCAAAATGTAGTATTACCTACCTGTGCTAATTTTTCTATTGTACTAAACATTCTGGATTACATTATTCCACATTTAAATAAGCCAAAACTGAAAAGGAAATCTCATACTCTTAACTCCTGTACCCCTCATATTACCAAAGAAAATATTCACAGTGCTTTTTATTATGAACATTTTGGGTTTCTCTGTTTTGCTACATTGACCTATACAGTAGTTTTGATGTTTTACATTTCATGGAGTTGAGGCACTACAGACATCATCAAGACTTCATGTGTTCACAGGCTCAAAGCCTTTATTGCATTACTGTTCAAGAAACTGACCATCACCGAACTCTCAAAAATGAAGACTAAAAGCTAGACTATGAAATATTGAAAACGTTAGTATTAAAAAAAACCCAATACTTAAAAAAAAATAAAAATAAAGCCCTGACCATATTTTAGATGACCAGAAAACAACCATGTACAAATTATGTTTACCTTTGTTTTAACACATTTTCTTCTGAATGTGTCTGAAGATCAGGCTATGTATAAGTGCCAAGTATAGAACGGAAGGTATTATCATCACTACTCAGAATGTATATTGGGTTGGAGTCAAAAGTCTTCTTTTATGCTGAGCAGTAATATACTTGTCATTTTTGAAGGGTCTACTACAAACTTTACTGTGATACTCAGTATGAGGAAAGATGACAGCACCCAACACCTTTGTTTTTCTGCATGGTCTGGCCTTCCTGCTGCCCTTTAAAAATATCATCTGTCCACATTTTCCTTCGAATTTTTATTTTTAGATTGTTTGGTCTGCAGACAACCAAAACCAGAGTTAATGTGGGGACTGTCACTCTCAAGCTTTTCCCACTGTGCTCAGTGACAATCACAATCTAGAACAATTTATTTTTGTTCATGTTAATGTGGCATACATCAAAAACATATTACAATAAAATGTCTATAAAAATATATATAGCATCCATTTAAAAAAGAAATTAATGTATGCTTTCAAGACCATGGTTAAGCAAATTCCACTTTGTTAATCCTCTAAACTTTCTCTGTATTCATTAGACAGAGACAGGAATTAAAGAGCACAATTCTTCCTACCTGAGTAAAGCATGAGTTTTAGCGTGGGATATTTCTGGGACGTCACATACCTTTGCTTTCCGATTGCCTATAGAGAGTGCCTAGGCAGCTAGCACAAACGAGATACTTAAGTTTAAAAGGCAAAATCATGCCTTATGCAACATGAGAGCAGATATTTTCTGTGACTTTCAAGTCTGTCTAGCTTTGAGAAGTTTAGAGTAGATGACCTCCAGAGGTCCTTTCACACCTAATTGTTTCTATCGTTCTAATCTTTTTGTTTCCAAGTCACTTGGATTGCATTAACAGTCTTAACTAGGCTTACATGGCCTAAGTCAGTGATCTGAGTTACACCAATAAAATTAATTCTTTGTTAGTAGCAAACTGGATCTTCTCACCCTGCTTTCTTCAGTAATGATTTTGCTAGAGGTTTTTTTCCATGGTTTTGGTGAAACTACTTTTGAATTTATTTTCTTAATTATTAGGTTGATTTCCCTTGTATTACACATATATGCTTTAAGCTTTTTTGGCTCTCCATAAAGTCCATGTTTTTTTGCATTCTTGTCTTTTTCTATTTCAGAGATATAGTCATGAGTGCAGTGACAGGACAAGGGGTAATGGGTTTAAACTAAAAGAGGGGAGATTTAGATTGGACACTAGAATGAAGTTCTTCACTGTGAGGGTGGTGAGGCACTGGAACAGGTTGCCCAGAGAGGCTGTGGAGGCCCCATCCCTGGAAGTGTTCAAGGCCAGGCTGGATGGGGCTTTGGGCAACCTGGTCTAGTGTAGGGTGTCCCTGCTCATGGCAGGGGGATTGGAACTAGATGATCCTTGTGGTCCCTTCCAACCCAAACTGTTCTATGATTTTATGATCTAATCAATTAGCAGCTTGAGTGCATTTCATGCAACAGTGAGAGCCAAAGGGCACCCAAATATGCAGTTGGGAGATAGTAAAATATATACATGAGGTTTTCAACAAATTTTAAAATATTAGTGCTCTTTATTCAACAGTACAATAAATGCATATACCTACAAAAATATACCATTCTTCACTCCCACACCATAGAATCCCCATTACTCTGAAGGATCTTATGCCCTCAAAGGATTTGTTGCTTTTCCTGCAAATCATGGTATCTTAAGGTCCTAAACCACAAATGTGTCCTTCCAGCATGGCTGGGTTTTTTTTGTTAAGATCCTGCAGCTGACAAGCTCTCTCTGATCCTGTGCACCTTGTCTTTGGTCCTATTTTCCTGCACAAAAAATTTCTTGCTGCCTTTCAGCCTTCCTTAGATTATATTCCCTTCTATCACCCTTCTACTTTGTTTTCTTTTATTCCATTCTTGGCATTTTTGCCTTCTCCAAATTCCAGAACTGTCTAATTCCAGAACTATCTAAATAGAAAACAAATTCTCCATAGTATAACTTCTACTTATTAAAAAATGAAAGTGTTAACAATAACAGTCTCTTTCTTCTGCAGTTTCCTCTGTGACTGCACTAGCAGCCTTGTGTACAAAAGCATTAGGCACTGAGCAGTGCCTTCTCTGACACAACAGAGCTTTTTTTCATCTCATGTTAAAAATTTTGTGATAGGAACCGGATCTCATAAACTTACTTAGATAGATGTCCAAATCTTTGTACTACTCACTCATCAAAAAACAGTCATGTAAGGTACACGCCCAATATTATCATATACCATGCAGAATTTTAGTACCCTTATGCCATTAAAACTGTGTAGAAAAATAAATTGTTTCCTTCTAACATACCACAATATTTCAGCAGATTTAAATTCCTCAGTGTACCAGGTAGGCAGACAAACCCAGAATGCTCCCACTCTGGAAGAGATTGATTTTGCCTTCCTGTGAAAAATTTGTTTTCCATAAAGGATGTGTCAAAGTATATCTGGAGCTATCTGGCTGTTGCTGTGTGACAGAGAAATGCTTCATTCTGTGATGCAGATTAGATTTTGAGAATTTTCATCTAGCCAAGCTGTAAGTTGGATTCCTATCTCTTCCCAACTAATAAAATATGCAAAGTTGTTTTGGACCTACTAATGGGTTCCTTTTGGAAATGCAGAACAGTGGTTGCCCTATATTATGATATGATTAAGGTTTTCCTGGAAAAGGTATCTCTAAATCAGCAGTGAAAATTGATGCTTGGTATTACTCTGCTGAAAAGGGGTAGACAACAATATTTCTTGAACTTGGGACTAAGGAAATAAAATGCAATGCTTTTCTGTAAACAAAGAATTGTATTGCTTCTTGGCCATTGCTGAAATGAAATGAACAGCTATGGTGTTTTTTTTTTTGAGTGTGGGAAGACATTTTATGTACTTTGAAATGTTTCAACAGAAGGGAGATACAGTTTTTTTAATTCTAAATGCAGGTAATAATGCTATCACTTAAAAATATAATTTTTTTTTAATTAAGATCATATTTTAGGGTTCTTCAATCTTTTTAATACATACTGTAATCTTACTGTCATAAATTTTAAAAAATGTTGTTTTCTTAACTATTTTACAATTTCCCATTGTGTATATTGTTTGGGGTTTTTTTAAAGTACCTTTGAATTTATTTAGCAGATGTAGTCCTCACACTCCTTTCAGGCTTATTATCATCACACCTCTCTCTATTCAATATTATCAACACCATCCCACTTATCACAATCCCGTCTGAATCAAAGGCAACTTGTTTCTTGTTGGTGGAAGCTTTGAATGAATAATTCATCTGGAAGAGGCTTCTATGTTGTACATTTCCATAAGACAGAGCAATTCTCTTGTCAATCACAGTGGCTCTGTCAGTACTAAGTTCCATACAGTATATGCTCCAACTGTACAGGGGATGACAAGCAGCTGAGATTACCAACTGTGTTAATCCTGGCCATCCTTTTAGCTTTTCTTTGACAGAACATTCAAATTCAAGTCTCACTCTAACACTGCATTGAGAAACCAGTGTCAAATTTTCCTCCCTGTTCTCACCAACACAGTTTGGTTGAAAGCTCTTACATATATTGCAACCAAACTGGTCACAAGCCACGGTTACTCATCTTCAGAGAGCTACATCTCCTTCTGGGTCCTGAACCCCCAGTTTTCTCATGCCTAGACAGACTGGGTCTGGGCCTCAGATTGGCTCAGTATGAAGCCAAAGCTCCAATAGTGTAGAAATCTTCATATGTGGAGTCCTCTAGGCCTAAATAAAACCATGTTGACACAAGTTGCACTCAAGTGTAGTCCTTTGGAGGATGAACTCCTTGTCATTTCTCTGTAGATTAATCTGCAGAAGACTTGTTGCTACTAATTGGTTGTGCAGTACAGCCAGAAGCATAAAGTAATTGGAAGAGAAGCTATACATTAAGGATCTTTCACTCTGAAACAAACACAAACACAGGGAGAGATAAGATGTGGCACTTCAGAGATGGAGGAGATTAACATATTATTAGACTCTGAAAGTAGAGATTTTAAAAGTACATGTTTTCTTTTTTGTTTCAAAATCTTTTCATTTCATTTTTAAACTAAGCTTTGACAGTATGACAGGTGTATGGCTAATACACCAAGGAAAATTTGAGTGACTGGCATTAACTACGTATGACTCTCAGTTCCCATCTACTGTGGATTTCTGATTAAAAGGCTCTATCTACATTAGCAAGTAGTGCAGCATTATAGCAGCAGCTCTCTACAGCAAGGACCTAACATCCATACCATAAATGTTTTGCAGAAAATTGCTTCAGATTAGCTGTAGTCTCATCCTGTGGGATGAACAGTTAATAGCACTCGGAGTATATTTGGCATGCTTCTGGAGTAGAAAAGTAACACAGTTCACATAGTCCAAGACTGAAATAAAGTCAGTGGAAAGATTAGGAGATCTGTTTTAAAACCATGCTCTTCTTCTGAACTAAAATCCTAGTGTACAACACAAAGCTACTAGTTCTGAGAATATGAACCTTAAAAGAAGATACAAGGTTAAAGATAAAGAACAGATCTAATACTTCTAAAGATTAATGAGGATGGAGAAACTGCCAACCCCTCTTTTTTTTTTTTTTGTTATTTATTAATTCTTAACCTAAGATTAATAGCTATGGAACTGTTTCTTACCATCACAGGAGGTAACATGTCATTCTCTCGAAACAAATAAATCCTCCAAACAAAGAAATACATCGTTGTGCGTATAAGTGTAATAATAATGATTAATTCCATTCCTTAGAGTAATTAAATTTCTAGCATATATTCTTAACAATGAGATGTCTTTTAGATATAGTGGCCAAATGTGTTGCAAAATTTCCATTTAAAAGGCCACTGTTGAGTATTAACATTTAGTCTATCAATTAAAGTTGGTTTTCCCCTTTAGAACAGAGATTAGAGACAGTTTATTCTAAGAACCTTTTCTGAGATAGGTAGTATCAATTTTGATACCTGCCCTGATATCTAGGAAAGTTGACCTCCTAGATGTGTTGTTTGTAAACAGAAAGAGACTCCTGGGTGAAGTGGTGATAGGTGTCTGTTTCGGTCACAGTGACCAGGAAGTAGTTGAGTTTTGAATCATTGATGATAGGAGAAAAACTGCCAGCAAAACTTCAGTCTTGGATATGGGGAGAGCAGACTTCAGGCTGCTGAAGGAGCTAGTTATTCAGGGTTCCTGGGCATTTGATTTTGAAGGTATTAGGGTCCATGAATGCTGGTCACTTTTTAAAAGCCGTCTCTTAAGAGCACAGGAACAGGCAACTCCAAAGTGTCAGAAGTCAAACAAGCAGGGCAGAATGCCAGCTTGCCTGAGCAGGGATCTTCTAGAACTAGGAAGAAAAGGAAAGTGTATAGACATTGTGAGCAAGGACAGGTGATACAGTAGGACTACAGAGGTGCTGTAGGAAGAAAATTCACGTGGCAAAAGCTCACTTAAAGTTCAAGCTCGCCAGCACCATGAAGGACAACAAACATGACATTTAAAAATATGTTAACAGCAAAAGGAGGATGAGAGATAACATTGGTCTGTTACTTGATGAGTTTGGCCACCTCACAAATAGAGATATTGACAAAACAGAGATGTTTAATGCCTTCGCTCTGTCTTTAACACCAATGATGGGCCTCAGGACTCCCAGACCCTGTGTTGTAAGACTGGCTGGGGAGATTATAAACTCCCAGCTGACTCTGAAATTGTCTGAGATTTGCTGCTCCAACTGAATGCACTGCAAAAGTCTATGGGTCCCAATAGGCTTCATCCCAGGGTACTGAAAGAGCTGGCCTATGTCACTGTGGGACCCCTTCCCGTTATTTTTCAGTGGTCTTGGGAGCTGGAGAAGTTCCAGTCAACTGGAAGCTGAAAAATGTTGTCCCAATTTCTAAGAAGGGCAAGAAGGAAGACCCTAATAATTACAGGCTTGTCAGTCTCACCTTAGTGCCTGGTAAAATGACGGAGATTATTTCAGGAGTTACTGAAAAACACTTGAGAGGTCACACAGAATGTTCACAACCAGAATGGGTTCACGAGGGGAAAGTCCTGCTTAATCAACTTAATTTCATTTTATGACAAGGTCACCTATCTTGTCAACCAAAGGAAGCCGGTAGGTGCGGGGTGTTTGGATTTTAGCAAAGCTTCTAATACTTTTTCTCTGGACAAAATATCCAGCACATAGCTATACAGGTCGACAATACCTTGGGTTAACAACTGGCAGACAGGTTGGGCCTAAAGGGTTATTGTAAACGGGGCTACATTAGGTTGGTGGCCAGTCACCATTGGGTTCCCAAGGGCTCAGTTTTAGTGCCAGAGCTCTTTAATGTTTGTATTAATGATCTGGTAAAGGCATCAAATATACATTAAGTAAGTTTGTTCATAGTACTAAACTAGGAGGAGCTCTGGAGTCCCTCAAAGGTAGAGAGACCTTACAGAGAACTCTGGATAGACAAGAGAGCTGGGCAATCACCAGCCGTATGCAACTTAACAAGAGCAAGTGCAGGATTCTCCACCTGTGATGGGGGTAACCCTGGTTATACATACAAACTGGGGCATGGGAGGCTGGAGAACAGCACCCCAGAAAAAGAGAGAATCATTGAATCATATAAATATTTTGGTTGGAAAAGACCTTTAAGATCATCAAGTCCAATTGTTAACCCAGCATTTCCAAGTCCGCTACTAAACCATGTCCCTAAACACCACATCCATGTATCTTTTAAATACCCGCAGGGATGGTGACTCAACTGCTTCCCTGGGAAGCCTATTCTAATGCTTGATAACCCTTCCAGTGAATAAATTTTTCCTAATATCCTATCTAAACCTCCCCTGGCACAACTTGAGACCATTTCCTGTGTCCTATCACTTGGATTATGGGAGGCTTCATTCTTCTCCCCATCCCTGCCTTCAGCTCAGGGGGCTGTGGACCCAGAGAATAACTGGTCTTACTATTAAAAAATGAGGCAAAGAAGGCATTAAGTACCTCAGCCTTTTCCTCATCGTTCGTCACTATGTTTCCCCCCACATCCAACAAAGATGGAAACTCTCCTTAGCCCTCCTTTTGTTATTAATGTATATATAGAAACATTTTTGTTGTCTTTAACTGCAGTAGCCAGATTAATTTTCGGTTGGGCTTTG
The DNA here is from genome assembly GCA_013399095.1 of Psophia crepitans. Taxonomy (NCBI): domain Eukaryota; kingdom Metazoa; phylum Chordata; class Aves; order Gruiformes; family Psophiidae; genus Psophia; species Psophia crepitans. Next base: position 37,243 of record VWZZ01007171.1, read on the forward strand.
GCCCTTCTAATTTTCTTTCTGCATAACCTCATGACACATTTGTAGTGCCCCTAAATTGTCCATCCCTTCTTCCAAAGGCCATAAACTCCCCTTTTTTCTCCTGAGGTCCAGCCAAAGTTCTCTGTTCAGCCAGACCAGGCTTCTTCCCCACTGGCCCGTCTTTTGGCACATGGGTACAACCTGCTTCTGCATCTTTAAGGTTTCCTTCTTGAAGGATGTCCAGACTTCCTGTACACCTTTGTACTTCAGGACTGCCTCCCAAGGGATTTTGTCACCCAGGCTCCTACAGGCCAGAGTCTGCCCTCCAAAAGTCCAAGGTAGCAGTTCTGCTGATCCCCGCCTCCTTACTTCCCCAAGAATCAAAAACTCCGTCATTTCATGATTGCTGTGCCCAGTGTGGCCTCCAATCATCACATCTTCCACCAGCCCTTCTCTGTTCACAAGAAACAGGTCCAGCAGAGCGCCTTCCCAAGCTGACTCCCTCACCAGCTGTGTCAGGAAGTTATCTTCCACACTTTTCAGGAACCTCCTAGACTGTTTCCTCTCTGCTTTATTGCATTTCCAGCAGACATCTGGTATGTTGAAGTCTCCCATAAGAACAAGGCTAGCAATTGTAAGACTTCTTCCAGCTTCTCTTGGAATATTATGTCTGCCTCTTCATCCTGTTTGAGTGGTCTATAACAGCATCTCACCATGGTATCTGCCTTATTGGGTTTCCCTCTGATTCTTACCCATAAACACTCAACCCTATCACCACCGTCATTAAGCTCTAAACAATCAAAACACTCCTTAAAACACTGGGCCACCCCACTGTCTCTCCTTCCTTGCCTATCTCTTCTGAAGAGTTGTAGCCATCCGTTGCAGCACTCCAGCTGTGCAAGTCATCTCACCATATTTCTGTGATGGCAACTATATCATAGCTTTCCTGCTGCGTAATGGCTTCCAGCTCCTGCTGTTTGTTACCCATGCTGTGTGCATTAGTGTAGATGCACTTCAGTTGGGCCACTGATCCCACCACCTTTTTGAGGAGAGAAGCCCTAATTACTACCTGATCATCCTCAGGTGCTTCTGTGGTTTCTAACTCACCAACAACCCTTGCATTTTTGCTGCTGCTACCTCCACAGAGATGGCAGACTGAAGTACTTCTCTAGCTCACCATCCTAGAAACACTGACATGCTGCCTCCGGGCTTATCTTTAATGAGTCTAGTTTTATCCCTTTCCTCCTCCAAATCTAGTTTAAAGGTCTTTCAATGATCCCTGCTAACTGCTATGCAAAAATCCTTTTTCCTTTTTGAGACAGGTGTACTCCATCTGTTGCCAGCAGACCTGGTATAATGTAAACAGACCCATGACTGAAAAAAACAAAATCCCTCTAGTGAAACCAGACTCGGAGCAAGTATTGACACGCTGGTTCTTCCTGTTTCTTCCCTCATAATCTCCTGCAACTGGAGGGACATAGGAGAACACTACTTGTGCTCCTGATCACTTAACCCACTCTCCCAAGACTCCAAATTCTCTCTTGATTGCCCTTGGACTTCTTGTTGCAATTTCATTGCTGCCTACCTGAAAAATCAATAATGGACAGTAATCTGAGGGCCATACCAGGGTGGGAAGCTTTCTCTTCACATCTTTAATCCAGGCCCCAGGAAGACAGTAGACTTCCCTAAGTGGTTCCAGTCTGCATATCGAGCCTTCTATTCCTTACAGAAGAGTCTCCTATGACAATGACACGTCTTTTTTTGATGCAGGCTGTAGGCCAACTTAATCTCAGTGACACCTCCAAGCTAGATGAACCATCATCCCTATTGTTTGTTTCCACTTGCAGAGCCCCACATCTCTTACACGAGGGCACTTGGGAAGGTAGGGTATCACAGGGCAGATGCATCTGCTGCACCAGGCAGAAACTTGTCAGTAAATTGTTCAGTGCATGTAGGCTGTACTCCGTCTTCTTTGGTGCTGGTTGTGAACAGCCATGTTAGTTACCTTAACCTGTCCTTATTTACAGCCTTATGCTCATGTGATGGTTCCTCAGCCCTGGAAGGCACATTCAACTTCACCTTGAAGAATCTCTTAACTAGCACAATAGAAGGCAGTAAAAGCAAGTCAGCTGCACAAGTCAGAAGGTCTCAAGGATTTTCCCTTGAAGCACTTAGGTATCACATACAAAGAACTCCACACTTTCTATCAGCAACATTGATAGCAGTCCAGGGCTTACACGTATTGACCCTGATGAGAACAGACAGACCAAACATCTGTGAGTTTGGGCATGCATATTTGCTACAAAATAACCACTGTTATTTTCCATTTCAGTGATAACATTATTATCTTATTTAAAAAAATAAAATTTGAGGATTTTAAATACTTTTAATCTTGGGTTTTAATCTTAGATATGTGTATGTAGTGCCTCCATGTGAAACATTCAAATAAACAGTACATATCAGCATTTACAACTACTCATAGGGTCCTGATTCATGGAAACACTTCCTATGCACTGTTTCCGCCACTGCATGTTCTTAAAGCCTGTCATATTCTACATATTAAATGAAATATAAACAAGTGTTTATGTATACTTCTAAAAGGGTGCTTATTGATTCACGGCTAGTAGTTCCATCGAAGTCTTGTCCCTGGTTCCATGGGGCTTATTTCTAAGAATAGTCACAAAAGCATCAGTTAAATTTTATGTACAATTAAACATTTTTTATAGGAATAAATTATACAGTAGCTGTTATCCTTTCAGCTATTGGAAGAGCACTGATTTATCAAAATGTCAGTGAACTCTCAGTGTAACTAGAGTTGAGTTGCAAAGTATATTTCACTACTGCTAAACTTTCTGAAAATTTTCAAGATTTTTCATGTAAAAACAGCTCGGAAATTTTAGGATAAAAATAGGCCAGTCCTTCCAGTCTTCTATATGCCACATAATTTCTCAAAGCCAACGGTTATTTGGAAAAAAACCCACTGGAACAAAACAAACAAAAAACAACACACACACATGCACAAAAAAAAAAAAAAAAAAAGTTACTTTTTCTCAGTCCAGTGTCCTGATATGTGAAATGACATGTCAGAAGTGTTCCATGAGATCACGGAAAATTGAGCATCTGAATCTGGGTTGTACACCTCAAAAAATTATCCTAGCCAATGGATTCCAAATTTACTGTCAGTAAAAAAAAATTATGAAAATTTACTTAAATTAGTATATCCTACATTTATGATAGGTTTTGGTGTAGTTGGGTATTTCTGGTGAACAATAGCTCCATTGATAAATTTGTTATTTTATACTAAGCAAGAGAGAAGGCTGGTGGAAAAGCAAACTAAACGTTTTGAAACCTACTCTTGAGAACACTCTGGCCTACATAAAGTCATATATCTTCTCATTTTTTATTCTGTATGCCAACTGATTGCCTCTAAGAGAACCTTGTTTCTTTGTGACTCAAAAATGACTGGCCTCTCTTTTGTTCGCTCTTTTCCTCCCCTGATGTTATCAAAATAGAATGCTGCTGGATGGTTATTCAAAGAGTATGATGTGGAAGCGGCTGAAATTATTTTTCACTGTTTATTTTCTTTCACATGAATCCCTTTATCTATAAGGAGGAGAGAAAAAGGCAGATGATTTCACTTGTGCCACAGTATTAAATACTGTCTTTGTAATATGTATTCTCTTTGCCTTTTTACAACTACTGTTTTACAGATGAAGTAAATTTGAAGACACCCTTGTTGTTAAACATATTTTTCCTTAATGGGCATGTTGAGGTACAGCTGTGTCTAAATGAGGAGTCAGTTGGAATACCTGGCTAATCATCTGAGTTGTACTACCGCTGAGCTGCTGCATAGCCCTGGGCCAGTCTCTAAACCTCCATGAACATTAATTTTATTCTCATTTCCTAAGAAGGACCACAGCAAAGAAATTTAAGATCAGGTAGTACAATGATTGATGCTAGAGAGAGAAGATAGATATAGAAAAATTATGTTTGAACTTCTAAGTGACAGTTAATTGATGTGTACTATTCATCAAGACAGATTATAATTATTTTAAAAAACTGCTTATTCACTTTTCTCCCAAGTCCAAAACCAAGAAAAGAATAGAAAATTAAATACTGTTTAACCACAAATACAGTAATTTATCAACAGATTTAAGTAAGTGCTAACATGTAAGTCTATTATGATGCTTGAGCCTGCAGACTGTTTTTGGAAAGTTTCTTTTTTTAACAGAGCTTGTGAAATATGTAAGAAGAAAATGCACTACAGAAAGTGTTTCGGTTTAAAACAAAAGTTTGCATCCTGTATTTTAAAAATTGTTTTACTAAAGGATGAATCTTCCAAACCGTAGTCTGTGTTAAAAGTAATTTAAGAATATGGAAAAATACTTCTGATTGTTAATTCACAATTTGTTTTGCCTCAAATATTTGTAAATTCACAGTCAATTTGAATATTTTAAACCAAGTTAGTTTTTCAGTTTATTCAAAATCTACTTCCCTTTCTATAAAGCCCAAACTTTTATTTTTCATACAACATAATGTTATTCTACTATTAAATCTCTGTTAAAATCATGCAGAATGGAGAATTAGTGTGCATTTATGCTAGAATTTGAAAAAAAAAATCAAAAACCTGGTGTCTTTAATTTTATATGCAGTGTTTCTTTTCTAGTACATTTGCAGTGAGAAGCTTATCATTCTGGAATTATGATTTGTTCCCAGAGAATATTGATGCCAACTCCTTGCCTTTTTACGGTTACCTCCAAGTCATTAGAAAAAATTGTTTTAGAAGAGGGGCACAAAATTTAAAATGTATTCAATGTTATGGAAGTTACTGAAAAATTTTAACTGTGTTGTTATATATCTTTTTCATATAGATAATTCCTGGACTTTTTTAATACCTTTGTACTGTAAAGTAGCCTCAAAAGATGTTTATATTTAAATAAATGACTCTTCAAATTACTTTTACATGAGTAGCTTTTTCCACACGGCGACTAAAGCTTGCATTATAAAAGGTGGTAGGTTAAGAGCTCTAGAGAAAGAAGCTTTCTAGCTATCTGTAGCATGGATATTATGTAAGTAATATAATTTTATGATTTGTTGCACTGTTTTTTCCACTACCCATCTTGTTTTGAGACTTAGCTGACAAGAAATAAGTGCATTTAATATGTGTAGTAATTAATGATCACTAATTAAGACATCAGAAAGATGCATTCAGAGGCCAGTGTAGACATGGCCCGACCATTTAAAAGTCTGATTAACATCAGAGCCTCTTTACATTGCTGACAGTAAGTTACTTCAAATTAGGATTGTTTCAATATTATTAAAATTAGAAAACACAGTTTCTAAAAAAACCATGTGATATCCCAAATAAAAGAAGTGTCTTACAAATACGTTTTTCTGAAGCCATACCATGTGCACTCAGATATAACAAACATTCTCAATAACGCAAAAAAAAGGTTGTACCTTCCTCCTGCTACAATACCTGACTCTCCAGGCAGGGTTTCAGCTTATGTAAGGGTTTCCCCAGTGAAACAAATTTCGCACGCGTGCCTTGCAGCTAGTAGAGAATTAATGAAACATGGGCTTACACTGTTATTTCTCTTCTGACTTGTTTTCAATGGCTAAAGTCATGTGCTCTCTGAAAGCAATATGCTGGAGTTGGTTGTTTTTCTGTTTGAAATTCACATTTATCTGTGGCAATGTCGGTAGTAACAAGCCTAATCACAACCGCTAAACAGTTTGTTTAATTCAGAATAGTTGAATGATGATGTTGTGGGTTTTTTCCTCAAATACCAGAATCAAATCCTATTCCTGCATGTTCTGATTCGCAGACCTCCAACAGGAGAACGGAAGATGCTCTGAAGAGACACCAGTACTTCAGATAATTCACCTAAGAAAGATCTGAGCCAAAAGCCAATGCTACCACCAGTCTGAGAAGAGACAATGAGCTTCACTAGGAAAGGAGAGAAGCTGGAACGCAAAGTCAACTGATCAATCCTGCTTTAAGGCTCCCTGTTGATTGCTTTGGAGCCTTGTGCAAGCTGTGTGACTATGATGGTCTGGCTTTAGCAACTGAGAAACCAATATCAAGAGGTTATAAGAAAGACAGAGAAGTCAGTTTGGAGGGCAATAAATTAAAAATTAACTGAGGCATTGATGATAATACAAATAAATTTAATGAAATTAGTCATTTATTGTTGATATGTTTGAAAGCCAGTGTCGTCAACTCATTCTATTTCTAAGCTGTGTATTTGGCTTATCTTTTTCCCCTACAGAGTTTTTACAGAACTTCATCTGGAGATAAAAAGACATATGTTCAATGAAACCTATAAAAAGAAAAATCAGGTTCATGAAATCAGCAATCAACATCAGTAATGCCAAAGGCCCTTAAAATATTTCAGACAAAAGATATATCTCATTGCTGTAGTGTTTCAGGAGTTACAGGGGACTAACTTGTCTCAAAACAATTGATGAATGACCCCTCCAAATGCAAGCTCTACCTAGACACATACCTACAGTCCAGCAGATGTGGAGTGATCCTTTCTCTGTATCATTGCATCTTTACCTTACAGTTCTTTTCCTGGCTTCTCTTCTGCTGATTCCTTCTCCTTATCCCTTTTTTATTTCTCCTAGTATCATTACCTTCACACTAAGACTACTTGAGCCTGTATCTGCCACATCAGAAGTAAGTACCACCTACCATTGGAAAGCATAGAATAATTTCAGTAGTGGAGGAAATACAATAAGACCAGCTGGGAAAGATGACCTACTGCCCCTACACTAAATGATCTACTTTACAGGGAGAAATAATGGGTGTAATTAGAGCAGATAAGTTTAAGAGCCACGCCTACTACCATGACACGATTTACACATTTTTTACATTATTTTAAAAAAGGAAAGGAATATAATTGATTGCGGAGAAAACTTAGCATAACAAGACATCAGGCCATGTGCCATGATGGCAAGCAATACAAAAATGACTATAAATAAACTGGAAAAAAACCCAACCAAACAACATGAAACACAGCAAAAATTGCAAAGTCTGCAACCACAGCATTCTTCAGCATGTAATACCTTTCCTGCAAATTCATCACTTTAATTAAAATATGCTTTTGCAATTTCTCTAGAGAATCCAAGAGTTTCTAAAGACATTCCCTGCAATTCATGCGCAGCTAACTGGTCTGTAATTTCCTCATATAGCTCTAGGTTTTTTCCTTAATAATTGGATTATGCTGGCCACTCTTCAGCCTTCAGGGATTTCTCTTGAACTAAGTGAATTGGAACAACATGAGATAAAGGTTTTCCAATTCCTTTCCTGACTTCTTTTAGCACTTTTTGGAGACTGCTGTCTAGTCCTGAAGCCTGAACGATTTTAAGGCCTTAACTTTCTCAAATTCTTTGCAGGAACCATGTTCTGTATAATCTACATCAGTAATTATGATGACTACTAGCATCTGAAAACATAGTACAAAATATGTGGGGTTTTTTCTCATTTTCCCCTATAAAGGACTTTTCCAGGTGGAAAGTTTGTGAAATGAGCCCATGAATAGGGAATAGTCTGAAAGCTTTTCTACTGTTGCAGAATCTACTTTGGATACCATTTAACTGCAGAATTTTCTATTTGAAATATCTCGGGGTACCTGACAGGCTTTCAAGACAGATTACAGTAGACACCTGTTCAGGACCTGGGGAATGCCTCCCCTGTGCCTGAGACCAGGAATGAACTATTGTGAAACCTACATGTAGCCTCTCTAACTCGTAAGAAAAACTTTCTCACCTTGCATATGAAGTTCTGACTCTGGACACAACCATCAGAAAAGGCTTTGCCTCAGCAACAGAAAAATTAAATTCTAATTATGTTTCTTTCCTAGACCTAGAATTTTTCAAAAAAATAAGTTTGTGTAAAGCACGAAAGGTCCTAAATATGACTTAATTAATTAATTAAATTTGACTTATAATCTTCTTGTTAGGGAACAGCATTAGCAAGGTCCTCCACACTTTTGAAAGATTTTATTTTGTCCTATGTGAGCAATTTGAGTAATACCAAAGGAGTCCAAACACTTTTATGGATTTTATCCTTCACAGACTTATGGATATTAACTGCATTTAATGATTTCACTCCAATAATGTTATTTGCTCCCTTGAGAGTAATTTATAACCAGCCTCTTCGCTTTCACCGATTTCTACCAAATTACTCTGCAGTAGTGAAAGTAAAGTCAAAGCCAGATAGTCATATGTATTGAGCATATCTAGCAAATTTTTATTTAGTGTACTTTGAATATTCAGAATATTGGACTCAGGATATTAATATTGAATGTCTAGCCCTTTCTTATGGAGCTTTAAGGAAAATTTATGCCTATGAAAATACTGCCTGTTCCACTGTTAGCAGTGTCATTTTATGCTACTGAATATTCTTGATGACTAGGTTTTCCTTTGGTGTTAAAAATACAAGGAAGGAGTATTTGATTCTGTAGACTTTTAGTAGAAGTCCATGACATGTTTATTTAGAAGACTTCTGGTGGGTCCTGTAATATCATGTACATTATTCGTTTTCGCCTACGGACCTCTTTCGCCTTTTCCTATCCGCTTGGTTTATGAATAAATAATCCATGCATTCATATTTCCCACTTGTCAAACTCAGGCAGCAGTGAAAATAAGCAGCACAAATTGGCAGATAATGCACCTTATTTCCATGTTGAAGCAGGTGCATTTTATTCAGCATAAGTGGCAAGATGATGCTGATCCACTTTGACAGGCAGGCAGATCTAAAATTACTCAGCACACTTTGCCACTGGTTGGGGGAGAGTCTCCCATGAGCTTGTTCTGAAATTCTTCAGTCCCTAGGGTGTTAATTAAAATTTACTGGATAATATTTGCAAGGCTCAATGGTTCTAGTTATAGCAATTATCAGTTACTAAATGTTAGCGCCAGAGATGATACCTGATGACTGGATGCTTTATTCAAGGTATTCAAGAGGGTTTCCTTTCCCCCCACCACTTTTTTTTTTTTAATCTTCCCTTCAGCTCTCGAGGAAGCTAGATCGACTAAGTGTCTCAATCAGTCTCTAGGCTAAAAATTACTTAGATATGAGTTTAATTATCTACTTATCCTTGAGTTTCTTGTCAGCTGCTAGTTATGGATTTACAAAAGAAGGACAGACTCATTGCAAAAGTCGTTAAAAATAGCAGAAGCCAGGAACCCACCTGTGTTTTGCTTTTAGTAACCAAAAGCAATGACCAGCTCAGTGCTGTGAAAGGAAGAGAGCACCTCCTAACTAAACTCACTGTTCAGTTCAGATGTGCTCAGCAGACTCTCACAATAGAGATTAACTAATCACATGTGCAATAAACAGCAGCCCCTTTCAACATACTGAGGTACAGCTCTCAGTAAAGTTTACAGCCTAGATGGCTACTAGCTGGCTTCTTTCCCTCTTCTGTTAATGTTGCATCATACCCAAAAACACAGACAATCTCAAAAAATGTTTTTAATATTTTTGTTACTAACAGAAGAAAAGCACTTCCTTACACTCTGATTCATTTTTTGTTACATAATTCATTATTTAATACTACCGCTGTGTTTTTTCCCCAAATCCTTTGAAGTTTTCAGTCAGTTTCTTGAAACTAGGCAGGTAAGGAACAGCCTTGCTACTCATCAAGGACCTGCTATTTTTGGTGTCTCTAACACAATGAGACCACCTCCTTTTTCATGCCTGGAACTGGCCAACCCCATGAATGAGATCACACTGAAATGGTAAAATATTTGCGTGCTCCATAGGCAGCTTTCAACTGTAGGTCATATTCCCTCATGACCCTACAATAACCACAGCAGAGGGCAAAGTACCTGGATTTGTTTCTGTGGGCAGCCACTTCTGTGACATACTCAAATACCAGAAAATTCACTGTGATATTTGGCAGAGGTAGGCAACACAATGAGTCAGCAGATGAGACAGAGGGGGAAAAACACAACCAAAATGGCAAGCTCACAAACCATTGCCAAATGCTACATCCCAGGATACGGTTTGCTTTGTTTAACTGAAAATGCTTCTTCTGGGCAAATAAAAAAGAAAAAAAAAGAAAATGTCAGGGAGGAATAGGGCTGTAGGACTTTAACATGACAAGACTATTTTAAGTTCGACTTGAAAGCTGTATCTCCTAACAGCATATGGCCTAACGTTGTGAAAGGCAATGGGTTAGCTGCAATTCTATTAAGCTCAGTTCGCTACACCAACACCTGTGCGTCACTAGGCATTCTGAATGGCTGAAGAATAGCACTTCTGATCACTCTATGGGAAGAGCCCTGTCCTGTACCTCACAGCAGTGTGACAGCAACAGTCAGAAGACAAGATAAAGGCAAAAAGAGAGGCAGAAAAAAGTCATGGAGGAAAAGAAAAATCAAAGCATGGAAAGAAAAGGCTGGGTAGGGAGCAAAATTTTACATCATACTGGTGAACCATTTTCACAGAAAATGGGAAAAATGGATGATAGTAGACATTAATACCTTACATAATTTCAAATTTTAAAAAACCCTTAGTTGCTAATGTTCTATTGTATTCAATGATGAAAATGTTTTGTATCCATACATATTATGTAAACTACTTAACGTCATATTTGACAAATACTGTAAGTACACATGTGTGACTTTTCAAAGCTACTTCAGACTGCAGAAATAACATGTTCTTCTCATAACACACCTATATGCCTGCCTCAAAAAACATCAGAATAAACATCAATGTCAGAGTCTCATTAAACACAAGGGAGAGTACATATACTCCTGAATTTTCCAATTAACTGATTTTCTGAGAGAGAAGCAGAAATTCATTGAAATCTGCATTTATTCCTGCGAGCTTATTGGTGTCTATATTGCTCTGGTCCAGAAAGGTTTTTTCAGTGCTGGAATTTTTGATCAAAAGAAGAGATCAGACCCAGGTCTGGAATTAAAAAATGAGTAGAGGTCCCCAGGAATATGACATGATTTGTCATATTGAAGCACTTCCGCTCTTCCTGTAAGCCCACACCCTGACATCCTGCCAGTGCTTGAGCACTAGGGAGGTGCCAAGGAGCTCCAGGTTTCCCCTCCCACTCTTCATGTCCCCCTCCCTGGAACCCACCTCCAAGGGGGTGCAGAGATAGGTGCACTTCCCTTCCCAGCCCCTCACGTCTCTGCCCTACCCCGGTTCCTACCAAGCCCTAGCTGGACCCAGAGCCACGTGTGCTCCCCCTGCCCAGGGCCCTGTGCCCAAGCCTGCCTTCCCCTGGTGCCTGGACAGGAGGTTCCCCGGCACCTCTCCTTCCAGCATGGGCAGCCTGCCTGGGGGAGGCAGGACTGCAGGACAGAACCTGGGGCTGGCTGGCTCACGCGCCGGCAGCAGATGTTGCTGCTTTCCAGCCTGCAAGGAGAGCCTTCAGGAGGTCCTTATGTCCCCCAGCAGGGACATTCAGGGGCCTTTCTGGGCCTTTCCTTGCTTTCCTGCCCCAGCACCAGAAAAAATGGCATTTTGCACATGTCTCTTGACAGAACGTGGCATCAGGCACCAAAGAGGACCTGGAGGAGAGCAACTGTGCTGCAAGAGACAGAGAAATGAGCCAGCTGCCACAGGCAGTGCCAGTG
>VWZZ01007172.1:0-25270 GCA_013399095.1 Psophia crepitans
AATCCCCCACGAGGACCAGGGCCAGTTTTCTGTTCAAGAAAACTGGATAACAGCAATATTGAAGAGTACCCACTTAACATTCCTGAATGAACTAAAAAAGGAATACTTATTTCAGATGCACTGTTCACAGGGAGACAGAGATCGTATGTTTCATTATCACAATTAGCTGTGATTTTGTTATCTCCCTATTAAATGTTCCTTTCATTCTGCTAGAGGCTACATCTGAAATCTGTTTTGAGACAAGAGAACGCAATTCTACTTTATGCAACATTTCCTGATTTAGATATTGTATTATATGACACTTAGTTTTCAAGTGGAACTCAAAGAATTAGTTTCCATCTACTGTTAGCAGATTTTACATGCCTTAGTGACTAAATTTATTTTTACTATATCAGCCATGATCAGTCAAGATGATCTTGGTGTACAGTTGTGTTTGTCTGGGATTTAGACTACTGATATTCTCAGCAAAAGCTGTTACCACTGTAATGTTTTCCCATCTCTGGTCAGCAAAGTTTGAGTTTGATGATTTGGAAATCCTATAGGGTGTGTGAAAATCACACACTGACTTCTTTAAACAGGCAGAATGATTTTTTACATGGTATGTGCAGTGAGGCCAGGCTCACCAAGATGCGCTTGGCAGTCAGCGTGGGCAGAATTTATATCTTGATTCCCCTGTCCTTAGTAATTGAGTGGTGTATATTTAAATAGCTATTTGAACACTAGCTGTATTACCCCTTAGATCTGGCAGTTTAGGACCTTTGATCCATGACCAAAGATGTCATTGTTTATTCTGCTCAATGCACTGCTTTGTTGAGGTACGTAAGTAACTCCCAACAAGCTCATGCGTGTGACACAGTGCAGCATTGTGCAGTGAAAGCTTGCCAAAGGGACCCTTGAATGGTGAAAGTTTAGAAAAGATACTCAATGTGATTGTTGCAACAAATACAATTTTTTAGTGTGTACTTACAGACAGATTATCACCTGGAGTTCCAGATACCATGGTCATAAAAAGGGGAAATTCCATAAAAGGGAATGACTGCATGTAGTGTCAGTAGAACAAAAGAGAAGAGCTAAATATTGAGATGAAAAAAGTGTGGTAAGAAATTGCTGTGCTTTGTCACTGAAGTAATAAATAAAAGAAAATTGTCTAGAAGTGCATCAAATATTATTCTCCTGTCATTATAGTACTACTGCAGTATGTAAAGAAAAATCAGGAAAAGGTGCTGAGGTGCTGAAATAGGAAGAAAAAACATGTCATTTTTTAGTGGATTGTGTAGGTATCAAAGTGGGTGAGCTGGTGGGCGGAGATTAAACATCCCTCCAAATTCCCCTTTCTTGTTTGCCTTAGATTGAGACATAGTAAAGGTATATTAAACATGTCAGTTATTTAACTGTCATTCAGTGATAATCAGATGCAATGTATGTACTATCATTCTTCATTGAGCAAATCTGAAATGCATTCTCACTGGTGAGTGTAGATTTTCTCAGTAAACTTCTATTTGTTAGCCAGGGGGTGAAAAGAATACAGAAAAAAGGTTTTACTGCACTTCAGGTTTTGTTTTAATTATTTATGTGACTGGTTTTTATCTGTATTTTCTGTTGCATTGTTTAATGTTTAATGTTTTTAATGTCTTTGTGTAGTTCTTAGAATGTTAGGGAAGATAAGCACTGTAGATACAAAATTAATAATTAATTATTCTCGATGATACTTACAGGAGTTACATATATAAATCCTCTGGCGTCTGCAGGGGAGCAAATCTAGAAGGCCTCTGTTTTGCTGTTATTCTGCATGAAGGATTCTCCCTGGCTTGAATGGGAATTCTGTGCATGGAGATGTAGAAAAACTAAACCTATAACATACTGGTAACCTTGACTCTAATTTCAGGTTGAAAATTGTATATTAAATGTTTAAAAGTAATTCATACCTAGAAAAAAGACTGACATTCTATCTGCCTGCCATATATTCATTAATAAAAATGTAAGAGTATAGAGACTGTTGACGTTGCAGACAGAATTGATAACCTGATTTAGAGATATATTTCTGGATATGCAACTGAAGTGTACTGATGACTTTTAGATGCCATATGCCTAAGTCATGAAGGCAGAGATAGGTTAGAAAATTTTGGTGGCAAGTGTTCACAATTTTTAATCTTGAAGAATAGACAAGCAAAAATGGAGCTTAAAAGTATCTGATGAACACAAATATCACAGCTGAGATTTAATTTTGATTCGTGACTGCTTTAGTAATTTGTCTGAGAGTGTTCAAGGTAGCTGAGTAAAATATTTCAGAATTTTGTTTGTATTATTTAATGTAAGACTGATTGGAAGGTGGGGGCGAGTAAAGAAAGTGGGTGGAAAAGGTTATTGGACTAGTTTCAGGCTGTTTTGTTTCAGCTAGATATTTGGTATGCATGAACATAGCTAGACTCTTTTCCTATCTATTTCGCTCTGTACTCCACTCTCAAATGATTTATAATGTTTGAATCCCTTCCTCTGTTTAGCCAAGTGCACTGTTACAGCAAAGAGTATATCGGTGCTGATTTTGAATAGCATTTCACAGCCAGCCCTGTCGCTTGCTTCTTTTTCTGTAGGGGCATCGTGTATCACTTGGAGAATGATGAGCTAAAAGTAATGAGTGGTGATGTGATGATGCTATAACTTTTTTGCAGCTTGAAATGCAGATCTGAGCTGACCTGTGTTAGGGTATGTGATATAAAGCTCGCCCCCCCTGCCCCCAAAAGAGGAGCACAGAGACATGAACCCCTGCCCTGCCCTGCCCTGCCTTGCCCTCCCCATGACTGTCCCAGGAGAGCATCAGCCCCACAGGCCAGGTGAGACCCAGCACCGTGAGTCCCTGGGACAATCGCTGATCGCCAGGGCACCGCATTGACTAAGGTGTCCCTGACCTGGGGAACAGTGCTCATTATGGCATGCAGAGGAAGAGCGTGCTGGGACTGTATGAGACTTATTATAGGCTGTTAGGGGAGGAACCAAAGGTGAGGAAATGGAGGGATCGAGGTTGTTCGAGAAGGAACAAATGTGCAAAAAAGGAGCGTTAAGAAGATAAAGAGGACCCAACATCTGTTAACAGTTTGCTGGTCAGTGCCCTTGTCTGCATTTCAGATGCTGGGCTACGTTTTTCAGCACTATACATCTATAGTTTATTTAGTTTGATACTCTTGAATGGTTATTTTGATGGGTAGCAAAATTTGTTGGCATGGTATGTGCACTACATTTGATTCTAGAACTGTCCTGTAATTATTGGGTTTTACATGAAAATATAGAATGTATAACATTACCTGTTATCATGACTGGTCTAGATGAACTGTTGTTTTAAGTCCTCCAATTTCAGTTAAGAACAAAGTATTTCAATAAATAGAAAGTATAGTATTAATATTCAGAGGCACTATTTTTTTTAATTTTCCATACTGTGCCAATTTATCACAAATAAACAATTTCTATCACCAAGTTCCTCTTTTTTTTTTTTCCTGATGTATTTATACTACTTTAGGATTTTCAGTTTCCTATGAGAGGTGGTAACTACCTTTCTGAAACAGTATCAGTTGAATTTTTTATTTCAGGCATAATGTCTGTCCATATATGTGTTTGTCATTACTACAGAAACAAAGAAAAATGGACTATAGTGTATTGTCTTCCTGAATATGACTGTATGCATCTCAGTCTATTCATTTTTTTAAGAAAATTATTTCATTTATAAGCAAGCAGTTTCTTGTCTGAAATCCTAATAGCCTCTGGCAAAAGTATTTTAGAGAGAAAATAAGTGACATCAAAATATTTTATACTAAATGAGCAATAAGATTTGCAGGGCTACAAGTAAAGAAAATAATGAGATCCTTGAATATTGAATATGTTAAAAATTGACAATGAACTCAGGTGAGTAAAAGAAACTTTAGTAGCTCTACAATCATTAAATGGAGCAAGTTCAATTTAAGAGTTATTTGAAGAAAATACGTTGGAAATAATGTTGAATATTTGAAAGACTACTCAAAATAATTAGTTTGGTTTCATCACAGTAAAATGTTGGAATATGTCTAGAATAAGATGGAAAATAAATAGCAAAGTACAATATATATTATATGAACTCTACAGAATTTTTCAATGTAATTAATGCGTAATATAATAAAGCAAGCAGGTGAGGTAGAAGACCAGCTTGGCTGAACAGGGAACTCCTCTTGGAGCTCAAGAGGCAAAAGAAATGATATGAACTGTGGAAGCAAGCTCAGGCTTTGCAGGAAGATTTCAAAGCAGTGATTCATATATGTAGGGGGAAAACATGAAAGGTCAAAGCTCAATCACAGTTGAAACTGGCCAGTGTCTTGTCAGACAACAAGAAAGGCTTTTTAAAGTTTGCTAACAGCACAAGGACATCTAAGGAAAATGTTGGATCGATATTTGATGGTCACCTGACAGATAGGGATGAAGAAAAGGCAGAGGCATTCAATGTTTTTTTTCCTCAGTCTTTGATAATAGTGATAGACCTGGGGCTGCCTGGTCCTATGAGTTGGAGGTCCATGATTGTCAGAACAGTGACTTTCCATTGGTGGAAACTGAAACTGTAAGGAAGCAGTTGTAGGACTGTAAGTCCATGGTGCCTGGTGGGATTCATCCCAGAGTGCTGAAGGAGCTAGTGGATTTTACAGCAGGTCCCCTCTCAATTATCTGCCAAAGGTCTTGGGAGTCTGGGGAGATCCCTGCTGACTGGAAACTAGGCAATGTTATTCCAATTTATAAGTGCATGAAAGAAGATCCAAGAAACTGCAGACCTCTTAGTCTAACCTCAGTTCCTGGAAAAATTATGGAGAAGATCAAACTGGATACTGTTGAAAGGCATTTAAAGAATAATGCAATCATCATGCAGAGTCAACTTGGGTGCATGAAGGGAGAGTCCTTACTAATTGTAAGGCTCTGATAAGTGAATGTCCCAAACGTTCGTCTTGTCACAAGCAGGGAGGGAATGTGGCAAACATCTGTCTCAACCAAGGACAGAGCCTACAGGAGGCGGGATACCATCCTGTGAGCCCCTCTCCCTCTTCCTGAAACGTGCTGACAAAGCCCATCTACCTCCTGTGTATACGTGCTTGTGAGGGGCCATAACTCACTCAGCCCTGAAGTGAGGGGAGACAGTGAGACCCCTCGAGACCCCCATAACCCACCAACTCATTTCTGGAACAACCCTGAGCGCATACTGCAACTGCTCAGTGACGACAACCCCCTACCTATGGGCCGGGCACTTTGGGTTATAAAAAGGGGAAAACACAAGCTTTCAGCATGCGCCCACCACCTGAGGACCACAACTACGAGCAGAGAACATCGCTGGACCTAGGATGGTGATATCTCTTATCTTTCTTTCTATCTCTTTCTTTTCCTCTCTCTTTGCCTCTAACTTCATTTTCGGCACACTGAGGTAATATTGTCACAGGTTTTGCTAAGCCGTTGTCTCGTGATTCCACTGAGTTTTAAGTGTTGTTATAACCTCTGCCAAGCCTCTATCTTTTGTAGTTCTGATGAGTTTTAAGTAAATTTGTAGTTTATTTAAACCTCCAGAGTAATTGTTGTTACTCTTGATTACCACATTAAAATTACCTCTCCCTTACACCCACCAAGTGGGACGGGACACTAATCTAATATCTTTCTATTATAAAGTCATCCACCCAGTGGATAAAGGGAAAGCGATGCATGTAGTTTTTCTGGATTTTAGTAAGGCTTTTGATATGGTCCCTCACAGCATCCTTCTGGACAAGTTGTCCAACTGTGGGATGAGTAGGTTCATGGTGCACTGGGTAAAGAACTGGCTGAATGACAGGGCTCAAAAAGTTGAAGTGAATGGGGTTACGTCTGGCTAGTAACCGGTCATCAGTGGTGCTCATCAGGGTTCAGTTCTAGGGCCAGTTCTGTTTAGTACTTTTATCAGTGATCTGGATGCGGGAATTGACTACACCCTTAGTAAGTTTGCTGATGATACTAAACTGGGAGGTGCCGTTGACTCTCTTGAGGGACGAAAGGCATTGCAGAGGGATCTAGATAGATTTGAACACTGGGCAGTCACAGCTGCATGGAGTTTAACAAGAACAAATGCTTGATTCTGTGCCTAGGACAGAGTAACACCAGACACAATTCTAAATTGGGAGAACGGCTGGAGAGCCGCTCTGCAGAAAGGGATCTGGGGTGCTGGTTGACAGTAGCTCAATACATCAGCAGTGTTCCCTGTCAGCCAAGAGGACAAACCGCATCCTGGGGTGCATCAAACCCAGCATAACCAGCCAGCCAAAAGAGGTGATTGTCACGCTGCATTCAGTATTGATGCGGCCTCACCTGGAGTGCTGTGTGCAGTGCTGGGCCTCACAATTTAAGAAGGATGTGAAGGTCCTTGAGCGCATCCAGAGGAGGGCAGCAAAGCTGGTGAAAGGGCTGGAAGGAATGTCCTGTGATGAGCAGCTAAGGACTTTGGGCATGTCTAGTTTGGAGAAAAGGAAGCTGAGGAGCGACCTCATTGCTCTTGAGGAGAGAAAGCTTCTTAAGGAGAGAAAGTGGAGAGGGAGCTGCTGAGCTCTTCTCTCTGGTAGTCAATGACAGGACACACAGGAATGGTTCAAAGCTGTACCAAGGGAGGTTCAGGTGCGAGATTAGGAAACATTTATTTACTGAGAGGGTGATCAAACACTGGAACAGGCTTCCTAGAGAGGTGGTCAAAGCCCCAGGCCTGTCGGTATTTAAGAGGCATTTGGACAATGCCTTTAATAACATGCTTTAACTTTTGGTCAGGCCTGAATTGGTCAGACAGTTGGACTAGTGGATCATTGTAGCTCCCATCCAACTGCACTATTCTGTTCTGTTCTATTCTATTCATGTAACATGAAAAAATTATCAAAATTGATTAGATATGGAGGAAAATACACCTTTTAAAACATTTTCCTCAGCTGCAATATATAGATGTTGTTAAACTGACTGAAGTAAAATGATGCCATTTCACAGTAACTTTATAATGGCCCTTATGTACATCTCTTCTCATATCATTACATATAGAATTTAGTGGAAACAGAGTGAATATAGAGTGCAAAAGTACTAGGGAAGAGAAAATATTTCTGAACACAACAAAGAAATTGGAACTCACTAAATTTTACTTTCTGTAATGGCTGTATAATAAGGTATTTATGTCATACTCACTAGGACTAGACACAGGTTTCTATACTTCTAAGAGAATGTATTAATCATTGAATGCTTATTCATGAGCCTTTCTTAAATGATGAAGCATATTTTTTCCTTTGATCAGTGTCCATACTTTCATAGAATCATAGAATGTTTTGGGTTGGAAGGGACCACAAGGATCATCTAGTTCCAACCCCAATGCCATGGACAGGGACAGCCTACACTAGACTAGATTGCCCAAAGCCCCATCCAGCCTGGCCTTGAACACTTCCAGGGATGGGGCATCCACAGCTTCTCTGGGCAACCTGTTCCAGAGCCTCACCATCCTCACAGTAAAGAATTTCTTTCTAATATCCAGTCTAAATCGCTCCTCTTTTAGTTTTAACCCATTCCCCCTTGTCCTGTCACTGCACTCCCTAAGAAACTCTCCAGCTTTCCTGTAGGTTCCCTTTAGGTATTGAAAGGCTGCAATTAGGTCTCCTCAGAGCCTTCTTTAGGCTGAACAAACCCAACTCCCTCAGCCTGTCCTTGTAGGAGAGGTGCTCCAGCCCTCTGCTCAGCTTTGTGGCCCTCCTCTGGACTTGCTCCAGCAGCTCCATGTCTTTCCTGTACTGATAATTCCAGAGCTGAACACGGTACTCAGGAGGGGTCTCACAAGAGCAGAGTAGCAGGCGAGAATCACCTCCCTCGACCTGCTGGCCACACTATTTCTGATGCAGCCCAGGACACGGTTGGCTTTCTGGGCTGCCAGTGCACACTGCCAGCTCATGTTCAGCTTTTCATCAACCAGCATCCCCAAGTTCTCCTCAGGGCTGCTCTCAATCCATTCTCAGCCCAGCCAGTAGCTGTGCGTGGAATTACACGACCCATGGTAGGACCTTGCACTTGGCCTTCTTGAACTTCATGCAGTTTGCATGGACCCACCTCTCTAGCCTGTCAAGGTGCCTCTGGATGGTATCCCTTCCCTCCAGTGTGTTGACCACACCACACAGTTTAGTATCATTGGCAAACTTGCTGAGGGTGCACTCAATCCCACTGTCCATGTCACCGACAAAGATGTTAAACAGTGCCGGTCCCAGTACTGACTCCTGAGGGATGCCACTCGTCACCGATGTCCACTTAGACATCGAGCCACTGACCACAACTCTTTGAGTGCGGCCATCCAGCCAATTCTTTATCCAGCAAGTGGTCCGTCCATCAAATCCATGTCTTTCAAGTTTGGTTTGGGCACTTTATCCGCCAGTTCCCTCAGGACCCATGGATGCAGCTCATCGGGTCCCATGGACATGTGCACCTTCAGGTTCCTTAGGCATTCTCGAACCTGATCTTCTCCTACAGTGGGCAGTTCTTCATTC
Organism: Psophia crepitans; assembly: GCA_013399095.1. Classification (NCBI taxonomy): domain Eukaryota; kingdom Metazoa; phylum Chordata; class Aves; order Gruiformes; family Psophiidae; genus Psophia; species Psophia crepitans. Next base: position 8,523 of record VWZZ01007172.1, read on the forward strand.
TCCCAGTCCCTGCCTTTGCCTTCTGTGACTTGTGCAGTGTGGCTAGATCCCTTGCCAATGAAGACTGAGGCAAAGAAGTCATTGAGTACCTCAGCCTTCTCCGTATCCTGGGCTTAAGTAACTGCTTTTGCTGCCATATACCTTGCAGCCAAAGCAGAGGCCTATGTCAGCTAGAAACTACATGTGCCCTAATCAGTATGAACTTGCCTTGAACCCAAATATAAGGGTACTAGGATAAGGTAACCAGCACGAATACTCACTTATTTTGTAATGCTGTGATGGCAGAACCAGACACAATGCATAAGCACTTCACAAAGGATGTGAGGAACGTGATCATCAAAGGGACAAAGATGTGCGTAGCTGCATGAAGGGCAGTGTGAGGAGTACACAAGAAACATGACTTGCAAGACAAAAAAAGCAATATGCCATATTGGAGCAGATGAGACCCCTGCTCCCCCCTGGGAGGACCAAATAGGATAAAAATATTGAAGGTGGTGGATATGTGGAAAGAAAACAACCCCTCTTCAGTTCTAAATTCTCTCATGAAAATCTCAGGCTTGATCACTTTAACCTCTGGAACTGAGAACCACCAAGGACAGTAGCCAATGCTGTCATCATGAGCTCCAGCGTGTTCCATATCCATAACTAATGTAGTATATTAGTGTTTGTGACTGACAGGTTTGTATATATAGTGATGATGATCAGTAAAAGGCAAGAATTAATCATTAGCACAAAATGTGTTGTTAATCTATAAATTTAGTAAAGTTTGGTTTTAAAACTTAAAACTCACCTGATCTGTCAGTCTTCTAAACACTTTATCACAGCAATCTCTTAATTGATTGATATATACACATATATATTATATATGTGCACGTACACATAGACACACATATGTACTCAGTTGCAATAGCCTAAAAGTTGAATGTTAAAGCACTGACCGTTGGAGAAGGAGCACTATGTTTGATCCCTTCGACCACCTCATCTGCAGATATTATTTCCATCTCTGGATCCTTTCAAGTCTGAGGGTGCCCCTTTCTCTTTATTTCTCATCCAGACTAGCGAACTCCTCATTGCTGCTATCACCTCTTCCTCCTGCTGTCAGCAAGGACCTGGAAATGCTTTTTCTTCCTGACAACATTCATTGAAGCAGCAGCTGTTCAACTTGTGGATACTTCTTACTCAGAAGGGCACTCTTCTTGTCCCATGTTTAATGCTGAGTTCTCTGTTCTCACCAGTCCTCAGAGAATCCTAGATCCATGATTAAATAATTTCTAAAATGAAGATTTTGTTAACAGAACCATTCAACATGACAGCTTTCATAGCATCTAACTGAAACACCTAGTATTGCTCAAAGTGTTTGAAAATTAGATTAAATGGATCTCTGATCTTGTACATCAGATGCTGTGTTCCTGTGAAAAAGATATGAGTCAAACAGCTGAAAATAATGTTGTTTTGTATTTTTAATAGATATGTGTTAAAGCTGTTCAAAGCAAATAAAATCAAAACTAACATACCTAAATCTAATGTAGTAAAAGCAAAAAAGTTGACGAAGTTATGGATGGATTCCAGGACGAGCGTTTCTTCTTGGTTGCTGAAGCCCAGCTGGGGGCCTCAGAAAGACCCAGGAGTCTCTCCATCCCATTCCCATGGGTGCTTCTGTTCCTGTTTACAGGTTTGGCAGGTACTGAGGCTGCGCCCGTGTTCCAGAGAGGTCTGTGTGTGTATGTGTGCACACAGACATGCAGAGGACAGTAACGTGGCTGAGCATGCAAACTGCCACAGACAGGGCACTGCCTCTAGCAGCAGCCCCATGAATACCAACAGCACTCACATAAAGCAGCGCAGTCCTGGTCCTCCATTCCAGCTGATCAGGACTGAAGGGAAAATATGCACAACCTCACTCTGTAGATTCACAAACACACACAAAATCACGGATCCCTCAAATATGTGTGTGGCCCCTCAGTCCATCTCATGCCCAGGGCTGGACCCTGGGCCCCTTACCCACTATGCAGATCTCCTTCTGCTCACCAGACAGTCCAGCTTGATGTTCACTAGCAAACAGATGCATGCACTTGCAAGCTTGTCTCACACTGATTTGCCACCCACACAGTTACAAATCCTTCATATGTTAGAACAAATCCCAAGTCTACCTAAAATCTGTTCCTGGATACTGGAGCTCTCAACCTCACCCTGGCTCAGACCTTGTGCCTCTCTCCATGCCTGTCTCCTGCTAGCTGGCTACTCCAGCTCGAGTTTTGCTAATGAATGATTAAATTCACACAGACAAAATAGATAAGAAAAGCATTTAATAAGTTCATGTGATGAAAACAAGAGATTTAAATCACAGAAAAATGAAAATAACTTGTTACATTCATCACTGAACAGTATATATATGCTGCTGTCTACCTGTACTATTTTTCAGAGGAAGCTGAAGGTGAGATTTAATTCCAGAAGAGGCGTTTGGTTTGTTAATGATTTCTTTATTTGATTTGATCCTTGCTTGCCTTTGAGCAAGGAATTAATTAATTTTTTCCCAGATCATGGGGACAACATGGAAGAGGTTATGTTAGGGATGCAGTTCAGCATGTATCTATCCTCTGTTTCGATTTTAGGGCAGCAGATAGTAAACATGGACTGACTCTGTATCACTCTGTAGGATGAAGAATGATTATTTCACTCCTCTGTTGTATGCTTCCACAATGATTTCTTGACCTTCAATTTTGAACTGAAACAACTTTTTGCCCCTTAATGATTCCACACAAAGCCTGTTGTGTATGTGTGTTGGGTTGACCCTGGCTGGATGCCAGGTGCCCACTAAAGCCAGTCTATCACTGTCCAGCCTCAGCTGGGCAGGGCAGAGAAAATACAACAAAAGGCTTGGGGTCTGAAATAAGGACAGAGAGAGATCACTCACCAATTACCATCACAGGCAAGACAGACTCAACTTGGGGAAATTCATTTATTACCAATCAAATTAGAATAAGATAATGAGAAACAAAAATCTTATAAACACCTTTCCTACAACATTCCCTTCTTCCAGGGATCAACTTCACTCCTGATTTCTTTTCCTCCTTCTCACCAGCAGCACAGGGGAACAGGGATGGAGGTTGCAGTCAGTTCATCACACATCGTCTCTGCTGCTCCTTCCTTCTCAGGGAGAGGACTCCTCACACTCTTCCCCTGCTCCAGCATGGGGTCTCTCCCATGAGAGACAGTCTTCCATGAAGTTCTCCAACGTGAGTCCTTCCCATGGGCTGCAGTTCTTCACAAACTGCTCCAGCATGGATCCCTTCCACATGGAGCAGTTCTTCAGGAACAGTGTTCCAATGTGACTCCCCAACAGGGTAACAACTGCTGCCAGCAAACCTGCTCTGGCATGGGCTCCTCTCTCCACAGCACCACACGTACTGTCAGGAGCCTGCTCCAGCGTGGGATTCCCATGGTGTCACAGCCTCCTTCAGGTGCATCCACCTGCTCTGGTGTGGGGTCCTCCACAGGCTGCAGGTGGATATCTGCTCCACCATCACCCTCCATGGGCTGCAGGGAGACAGCCTGCCTCACCATGGTCTTCTCCACAGATCATCAGGGTAATATCTGCTCTGGCTCCTGAAGCACCTCCTCCCTCCCCTTCTTCACCAACCTTGGTGTCTGCAGAGTTGATCCTCTCACATCTTCTCACTCTTGTGTCTGGCTGCAATTGCTCCTAGTGTTTATTTTTTTTGCCACCTTAAAAATGTCAACCCAGAGGCACTACCACCATCACTGATGGGCTCAGCCTTGGCCAGTGGCAGGTCCATCCTGGAGCTAGCTGGCATTAGCTCTGTTGGACAGAGGGGAAGCTTCTAGCAGCTTCTTGTAGAAGCCGCCACCCCTGTAGCGTCCCCCCCCCCACTACCAAAACCTTGCCACACAAACCAAATACATTCCACCCCTCTACTCTGTTAATCACATGATTAAGAATGATTCTCTGTGGGTCTGTAATTATTAAAATCCACATTCATCACGATTAGAACAACATAAATTCTTCACAATCATTCCACTCTCTAGCTGTGTTCAGTCCATATGTTGCCCGTTACCTCTCACAATTACTAGTCATATCTTGAATTCCTCATGCTCCAGTTTGGGCCCCAAAAACGACTGTGATGGATGCCCAGTGCCCAGCAAAAGCATCTCTATCAGTGTCCATCCTCAGCTGGACAGGGCGGGGAGAAAAATAAGACAGAAAAAAACCCTCATGGGTAGAGATAAAGGCAGTTTAATAAAGCAAAAGGCTGCACATGGAAGCAAAGGAAAAAAACCAAAAGATGATGCTGTACTTCCCACCAGCAGGCGGTGTCTGTTCCTTCCTGGGAAGCAGGGCTTCAGTATGTGTAGCGGTTGCTTCGGAAGATAAATGTGGTAAATAAATGCCCCCATTTCTTCTCCTTTCTCTTAGCTCTTTATTGCTGAGGAGATGCCATATGGTATGGAATATCCCTTTGGTCAGTTTGGATCAGCTGTCCTGGCTGTGTCCCCTCCTAAGATCTTGCCCACCCCCAGGCTACTGGTGAGGGAGGGGAAATGTTGGAGAGACAGCCTTGACATGTGCCAGCACTGCTCAGCAGTAGCCAGGTCAGTGGTGTGTTATCAACACCTTGCTGGGTACCAATGCACAGCACAGCACAGTGAGGGCTGCAGGGGGGAAAATTAACTCTATCTCAGACAGACTCAGTACAGTGTGATTGTGATGCTCAGACAAAAGTAGAAAGACCACTGCAAGGAAAATGCTGAATTTGCTCTTCTGGGTTAGGATGGGAAAGAAGAACCAAAGACATATTTTTTAATGAAGTTTTGGATTCGTTGCAAATATTATCAGTATTTCTGAAGGTTCTACTTATGTGAATCTGGCAAGTGTGATGGTTGGTTTAGCAGAAAATTTAAAGGAAATGTCAAATTCAAAGGAATCATAAATTCCTCAGTGGATTTGAAGTAGATTTTGTTAGATGCATAAATGGTAGAACCTGTGGAGTCTAATTAACAAGGGATCATTTTACTTCGAAACTTGGGAACAAAGCAAGAAGAAAGGGGAAACTTTAAATGAGCATCATTTAAATCATTAAACACTGATATATGAAATTTGTTGATTGGGTAAATTAATTGCTTTAAAATTTACATTATTTTTAGTGTCTTTGTATACTTACTGTAAGCATAGGGAGTACTCACTTTCCATGACTATCACAGTGCATCTTTTCATCAGTGCTAAATTCTCTTCAAATGGCTTAAAGAAAAGGAGCAATAAAGGACAAGGGCTTCCACAAGGGACCTAAGGAAAAGTCTTCTGTTTTAAATGCCTGAACCCAACATTGTAAAGCTTAGAGTTATGCATCTTTTTTTGCCGAATGTGAGATTGATGCTCATTAGGAAGACCTTTCTAAAACAGCAAAATACTAAAAACATTTATATGTAATAAAAAAAATCAAATTATCCAGTACTTGCAGTTCCTAAGTGTAGATTTTAATAAGAGATGGCTACTATTGAATAATTTACCAGTGCATATGTATAAGAAATAAAAGCCACAGAAACAATTATTTCCATGACAGCAGTGTTCAGTCAAATATATTATAGACACAGACTCAGAATTCAGCTAGCATTTCTGGAGCAAGTCATGACGTTCAAGGGCCTTAAAAGACAGGTGAAAAATTCATATATTTTTGTGTACTGTAGCTCAGTCATGACTAAAAAAGAAAATAAAATGACCTTTTTGTGAAAAATTGTCAGAACAAAAATGTATTCCACAGCAGAAAAAAATTCTATGTACAGAAAATTAAAAACGTTTCCTAAGGACTAGTAAATTATGCTCAAATCTTTGATATCATAGAATTTTTGTGAGATGTGCTGCATAGATGACTATTGTTTATATAAAGGATTCAATTTCTTTATGTGTGATTTCAATGTTCAGTGTTTCAATGCAAAGTTATTCTTTAATAACTAATAGAAAGTGCTGGTACCCTGGGATTTTTAATTCTCTTTCCTAATTGGCAGACTTTGCAATGTGAGATGACACTCATAAGATTTCTTTTACCATAGGTACATATGTTTGTCTTGTAGCAGCCTCATACTGAGTGTATAAAAATCTATGTTCTCTGTATTCATCTGTTAAATACTACTTACTGCAAGGTTTCAAAACATACAAAGGAATGTACATACTTAAATTAAGATGGTATTATACTTAGTTAAGGTACTTAACTTTACTAGAGAACTAGTATAAATCAGTATGATCCCAGCAGAGTCAAAGAAGCTAGACCCTAACTAGCTGGTGTTTTACATGTTATATATAATAATGTTTTTAAAAGAAAGTTGAAAAAATTGGGGTTTTTTTCTAGCATGTATTTTAAAAGACTTTCAGAATAATTTGTACTCTGTCATGCTGATGATAGTATCAATGTAATCAATAAAGTATAAGTTAATAAACTGAAAGTATATAGTATGTGCTAAATGAATTAATCTTGAAGTACAAAATTAATTTCCCATTACACACGTTCTTACATAAAGCAACATTTAAGCATGTGCTACTATATTTTAACACTAATATATAAACGCTAGTTACAGGCCTAACTACTGCGTTTAAGTTGAGTGAAATGTATATTGTTATAGCTAAATACACTTCCAATGAAAAATGTAGAAGGATTCTACCAACCTTACTGCTATAATCTCAGCCTGAAAAGTGTTTATATACTCATCGAACATTTTAGTGCATTATTCTGTTTACCAAAGAAAACATCAATCATAAACTCATTTTTGCCAGAAAGGGTACAATGATTTGAAGTTCTTGAAGATGTCATATCTAACACATCAGAAAGATGAACACTTCACTGAAAATCTGTCTGTCATGTTACACTGACACAACTTGATCATTACAATCCATTTTTCTTAATTGCTTTCTGCAACAATTTTGTAGACACATATACTGATGAAATACTTGTGCACCCATATGAGATAACAGACTTGCTTATCTGTAATGAAAGGTCATTCAATTCTCATTTTAAATTGAAGAAGAATGAATGAGACAGATTTTCAACAGAAAATGATGGTAAACAGTAACTAAAGTTGTATGTATAATGTTCAGCTTTCAACAAAAATTTATTTGGGAAAGAGTTCATAGAAAGTTCTAATAAAAATCAGACAAAATAAATCCAGTGGTGGATAATTATCTTTTGTTATCTTTCTCAGAAAAGAAGTGAGGTTTGGGTCATTGGTGTCTTTCATTCTGGGTTGCCTTTTTGAACCTGTGCGTATCCCACCAGCTTCTTAATCTCTGAACTACTGGATGCCACAGAGTTCATTTCGTACTGTAGTTCCTCATTGCCATAGACATTTTTGAATGATGAACATTTTGTTTCACTGTGGAGTGTGAATTTTTTAAAAATCTCCTAGCACCTCTATTCAGTACAAAGACAGCATGTGCCAAAAAAGAGCAACTGTTGCTGAATCATTAAGTTTTCTTATACTGAGCTCCACAGGGGACAGTGAATGTGTATTTTTCCTTCCACAACAACACAAAGACAGAACTAGAACTCAAATAAAATGGTCAAAAGTGTGTTTTCACCTGCTGCTTCTCTAACTTGACGATAGCCTTGTTTCTCACTAGTTTTGTCCTCAGAGACTACCATAGACAACAGAATTTCAGCATGATTTATAATGGCTTGACAAAACACTGAAAAATTGCTGAAGGAAGATGCAAGTACAAATAATTATTATTTTTTTTGTCAAATAAAGTTCTTACTATAAATACTGTTAACACTAGTCAAAATGAAATTATAGAAAGTATTCTGAACACTTTCAGTACAATATGAAAATAATATTAAGGAGTTCTATTTTCAGGGGCTGTTATTAAGAAGCAGCCATTTCATTTCCCATTGTGCTACTTTTTGGCTGAGATGGAGTTAATTTTCTTCATAGTAGCTTGTATGAGGTTATGTTTTGGATTTATGCTGAGAACAATGTTTATAATATAGGGGTGCTTCAGTCCCTGCCTGAGCTATGTTGTCAGTGAGCCCATCTCTGACCCTGTCTCCTGTATGGGCCTGGGACCTGCACTGCAGATATCTGCTGTCCTGGATGGAGCCCTCAGACATAGGTCATAGTTTTTTCTTGCATAACTATAAGCATAACATAGCATAATCTATTCCTATTCCTATTCTAGTCTGTTCTACTCTATTCTAGTGTGTTTCATGTGCTCACCATGAGTCAAATAATGATAAGACTGCTGTTTGTCTAAAATACTAGGGGATTTTCAACGCCAAAACCAATTTCAAGGACACAAAGGTTACAAGTGGAAGATTTTTTTTTTTATTTTTCTTTTTTCCTAAATCTGTCTCAGAGCCAATGCTCACAAGCATTAACACAATACGTGTGTGTAGCCAGGAGCAGGATGATGCATTCTTCAGTTTAGGCTGAAAAAATACCCCTTTCGGTCTGGCAAAGGCAAGCCACAGAGCTCCAGAAAGCAGCAGCAGCAATAGAGGTCAAGCATTCCCTGTTTCCTGAAGAGAACTTGAAGAATGAGGATCAGGACCGACCACACACAAAAGAAGAGGTGTGAGGTACTATGAGGTATTTTTGAAAGTATAACACATACCAATGACAAGCATACTTTTTGCCTTCAAAAACTGGCTCTCCTGTGCTTCTTGGCCCATGATGCATGAAAAGAACTGTCATGCCTGCCCTGCGCTCGTACTGCATGCAGAGAGCTGAAAAGTGTCAGGTCCTGACGGTGCAACAAGCCTGCAGCCCATCCAAGCACAGGCTGTTTCGCACAAACAAGAACACCTGGGGATATGGAGCCAAGGGAAGACCAGAGCTTGCTCCCACTGCACACCTGTGATGGGAAAGAGAGCCAGGGCACACATGGTGCCTTGGTGGTGCAAGAACAGCAGGCAAGAACCTAGCCAAAATGGACCAGAGAAGCCCTGACTGTGCTCAGTGCAAGAGGAAGAGAAAAAAACAAATGGGACCATTGCCAGCCTGCCTTGGGTACAAATAATGTTTCCTCTCCCCCAAGACATGGATGTGAGGCACTAGGGCCACGTTCTGTCTGAATGGGCAGAAGGCACCTAGCAAAAATGGTCCAGAGAAGTCGTGGCAAAGGGCTCTGGTAAGGTAAAGGAAGGCAAAAAACCCTGGGGACTGATGCTGGCTCACCCAGGGGGGAAAAAAACCCTTCCTCACCCTGGCTACAAGGCATGAGAGACCACTTCATATGTGTGCATGAGCAGCAGGCAGTAACCTAGCCAAAATGGACCAGAGGAGGCCTGACAAGAAGCTATGCTCGATGCTGCAGAGGAAGGCAAAACACCCCCAGGGACCAGTGCCAATCTGCCCTGGGGGAAAATTCCTTCCTGACCCCAGAGCTGTCAATCTGCTGTTCCCTGAGCATGTGACCAAGACTTGCCTCCTCATTCCACAGACCGGTCATGTCTCCCAGAAGATGCCCAGTCCCTATTCTCCTTCAACCTGGAGCCATCTAGAGTTGAAAAATGCCCCCAGCCTGATCAAGAATCTTCCCTGTGCCTGGGAGAACACCAGTGTATGTTTCAAAGCACTGGAACCCCTTGAAACATCTCTGCATCCCATTTCTTACAGGTGCTGCCCCTGGCTCCATGGGGGATGATGGTGAGCTTTGCAGTGCTCCTCAAATTAATCTGAAGAAGGCCTTGTCTTGGTCTTTCCACTGCCATCCACCTAAAAAGGCCTGATAGCCTTAGGCACTTCCAGGTGTTGGTGGTTCTTCTCATCTCCTGAGGAGCTGGCAGCTGTTCCCCAAAGGCTGAGGCAAGACTTCAGTCCATCAGCTGAGCTTTGAACATGGCCCCTCCATGCACTAACCTTACAGCAGAGAACCTCCAGCAGCCTTGTCCTGCCTCCAATCTTCCTCCCTCAGTCTCCTCAAGTAATTCCACTGTCTCCTCAAAGAGTTCCTCTCAGTTGTCTTCAGGCTGCCCCCAGGGCACCTCTGTCCAGACGGCAAAGCTGGGCAGGCTGGCAGTGGTACATGGGAGGATGATTCCTTTACCCTGCCATGGGGTGTTGTGACTGCTGCATTGCCAGGTGGTGGCACTGTGACATGGGGCTGATGGGGTCCCCCACTGCCCCACCCGCTACAGCCCTGCACACTGCTCCTCTTCCCATCATCTTTCAGAGGAAGCCATTTGACGTGCTGGCCTCTAGGCAGTCCCTGTGCGCAGGATGCCCAGGGACTTGTCCCTGCCTTTCGTGGCCATGCACTGGGCACAGCTGCTGTGTGTCCCTGTCACATCTTCTGCCACCTGGCTCCCAAGGACAATCCTAGTGCTGTTACTCTTCTCTCAGGTCATGGCAGAAACCAACCCTGCAACCCAGAGACCACCCCTATTAACTGTTCCCTCTCTGTGCCCCAGCTAACATCTGTGAGGCCATGCAGAGAGGAGAATCAGGGACTTGATCTGCCTGGACATGAACCCATTTCCAGGGGTGTAAATGGGGATGATTTTGGCAGCTGCAGCCTGGAGGAAAGCCAAAGTGTAACCAGAGCCATAAGTTGTGATGGATGATGTCAATAGACCACTCTTAGCACTCTGGAAATTCAGGGCTGTAATTCTCTCATTACACTGAAAATTTTAAACTCAGCTATTTAATGATCACTGTGACCAAAACATCCAGCTACCATCACATCCCTCATGAGTCTTTCTCTATTCATAAATAAGTCTAGGAGAGCATCTTTCCTAGTTGGGTCGCTGAATACTTGGGACCAGAAATTGTCTTCCACAAACTTCAGACTTGCTTGTCACAGCAGCGTGATATTCCCAGCTGGTGTCTGGGAAGTTGAAATCTCCCATAAGGACAAGGGCTACCGACCCAGAGATTTCTCCTAATTTCTCCTAATTGCCATTGGAATAACTCATCAGTGCTATCATCTTGGCTGTGTGGTTGATAGGCACCCATAATGGTATCTGCTTTGTCTTCCACTCCCCCTAATCCTCACCCAGAATCTCTCAACGACATCGTCCCTAACCATAAGGGCTGTACAAGAAAATCTCTCCCTTACACACAGTGCAACTCCTCCACCTCACCTCCCCTGCTTATATATATTTTTATCTTTTTTTTTTTAAATAATTTACCTGCTCTAGAACAAACTGATTGAATTTACTCAAGAGGCTAATTTCAGTAGTTCAGGGTTCAGATGTAGGAATGGTAGGTGTGGGTAATGTTGCTAATTTAGCACAAACAAACATGTTTTAGAAGGACGTACCTTTGTGGTAGAAGTAAAGTGAGTGCAACAGAGTTTTCTTTAAATGTACATTTTATGATACCTCTTTCCTCTGTTTCTTGAATAGAAATTGTTTGATATGTTTCTTTCACAGAAGTAACAACTGAGAATTCAGACAAATCTACTAGTTTCCGGAGTGCATAGCATTTTGTGATTCCATTTATTTGTAATTAAAAATGAACATATTATTTCAGGTAAAGAATGTTAGCCAAGTGAGCTTTTGCAGAGATTAAGAAACACTATCTAAAATACACTGTCTAAAATATGCTCAAATCTGCTGATCGTAGCAATTGTATAATTATATTTATAATATTAAACTAGGGAACAATGTAGCACTAACAGAATAAAGACATATTGGTTGCTGAGACCTAACTGTGGAGCACTTAAGAAATATTACAGGGGTGAAAGGTAAAATATTAAAATACTACTGAGTTAAAGGTAAAATATCTGTCCTTTGCAATATCTGAGATTTTTAGTGAAATTGCAGTTATAGCAATGATCTGATGAAATGTGTGAATTTCTATGTGGAAATAGAGCAGTGTTGAAAAACTCTCAGAGCATGCCAGAGAAACACATAAATAAATATTTTTTGTTCTTTTTATCTACGTAGAATGGATTCTACGTGTTGATACTAAAGTGATAATAATAGCTAGGCATTTTACAGCCCTTTTTGTCAATAATACCCTGAGGGAAGAACCATGCTTACTCCTTTCTTAAAAAAATTACTCACTAAACAGACAAGTATTACTGTTAGAAAGGAACCAGAATTCCATTCTGAAGTCTTCAGAATATTCATGTAGGTTTCCTAATGAGATTTAACAGCTAATTACCTAAATTAATTGAAATATGTCTACAAAACTTTAAGGCTGCTACCATAAGTAAGTGTGTAGGTATAGGTGGACCTATTAAGGTTTCTATGTATGTACATACATAGACACCTAGCTGTAAGCATACATATCCTTGAGAGAAGACATTTTTTCAAGATCCATTCAATCATTCATAATAAATTCCTATTTAAGTCCAAGGGATTTATTTTTTTTATTTACTTATACCTAGTTCATTTTAGCACAATGCAACAAGACATCTATTTAAAAAACCCAACAAACATGGTAGACCATACCATAACATGCCATCTAAAATGTAGAGCAATAGCTCCTTTCTCATCAGCTATTCTTATAATTGAAGTAGTTTACTTTGCCATCATGTTACTCATGTAAGTAAATTAGTAAATTAGTTATTTTTGTCTTGCAGAATATAGTGTAAATTTTGTGTGACAGTATATGATGCTCATAAACTGCAAGCAAACAAAAAAACATGAAGAGTATTTAAGGTCGTATTCTTAATATCTTTATGTAATTGTGGATTATATTATTTATCTTATGATTGTAACTAAAGACCTCATCAAAATCATACAAATGTTCTTTGTGGTCAAACAAAATGGGAAACACCCCTGTTTCTCTTCAAAAATTACTGTGCAACTGGAGAAGATAAACCAAAGAAATAAACGCAGAAAACTCAAAAAGCAATCAAGGTGTATGCTGATAAATAACCTAGCTCGTTTAACATTTTACAGTTCAGTAAGGAGACAGGGATGTCTTAGAACTCTTCAGCATTATTTAATAGGACCAAAAGGAAATCAAGCTAAAGGAAAGTGACACTGGGTAATGAAAACTAAGAAAAGACCACTAAAAAGGCCAAAAATGGAGATATAAGAAATATTGCTTAGTAGGGAACAATCTTCACATTCACTTTCCTTATTAACATGGATTTACATCATGTTATTGATGTTCAGTGAATGAATTTAGGTCCATTGTAAGTATATTGTCAGTTCTGATCTAATAAACAATAGTATTATGTTAAATTATGCTTACAGTTTTTCAGGTTTTATTTGAAGACATGAGAACTGTATTTCTCTTGTAAAACATCGTCTGTATCTTCAGTAATATGCAGTGGCTTTCCAAATGCAGGAGGTTTAGAAGATTTTTGTTCACATAAATTCATAAATTTCTTATGTGAATTTTTTTTTGTATAAGTAGGTGCTACAAAGCCCATACTTTCATCTTTGGAAAAGGTTTAAAAAGGAGTAATATCGAAGTTCCCATGTTATTTAATTGTAAAATATTTCTTCAGTAAGAAATTTGAGCTAGCAGCTCTAAGACTGCCTATTGCAACAAGAATCAATTTTTGTTGTTCAACTCAAAAAAATTGAGTCACTCATCAAAAATCTGGAATATAAAATGGTCTTTTTAGACAGTTTGAAAATGCATTTTGAATATTTCTGACAACCACTTGATTTATTTTTCTGACTCAGATCAAATGTCAACTGACCTTTTTCCTTTATCTCAAAAGTACAAACACAGAAATTTACAAAGTTAGAGGAAAGAAAATATTAATTAGCATATTGAATATGGCCAATTCAGTCAACTGTGTATTTTCCAGGAGTACATCTTTGATGGATCAATATGTTTTATATGAAAATAATTCTAGATGGGTACCTGAGAAAGTTGTACAGCTCATACTATTGTTAGCTGAAGCATAACAGAATAATTGTTAAGGAAAGCATAGATTACATTATAGAATGACAGAATCAGAATGGTTTGAGTTGGAAAGGACCTCAAAGATCATCTAGTGCCAGCACCCCTGCCATGAGAAGGGAGACCCTCCACTAGACCAGATTGCCCAAAGCGCCATCCAGCCTGGCCTTGAACCCTTCCAGGGAGAGGGCTTCCACAAGCTCTCTGGGCAACCTGTTCCAGTGCCTCACCACTCTCACAGTGAAGAATTTCTTCCTAATATCTAATCTAAACCTCCTCTCTTTTAGTTTAAACCCATCCTCACTTGTCCTATCACTACGCTTCCTGGTAAACAGTCCCTCTCCGTCTTTCCTGTAGGCCCCCTTTAGGTACTTGAAGGCCACAATTAGGTCTCCCCAGAGCCTTCTCTTCTCCAGGCTGAACAAGCCCAACTCCCTCAGCCTGTCCTCGTAGGAGAGGTGCTCCAGCGCTCTGATCAGCTTTGTGGCCCTCCTCTGGACTTGCTCAAGCGGCTCCACGTCTTTCCTGTACTGCGGACCCCAGACCTGGACACAGTACTCTTGGTGGGGGTCTCATAAGAGCAGAGTAAAGGGGGAGAATCACCTTCCTTGACTTGCTGGCCACACCGTTCTTGATGCAGCCCAGGACACAGTTGGCTTTATGGGCTGCCAGCGCACACTGCTGGCTCATGTTGAGTTTTTCATCAATTAGCACCCCCAAGTCCTTCTCCTCAGGGCTACTCTCAATCCATTCTGCACCCAACCTGTAGCTGTGCTTGGGATTGCACCGACTCATGGGTAGGACCTTGCACTCGGCCTTGTTGAACTTCATGCAGTTCACATGGGCCCAGGACTCAAGTCTGTCGAGGACCCTCTGGATGGCATCGCTTCCCTCCAGGGTGTCAACTGCACCACGCAGCTTGGTGTCTGCAGACTTTCTGAGGGTGCACTCAGTCCCACTATCCATGTTGCCAACAAAGATGTTGAACGGTGCTGGTCCCAGTACCATCCCCTGAGGAACACCACTCATCACTGATGTCCACTTGGACATCGAGCCATTGACCACAACTCTTTGAGTGCAGCCACCCAGTCAGTTCCTTATCCACTGAGTGGTCCACCTGTCGAATGTCATGTGGGACAGTGTCAAATGTCTTGTGCAAGTCCAGGTAGGTGATATCATAGAATCACTAAGGTTGGAAAGGACCTCCGAGATCATCAAGTCCAACCATCAACCTACACCACCATGTCTACTAGATCATGTTCTGGAGTGCCACATCTACACGTTTTTTGAATGTCTCCAGGGATGGTGACTCAACCACCTCTCTGGGCAGTCTGTTCCAATACCTCACTACTCTTTCCGTGGAGAAGTTTTTCCTAATATCCAACCCAAACCTCTCCTGACGCAGCTTGAGGCCATTCCCTCTTGTCCTGTCACTTGCTACTTGGGAGAAGCTCTTCTTGCTTCTTGCTCTTCTTCAATGTTACCAGACATAAATCACAGAACTACTAATATGATGACTTCTTATCAAATAGACCTTTCTTTTTATTATGTTTTTTTTTTAACTGAAGAAGTTTACCTTATAATACCTAGTTGTGTTTTTTTTTCAAAAGTTAGTGAATATGATACAAATTTCATTGAAATAAATATTTTCAGTCCTTAGATGAAACTGAGATACATCTGATTTCCTAGCACGCATTACACATGTGAAACTAATCAACTGATTGCTTATTTTTCTTTTTGCATCTGTAATTCATATAGGTCAAGTGTTGTTTGATATCAGATACACTAAATTGTACACAAGTATATGCATACATACATTCTAGTAAAAAGAGACATCCACTTCATAAAAAGTCAAGAGGAAGAGTAACTTTTCTTTCTTGAGAACTAAGAAACTCTTTGAATGGGGATCTCTGTTCAACCATTACATTATCTACTTCCTCACTGCTGGAACATGTTTAATGCAACAGCTCTCTTAAAGGCTCTGTAGAAATATACCTCCTTCCTCCTTTCTTGAAGACCTGCTTAAGATCTTAGAGAGTAGTCTATGAAATCAATAGACCAACCTGCATAAAAAAGGATATCATAAATGATTATTTGTTTAAAGTACTTTCAAACTAGCTAATAAGCTTTAAATTGAAAGGAGGCCCTCTATTGCATGAGGATATTATCCATACAGCTAATAAATCTGATGCAAGACAGTATAATTGTAGGGACAACCTTAAAATAAATAACTGCTTTTTCAGAAATCCAGACAGAAGTACTGTAATTAAAGGTCACAGTTGGTAACCTC
The DNA here is from genome assembly GCA_013399095.1 of Psophia crepitans. NCBI lineage: Eukaryota > Metazoa > Chordata > Aves > Gruiformes > Psophiidae > Psophia > Psophia crepitans. Next base: position 24,631 of record VWZZ01007172.1, read on the forward strand.
GAGTAAGTCGAAAGACTTTAGAAATGTAAGCATGGAACCAGCTACCTTTGGAGTGTCTGTTTGCTAGCAGCATGTTCTGTGAATTGAATCAATATACAGTCTCTGTTTAAAGACTTTTCAGTATGTCTATGGTTTTCTCTTTTTTAAGGTTAATCATTCTGTTAAAAAAAAAGTTTGTTAAATAAAACAGGATGAATTCCAACTGCAGAGAAAAAATATCCCGTAATCTGTGTTTTGTGGGTTATTTGCGTATATAGCCTGATGTCACTGAATATCTCCTCTTCTTTTTGCTGAACAGTTCAGATAAGCAAACTGATAATTCATATATCATTGATGAATTATTCCCTGCTCATTGTTATTACTTCATCTCTGGGTACTTTGGTCCTTTAATTTATTATGTCATAGAATCATAGAATCATTAAGGTTGGAAGAGACCTCAAGGATCACCCAGTCCAACCATCCCCCCAACACCTATTGCCCACTAAACCATGTCCTTCAGTACCACATTCAACCTTTCTTTAAACACACCCAGGGACTGTGACTCCACCACCTCCCTGGGCAACCCGTTCCAATGCCCGACCACCCTTTCCAAAAAGAAATTTCTCCTCATCTATAAACTGAATCTCCCCTGGCACAACTT
>VWZZ01007173.1:0-35156 GCA_013399095.1 Psophia crepitans
CTGACCACAGCCCTTCTAATGCCTTCAGATAGCCTGCTAAAGGCATAGGGAAGTACCAGCCTAAATTTCTTTCCTCACACGAGTACTTCCTAGACTTCCTTTTGGCAACTAAGTTGGTGCTTAATCGTGCGAGGAGAAAGACTTTTGCCATATACTGTATGATATTCGTGTTCTCAATTACAAATGGAAAAAGCAAAAAGGCAGTCAAAAGAACGAACTTGTGCACATAATGTTACCTATGAGGAGAAATCCCTACACTTTGTTCATGCTAGAACAAAATTTCCATCCTCTGAGGTTCTGTTATTAATTGCTTTCATGCCACAGTGGTTCTATCTTTGTTTAGCAAACACATTTAAACAATTATGCAAGGACACAAGTGAATAAAACTTTGTAGATCAGTGTGCTATAGAAGATTGGTTCTCATGAAACAATAAATTTAGGGTATCTGTCGTACAATAGATAATTTCCTAATACTGTTTCTTCTGCAAAATAGTTCGATCATACTGCATTTCACTTATAGATTAAAATAAAAAATATATTAACTGTTGAACTTAAAAATGGAAACCAAAGAACCATAGTAATACAACGTATTGAAATCATGCAATAAATGACTGGTGCATAACTTTTGTAGTCCACTCAACTTCTCAACGTTAATTTTTTGATCTGGAGCTTTTTATATTGTAGATAAAAAGATGGCTGTTTAAAATTCTGTCTTATCTAACAAAACAATCATTAAGTGAAAAATCTGTAAATCACACAGAAAAGAAAATGTAAAATACCTTAAAGTGTTTCTAGCTTTAAAAATATCTAACATATCTTCCACAATAATATTATGTAGATGTGACTGTAAAATATATGACAACACAAGCTCTCTCATTAGGGTGTTTCATATGATGAGTGCACAAGACTTTTGATCACAGCACAAAGGAACTTTTATTTAGGCAACGATCTGAAGATGTGCTTTCAGTATTATCTGAAACCACAGGTTTTTAATTTTTTCTGTGCAATGATCCTTTGATATTTCAAGAGTCTTGATAAAGGAGATAATGACTGAAAAAAAAATGGAGAAAAAGACACTGAACTTTCTGTTCAAAAAGCCTTTTTCAGGAAGATGCTTTCACTCTGATTCAAAGCTATCTTATAGAAAAGTGGTATCTACCAGCTCTGAATTTTAACAATGAATAGCCATGCTAGAGGCTACTTTTGTCAGTCCTTCTTGTCCAGGCTACTTTACACAGTTCTGAGCTCTTCAGTACATCAAAGTGAGTAGGAAATCTTGAAATACAGTGCATAATCTCAGTGTCACTGCTTGGTTCTAGTAATGGAAATAGTTCAAGTAATCATTTCTGTTGAACAAAGACAGGAGGAAAAGCAAAAAGGATGTGTTCAAAGATATATGAATGGTTAAAATGCTACAGGAGTGCGTCACAATTCCTTACTGCATTTTGCAAACTTTTATTTTATAGAAGACATGAGTAAATAGCTCAGGTGCATATTTTTTTCATCATCCTCTGCTTGGATTATAGCAAAGAAACAAAACACAGTCTGAAAAAAACCCAACTCTTAAGAAAAACAAACAAACAAACAATCAAAAAAATCCACAAACAACCAAACAAACCAAACGAGAACACTGCAGAGAATTTTGGTGCTCCTTTGACTATCAAAATCTTCTGCTCTCGTGTCCCTGTGCTAGCTTCCTTATAATCAGCTTTGAGGTTCAAGTTCAATAGAATATCACTTTATGTTCTGCTCTATAGGCATTGAACAGCTCTTCGAGGAAAGTGAAATAAAGAATGAAAGAGAACTTGTTTATGACCATGAGTTTACCAGTAAGCTCTGAACAGGAGTGGTTCAGATCTTTCAGCTCTGACTAGAGCAGCAGAGGTTATTCAATAATAACTGAAATTTATCCTGAATAATCAGTTTGGTGCTTTATGCTAATCATTCATGATAACACTACCTGTAGATCTTTCACTCATTGCAGAGCAATAACAGGCATTATTTTTGCTTTCTTAATGTAAACTTCAGGAAATGGACAAACTACCATCCTATCTCTTCCTGTGGTTCCATATAGTTGCTTTTCCACAGCTTATTTTTCCAAAATACTTTATTGAGGTTGGCAACTGGTCAGGGATTGCTAACACTAAAGGCAAGTTCATGATAGGCTCTGGCACTAGAAAATTCACTTTAAAATCATGTTGAAATTTTCCAAAGCTCAATGCTACCAAAAATCATAAAGCTAATATATGATTAGGAATGCCTTAGGAGGAATATTTAGGAGTTGTAAAATAATAAAGTATATGATCATCTTGGTGGATGGAAATGAACATGACTTGGGTAACTAGAAAATGCAAGCCTTATAAGCTTTCTAATTCTCTTATAACTGAATACAGAAAATCATCTCTGGGAGTTTTGAAGTGTCCCTCGATAAAACAGAAACTAACTTTGGCCTAGTTCCTATAAAAGTCACCTGCAGTTACATGGAGGCTTATAATATTTTAGGAACAAACTGAACTGTTAGGGATGCAATATTAGTTATTAGTGAAAGTAAAGGAATAACTACAAAATCAAAATGCATTGGAGAAAACAGACTTGTTTTAAATTGAACCATTTTAAAAATGAATAGATCTGTGGAGCCATACTGCCACCAAATTTACAGATATTAATGCAACATCATGCAACTGAATATTTGGTTTGAAATTCCATGACAACATATTGCATCTAATCCAGAAGTGTCCAAACTCCCCATTTTACATGCTCCCCTCATTCAACTCCTGCTTGAGGGCTGATATTACAGGGAAAATAAACCTGCATCTACACTGCTCCAGTAGAAGCGTGTCTGTAAGGTCATTTCTCTGTGGAGCCTAGAGAGAAAAAAAATGTTGTCCCTTTTCCCAGTGGTTGAATCCCTCACTGAAGTAGTTAATGTATGTTCCTGCTGCCTTCAACCACTGTAAGGACACAGTCCCATGTAAACATTCAAGACCACACAAGTACTCCTGGAAGGTCAGAGAAGCTGACCCAAAGTCAACTATAAAGAAAAAGTAAGGGTTTTGCAGCAGTTTATTTGTCCTGTGTTTTTTGTGGGTTTTTTATTTCCTGCTTTACTCTTTAGAAAACACTAGAAAAGCCCCATTTAAGTCCCCCCATTGGAAATGCTCCACCATGAAAGGGTGTCCCAAGAATACAGAGTTAGAAACCTGATCTCTCATCTCCTTTTCCACCCTCTGCCCAGAAAGTCTGTCAAGGATTTCCAGTCACTGGCAGCTATTGTACTGCTCCCAAGAAGTCCTTTATCATTTTAATTCTAACACAGATGAGAAAAGAAAAAGAAAGAACTGTTGCTAATTGTGAACTTGCAGATATATTTCCTTTTCTCTAGCTTCAACAGTAGCTCAAGAGTAGTAGAGGCTCTCTTGGATCAGTGGTTCCTCTGAGCTCTGTTGGGTTGAGTCAGGTCCTATAATATTATCCTCTAGTTACTAAGACCCAGAAGCACCTGAAACAGGGAAGATTCATTGAATACCCAACATCATCCTGCTTCACACCAGTGAAATCTTGTGGTTGCAAGAGAAACCACAGAATCATAGAATACAGAAAATGAGACGAACAGGAGTGGAGGTTACACTTCCTATCCTCTGGCTGTTCTGATGAAACTTAAAAATTACAAAATATTAAATGTGACATGTATTTAGTTCATACTAATTCATTACAATCAATTTTTTTTCGTCAGAATGAGGTATCTATTTAAGAGCATGAGATTAATGTCAGTGGCCACACAAGCCCTCAGACTACCACTTGCATACTACTGAACAAGTATTTCTAAAATACAATCCCCTCTAGTCCTAAAACGTATGACAATGTTCAAAAGATCCTGGGTTAATTAAAGAAAATCAAAAGTCTCAGAAGGGCTTTACATCCTTTAACTCGTCTGAGTCTGTAGAAGAAAAGATGGAAAAAAAAACAAAACAAACCAAAACAGAAAAGATTGAAACGGTTCTGGTTCTTCAGGTTTGTTTCTTTCTGGAGCTACAAAAAAAAAAAAAAAAAAAAGAAGAAAACCATCTGCTTGGACTCTGATGGCTGTGGGTTTGTTGATTTACAAGCTCAGCATGAATCCTATGATAATTTTATCTGCCTACCTGAGTGTCTGTCTTCCATCCCTGTGGCACTTTCATGATTAGGTTTTACTTAGGTCCAAGACTTTGGCTCTGCATTAAACAACTAAAGGATGTGTTTCACCAGTTAAGATGGAGGGGGGGAGCGGCAGGGAGACGAGGAGTGTAATGAATGTCCTAATCAGCTCTTGGGATTGTTAAAGGCTTCATTGCTACTTAGAGCATACAGACTGAAGATGCACGCAGATGTGCTTAATGTCTTTGTGCGCTTTGGTAGCGTAGTTCCCATAATAATATAGCATCTGCTTGGTGAAAAAGACACTTCAGTAGTACCGAACAGACAAAGAAAAAAAGATCCCTTATATTTTAGTTGCGCAAAACACTTGGGCAACTGCAGCACGGTTACGTAACCTACTTGCAGAGAGGGAAAACTGGTCTGATATAGACTGCCCGGAATAATTATCCTGAAATTATATTACGGCCCTGGGACAACTGCTATGCAAACTCAGCGAAGTTGTACGCACATCTGAAAAAGAAAACAAATAAACAAACAAAAAAAAAACCCCAAAAAAACCCAGAAGACAAAATAAATAGAGGAAAAAACTTTGGCAATTTTTTTGAGTGCTGAATTAAGATTTCAAGTCCTAGAGCAGAGTTAAACAGCACAGCAGGATATACTTGTACACAGTTTGAAAATATTTTGAAATGTTCTCAGTTGCTTTTAAACACTTAGCATCTTCTAGAAAAATCTGTCTGGCAGAGCATGGAGAGTGAGGACAAAGTCATGATAGTGAACAAATATTTCCAGCACATATTCTGGAAGTGATAGCACTCATGATTTTAAAATGCATGATGCTTGCACAGATGCCTTTTTGAATCCTGCAACAGTACCATGCCATATAAAAATTATTTCTAGTGTTTGCAGCAACTGTGTTTTTATGTCTGATTGAGTGTTCAGCAACTACATAACTAACTACAGAAGTGTTATAATTTTCATTTCCATCCAGTCCCTTTATAAACTTCTTTTAAAGTTTGGCTATGTGCATTGCTTTGTCAGGAAAAGTATCTCTAGTTCAGCATTTTAACGATAATTAATGATGACACTCACCTTGATTGTTGCCAAGTTTATATTCCCTAAGAGATGGAACAAAACACACAACGTGTGAATTATTTATACTTCCATATGGAGGCTTATTGTTAATACTTTCTCAGTAATTCTTAAGCGTTGGATCTTAATGAGGAAATGTAGATCACTGGTGCATTTAGTTCAAAATATAAACAGAAGCGTGTATCCAAAGAGATGAAAACACTATTGTACTTCAAAAATGAACAATAAAGAAACCTTTCTTCCTGTCAAAATTGCTGTGACAGCTTTCAGAATGCATCTATACATGAACCTAGATACCCTTCTCTGCCGTATAATCTTCCTTTGAGCAATGACACACTGCCAATATTTTAAGAAGAAGCTTCCATAAGTAAAAAAAAATAAAAATTAAATATCTGTTGTCTTGCGGTATCCCTCAAATGCCAGGCAATCTATGATCGATGTAAGGTTGAAGGAAAGATAGGATATAGCTCTTGACTTTCTACTTTAAACAGTTCTCATGTTAAGAGAGTAGGGAAAGCAGCATTTTATACAGAAGCTTTAATTTATATATTGGGTGGAACTGGTGCTGTGTCTCAAAAAATAGTACCTCAGATGGGGTTAGTAGCAGCTCAAATGTACTCTGGATCTCCTGCAGTTTGTACAGAGGGAGCCCTGGACCCACTGCAAGTGCTGTGTGTCGTGTTCTGCTAGGTATCAGTTCAAAACATAGCTGATACTTGGCTTTGTTTTTTAGATCAATACGCTAACATTTTCTCTTCATTGCTTTTCCAAAATATGAAGGTATTTCTTAGCTCATATCGAAACAGAGGAAACAAGCTTGATCAGAAAAAGGGAAAAATTCTTCGACTTTCTGTCCTTTGTGTCTAAACATACTTATCTAGATATACTGTGTATATAATATCTGTCATATATATATGTACAATCCATACATAATATACATAACATGCATAATTAAACCTCCCTTAAAATCTTCTTTACTCACAGTTTTCTCTGATTAAAAGGAACCAGTAATTTTTACCTACATTTTTCGTGGGGTTTCATTTCATCCTCTCCATGGCAGAAGGGGTTGGATTGGATGATCATTGAAGGTCCCTTCCAACCCTAACTGTTCTGTGATTCTATGACTTCCATTGATCTTAGATACTTGAGACCCAGAATAAAAAAGCATATCACCTATGTAAAACCACAACAACAAAGCACGTGAAAGGAACTGCAAAGTCTATCTAAAGTCTCTCCAGAGGAGAAAAGCCTTTGAAGAACTGTCATTCTCAGCAAAAATATGGGTGAAAATCACAGGTAAACACTTTGCACAACATAGAGTTGCTGTAATGTCTGATTTCATAGAATCATAGAATGTTTTGGGCTGCAGGGGACCTTAAAGATTATCTAGTCCCAACAATCTGCCAGGGGCAGGGACAGCCTCCACTAGACCAGGTTGCCCAAAGCCCCATCCAACCTGGCCATTAACACTTTCAGGGATGGGGCAACCACAGCTTCTCCAGGCAAACTGTTCCAGTGCTTCACCACCATCACAGTAAAGAACGTCTTCCTAATATCTAATCTAAATCTCCCCTCTTTCAGTTTAAACCCCTTCTCCCTTGTCCTATCCCTCCCTGCCCTTGTAAACAGCCCCTCTCCAGCTTTCCTGTGGGCCCCTTTAGGTACTAGAAGGCCACAATTAGGTCTCCCCACAGCTTTCTCTTAACCAGGTTGAACAAGCTCAACTCTCTTAGCCTGTCTTCATAGGAGAGGTGCTCCAGGCCTCTCATCTTCTCTGTGGTCCTCTTCTGGACTTGCTCCAGCAGCTCCGTGTCTTTCCTGTACTGGGGACCCCAGAGCTGGACACAGCACTCCGGGGGAGAACTGTCGGTCCTGCTTCTTTTGATTACCAGGATAACATTGGCTTTCTGGTCTGCAAGCACACGTTGCTGCGTCGTGTTGCGTTTTTCATCAACCAACATCCCCAGGCCCTTCTCCTCAGGGCTGCTCTCAATTCGTCTTCTGCCCAGCCTGTAGCTGTGCTTGGGATTGCACCAATCCACGTGCAGGACCTTGCAGTTGGCTTTGTTGAACTTCATGCGGAGAGGCCTACCTCTCAGGTATGTCAAGGTTGCTCTGGATGGCATCCCTTCCTTCCAGCATGCCAACAGCAACACAGCTTGGTGTCATCGGCGTTAGAGTCCACTCAATTCCACTGCCCATGTCACTGACAAAGATAGTAAACAGTGTCAGTCTCAGTACAGACTCCTGAAGAACACCACTCATCACTGTTTTCCACTTGTACATTGAGCTGCTGACCACAACTTTTTGAGTGCGACCATCCAGACAGCTCGTTATCCACCAAGTGGTCCATCTGTTGAATTCATGTCTCTCCAATTAAGAGACAAGAACACTTTTTTGGGACAGTGTCAAATGCTTAGCACAAGTCCAGGTAGATGACGTAAGTCACTCTTCCCTTATCCACCAATGCTGTAACACCATCATAGAAGGACACCAAATTTGTCAGGCACGATTTGCCCTTAGCAAAGCCCTGTTAGCTGTCACCAATAACCTCCTTATTTTCCATGTGCCTGAGCATCGTTTTGAGGAGGATTTGCTCCATGATCTTGCAAGCAGATATGAGACTGACTGGCCTGTAGCTCCTCAAGTCTTCCTTTTTTACCTTTTCAAGAATGAGGTTTATGTTTCCCTTCTTCCAGTCAGTGAGAACTTCCCTGGACTGCCACAACTAAAATAGGATGCATAGTGGCTTAGTAACTCCATACAACAGTTCCCTCAGGACCCATGGATGCATCTCATCAGGTTGTGTACCTTTAGGTTCCTTAGATGGTCTAAACCTCAACAGAGCTCCTACAGTGGGCAGTTCTTAATTTTCCCAGTCCCTCCCTTTGCCTTCTCTGACCTGGACAGTGTGGCTTGAGCACTTGCCAGTGAAGACTGAGGCAAAAAGTCATTGAGTACCTCAGCCTTCTCCATATCCCGACTAACCAGGTCTCCTGTTTCATTCCAGAGAGGGCCCACATTTCCTCTAGTATTCCTAGAGAAAGTTTTCATATTGCCCTTCACCTCCCTGGCCAGACTTAACTCTGTCAGGGCTTTTGCTTTCCTAACCTGATCCCTGGCTGCTCAGACAACTTCTCTATATGCCTCCCAGGCTACCTGCCCTTGCTTCCACCCTCTGGAAGCTTCCTTTTTGTGTTTGAGTTTGCCCAGGAGCTCCTTGTTCTTCTGTGTAGGTCTCTGGGCATTTTTGCCAGATTTCCTCTTTGCTGGGATGAATCTGTCCTGAGCGTGGAAGAGGGGATCCTTGAATACTAACCAGTTTTCTTGGGCTTCTCTTTCCTGCAGGGCTTTTTCCCATGGGACTTTACCAAGCAGATCCCTGAAGAAGCCAAAGTCTGCTCTTCTGAAGTCCAGGACAGCAAACTTGCTGTGCACCTTCCTCCCTGCCCTGAGGATCATGAATGCCACCATTTCATGGTCACTGCAGCCAAGGCTGCCCTTGTGCTTCACATTCCCCATCAGCCCTTCCTTCTTTCTTGAGAACAAGATCAAGCATGGCACCTCTCTTCCTCTTCTCCTCTATCACTTGGAGCAGGAAGTCATCATCCACACATTCCAGGAATCTCCTGGGTTGCTTATGCCTGGCTGTGTTGTCCCTCCAACAGATATTGAGGTGGTTGAGGTCCCCCATGAGGACCAGAGCTTGTGAACGTGAGGCTGCTCCTATCTGTCTATAGAGAGCCTCATCTGCTCAGTCTTCTTGGTCAAGTGGCCTGTAGCAGACCCCCACTATAGTGTCCCCTGTCCCTGTTCTCCCTTTAATCCCGACCCATAAGCTCTCACATGGTTCCTCATCCACCCCCAGGTGGAGCTCCATGCACTCCAGCTGGTTATTGATACAGAGGGTGACACCCCCCTCTTCCTTGTCTGCCCTGCCTGTCCTTCCTAAAGAGCCTGTACCCTTCCATGCCAACACTCCAGTCATAGGAACCATCCCACCATGTCTCTGTGATGCCAATAAGATCCCAGCCCTGCAGTCATGCATACATTTCCAACTCCTCTAGTTTATTCCGCATGCTATGTGCATCTATGCATTCAAGTTGAGTCCCCCTATGATAAAGGTGACTTAAGGGCTGAAGTGGCCAAAATTCCTTTGTGCTGCCCTTCAGGTACTCTCCTCCTGACCTGCGACCCTTTTTCAGGCTCTGGACATCTATTGTGGGCACTGGCATCAAACTGCTAAGATTGCGGTTCCCCTCCCCCAGCAACGCTTCTTGCCAATGGTGTTTCTACATACCATCTTATCTTTTAAAATACAAAAAATTATAATGGAAAAAGTTTATGAAAAAGTGGATGTAGCAATTCTTACCAGACAATAGGACAAATCAAAGCCTTTTCCACTTTCCTATACTTTTCCCTGCCTGCTTTTGCATTTGCAGAGTATGTCGCTCTCAGAGTAGCACTCAGATGTTGAGAAATGAGGCACTGTTTGAGTTTTACATATATTTGCTCCCATCAAGCTGGGCAAACGAGAGGATTTGCACACTATTTGTCCTTTCCAAGCTGTGGTTTTCCTCTGGTCATTGAAGAGATGCCAAAACCGTACAACTTAACCTAACTCTCTGTCTCACTCCCTGTTTACTATTTAATGAAGGTGGATTGCACGTTGCCTCATGTAAGTGGTTTCAGCTACACTGTCACAGCCATCCTTTCAGTATTAGTCTAGTTTAGAGAGTATGGAGCATCATATATTACAGCAGCAGTTGTGAAGAAGCTCTGAGAAGGAATGACACCTTGATCCTTTTTTGTTCCCCTTTTTCTCAGACAACATGCTTAAACTGAACAAGAATGATGCAAAAGTTTCTGTAGATCTCAGAATACTGTCTGGTTCTTCTGATTCAATTAATTTGTTTTGCACTCACTATCTGTGATAAACTACAGGGAAAGAGATCAAGAAGTACATCAGCCTGAGTGAAATTGTCATATTTCAACCATAGTAAGAATCTCCTTCCATACTATATGACTATGTCCCAGAGCTCTGTCTTTAAATTGACTTAGTTCTATGGTTTAAAATTTCTATTTTCATTTATGTATATTTATGTATTTATATATATATATATATTATTAATTTGGTTATGATGGCCTGATTATCACTTACTGATTGTAAGATGTTTTACAATTCAAGAATACTTTAAAAATGTTTAGATTAAAGTTGAAGCATTGAGAAGGTGGAATCTTGCCTCTGTTGAATTTCTAGAGAGGCAGACAGGGAAACTTACTCACTAAGAAAAAAAATTTCCCAACCATTATGGAATCAACCAAATTTGGACACATATTCTAGTCAGTATAGCAAACCTATCAGTTCAGCTCTGAAATTCTTACATTAAAAACTAGCAAAGTGTATTCCTTGTAAAACCAACCTCACTGTACATTATATTTCTTAATCAGGAAGTCTAGTGAAAAGTAGGGTAAGATTTTTCTTGATCAAAATTCAGTCATTTTGACATATTTATAAAGGTAACTTAAAATTTAGGCTTTAATTTTTTTTAGGATCTCTAACTATTTATTTCTAATGTCAAACTATTTTTACTGCTCTAAATGGCATATAATTAAAACATCATCACTGTACTAAATCCCTGACTTGAAAATGGGACAAGCCACAGAGGATAGAGCAGAAATCGTCAGGACATCTAAACTACAAGGTGCTGCTGCTCCAAGTGCCCATAGTTAGGACAAACATATGTTGAAGAATGTCATTGTTTTTAAGACTATATTAAAATTAAGAATTAGAATTTAGATTTTAATTTAACAATCCGTAATGTAATATATCCTCTTTGTTTCTTTTACCTTCCTTACCTTCCTATGTTGCTCTCACACTTTGGTTTTCCTCAAAATCTCTTTCTAGCTGTCTTAACTATGAAGTCTAGCTTCATAAAGTAAGAAATGCTAAATAAAAGTTTTCACATTTATTTAGAGTCTAAGAGAGCTGGCAAAACAAGCTTAAATGGCACTTTCCCTTGATGATTGTCTACAAATGAGAGGCATCTATAACACTTTAGAAATCTCAGATTGCGAACAAAGCTAGTAAAGTCTTAAAGGCATCTGTTTGGGCTCCCCACAGAGTAAGTATTAGGTTAGTGTGATGGGTTGAGCTTGGCTGGATACCAGGTGCCCACCAAGCCACTCTGTCACTCTCCTCTTCAGCTGGGCAGGGGAGAGAAAATATAACAAAAGGCTCACGGTTCGAGATAAGGACAGGGAGAGATCACTCACCAGTTACTGTCATGGGCAAAACAGACCAGACTTAGAGAGGAATTAATCTCAATTATTACCAAGCAAAGCAGTGTAGAGCAATGAGAAATAAAACCAAAACTTAAAACCCCTCCCCCCCCCCACCCCCGGCCCTTCTTCCAAGGCTTAACTTTACGCCTGAATTCTTTACCTCCTGAGAGGCACAGGGAGACAGGGAATGGGGGTTGCGGTCAGTTCATCACACGATGTCTCTGTTGCTCCTTTCTGCTCGGGAACAACGACTCCTCACACTCCACCCCTGCTCCAGCATGGAGTGCCTTCCATGGGAGAAAGTACTCCATGAAATTCTCCAATGAGAGGCGTTTCCACGTGCTGCAGTTCTTCACAAACTGCTTCAGCATGGGTCCCTTCCATGAGGTGCAGTCCTTCAGGAATAGACTGCTCCAGTGTGGGNATTATTACCAAGCAAAGCAGTGTAGAGCAATGAGAAATAAAACCAAAACTTAAAACCCCTCCCCCCCCCCACCCCCGGCCCTTCTTCCAAGGCTTAACTTTACGCCTGAATTCTTTACCTCCTGAGAGGCACAGGGAGACAGGGAATGGGGGTTGCGGTCAGTTCATCACACGATGTCTCTGTTGCTCCTTTCTGCTCGGGAACAACGACTCCTCACACTCCACCCCTGCTCCAGCATGGAGTGCCTTCCATGGGAGAAAGTACTCCATGAAATTCTCCAATGAGAGGCGTTTCCACGTGCTGCAGTTCTTCACAAACTGCTTCAGCATGGGTCCCTTCCATGAGGTGCAGTCCTTCAGGAATAGACTGCTCCAGTGTGGGTCCCCCATGGGGTCACAAGTCCTGCCAGCAAACCTGCTCCAGTCTGGGCTCCTCTTTCCACAGGTCCACAAGTCCTGCTAGGAGCCTGCTCCACCATGGGCTTCCCATGGGGTCACAGCCTCCTTTGGATGCCTCCAATTGCTCTGGCGTGGGGTTCTCTATGGACTGAAGGTAGATATCTGCTCCACCATTAACCTCCGTGGGCTGCAGGGGACAGTCTACCTCACCATGGCTTTCTCTCCATGGGCTGCTGCAGGGGAGTCTCTGCTCTGATGCCTGAATCATCTCTTTCCCTTCCGTTTTCACTGATCTTGGTGTCTGCAGAGCTGTTCCTCTCACTTATTTTCACTCCTTGCTCTAGCTGAATTTCCTCCTGGTTATCGGTTTGGGTTTTTTTGTTTGTTTGTTTGTTTGTTTGTTTGTTTTTGGTTTTTTTTTTGTTCCCCTTTCTTAACTCTGTTACCCCAGAGGTGCTACCACTGCTGCTGATGGGCTCAGCCTTGGCCAGCAGCAGGTCTGTCCTGGAGACAGCTGGCATTGACTTTATCGGACATGGGGGAATTTTCTCATAGCTTCTCATAGAAGACACCCATGTAGCCCCCCCAGTACCAAAACCTTACCACGCAAACCTAATACAGTTAGGATTATAGCTGAGATCAAGACTGTTTTTTCTACGAGTCCCCATTTATTGTGCTTTAGTTTACTTGGCAGAAACCTTGGAGGGTATGAACTGGATTCCATATAGATGAAATTATAGTAGAATTAACAGTTCAGGAGCATATCCAGTGCTCTGATCAGTAACGGACATTCAGCCCAAAGGTCAAGGCTAGAATTAGTCTGTGAGATGCAGTCTGGATTTTAGCTTTAAAAATGTCAAGATTCTTCTAACCCTGATTACTCAAAACAGTCCTTTAAATTTCAACATAATTTACTTTTTTTTTAAATCTTTAGCATTTTTTTAATTAAAGAAGCATTAATGTTATGAAGAGAGAAAGTATTAAGTGAGAGAAATGGTACATTGAACAGAGTATATCTGCCCTATGCATCTAATGTAGTACTGTTCTGTCACATTAAAAAAAATACAAATGCAATTTTAAGGGGAAAAAAAAAGCCAACAAACCTTTTTCTTGACATTTGTGATTTGACATTTTTCTAGAACTTCGTACCCTGACTAGTTTTAAAAGTCTTCAGAAGGGAGACTACCACTGCTTTCTGTAGTAAAGGTTCTAATGCCTTTCCCCCTCTTTCTTTTCTTTTTTGTTAATTTTATTTTGTGCCTTTTGTATCCTTTATGACCTTGAATAATTCTTCTCCACACAAAATGAAGATCCTCTTTTGATATTTGTAGATAGCTCTCTACTTTTTCTCACTCTTAATGCTCTGTCATAAATCAAATTCTGTAATCTATAGGTTTGTTCTAGGCAAACTCACAGCTTTGAATGCAGTATTGCCTGTGTGAGCTCATCCATTGCACTAAGCATTATAGAGCAGTGATTTATTGGAAGAGGGAAGCCAACCAAATTCCCTGTCTAGACTAATGTAATTGTTCCCTTGCTCTAAAGGTTCAATGATTTCATGGTTAGTCATTCCATTTCTTTTCCCTACAAATGTATGCAGATAACCAAAAAAACAGCAGCCTTACACAACTTACATTTGACTTAATGGAAAGATTTTCTTGACTTAGTATGACCAAACCTTTAATCCCTGATTCAGTCAGGAAATATATATATTCTACATATGTATGACTTCCCCCATGCGTACCCAGCAGAGTAAATGCATAAATATGTGATAAAATAACTGTAATCCATAGAAAAAGTAAAATTTATTCAAGCCTTACATTAACACAGTTTCAGTAACTCAGAGTAGCTAAAGACAAAACATTCCGTACTGAAAAACAGGCTGATAGACAGCTTTGCTATTCCTGTCTCCAAAGGTTAGGAGATAAATGCTATGCACACAGAGACCAACCTGTCTGAAAGAAAGCACTGTGTGAGTTACAGATCCCATTTTGTGTGTGTGCAGTTATACAACTTGTACTTCCACATAAAGCAAGTATTGGCAATCCTGTGAATCAAAATCTATTAAACAAATCTAATGAGAACAAGAATATAGATTATTTTCTGAAAAAGTTATTCCAATAGATGCACACACCCCTTGTCCCCAATTTCCTACCAGCACAGGTAATATAGGTCAGTAAGAGAGTATCTGTGTATACATAACTTAGCCTTAGAACTTATTTTGTCTGTAACGTGTCTGGAAGTGGCTTCCTGTGATCCATGCTGATTTGCATACAAATGTAAATTTTGTATTTGAGACAACAGATATTTATTCTATACAAATATTTTTCAGTTACAACAACAAAAAATTCAACACTATGAATTGTTTTAGATAATAATTAAAATTCACATAAAGCAACATTTATTATTTGAATTTTCCATTCCATCTAATGTTCTGCTTATATATTAGACAGTATTACACAGTGGGAAACTGTAACTGCTTAGCTTCATGAATTTCAGGTATTCACATCATTAACAGTATGGCTATTTATATGTGTAAAGTTAGTAATAGTTGTTTGCTGCACAAAGATTCAGGAAAATAAGAGAGTAAATGAGGAGTGACTTGAAAATACTTCCTTGCCAATCTCATTTTTGTCTTTGTAAATCCATAACTGTTGGGGAGGTGGAAGTGTCCTAGTTGTCTAGCAGGGAAAGCAGAACTTAGACTTACATAGTCAAATTCTGCTGCACACTGGTCTGCTCTGAGAGTCAGTCACTCTGAAATAAATTCATAATGTAAACTCAGCTGAATGCTGTTACAATTTAATCAGATCATTGTAATTTTGAACTTTATTGCTTTCATGAAATAAATGTACTTTTGAAAATACATCAACTGTGGTCTAGAATCTCTATTTAACTTCAGCCTACAAACTCCAAATGTGTCTGTTTTGGCTATTGCAGTTTGGGTTGACTAATGATGTAAACTCTTTCCCATAACTATATATTAAAGTTGGGCAATCAACAGAAATGACAAGAAGGCAATTCTTCAGTTACCTAGCAATACATTAACCTTACTATACCAAATGGTAAGAAATCTGAATGCATCACAGGTTCTTAGTAGCAAATAAGCTAAACAAGAACGCAACATCCAGCATTCTTTCAGTCTCACAGAGGATTCAAATTAATTAGTAGGAAAACACACAGCAAACCAACTGCCAATGTCTTCAAAGCTGGACAAGGTTTAGCAGTCCCACTGTGACTTCTGTAGAGTAGCATTCACAGCACAACAGATACAGTATATTATAATTAATTCTTTTGAAAAGAAAAGGTGAATTTTAGAATGTGTTTCATTTTCCTCTCTTTTATGCTTCAGCTTACCAGAAAATTGAAATCTCTATCTCTGGCAGTGCTGTGTCAGACTTCCAGCTTTATCTTAATGAAGAAGGAATTATTTTTGACAAGAGTTCTGGTTTCCAACTATCCCAAAATACTCTAATTCATTTACATGAGGTAAAGAGGAAAAGTAAGGATGGAAGGAAGAGCAGTGAAGCATACAAATATTACTCAAAAAAGGATATAAGAAAGTGTTCTATGGAGTAGAAGACATGAGTAATTTATAGTAGTAAAGCACTTCAATCACATTTCCTTAGATGTAATGCTTGAAAATTCACCATTTTATTCTTAAACAACACCATCAAAGGAATAAAAAATGAATGTCACCAATTTTTAAAATCAAATGAGACTGAAAGGAAGCTGGACTTATAAATGCTTTCAAAGGAGATTTAAGAATAACTTTTGATGACCTGATATTACATCCTGTTACAAGGGCATTTTTCAAAAAAAAAAAAACCAAACCACCAAACCCAAGCCAATAGCTACTATAAAGAAAAAACTCATACTGAAATTTAGAAATACTGATTTAGACAATTTTCTTAAATTAACAAATGGGCTGTTGGTTTCTAACAGGATATTACATCACTTTTTCTATTGTATTTATCTAAAATTTCTGTAGTTCCATGTGTGCCTGTGACAACGCACAGAAAAAATTATGATGACATGTGTGTTCAAGGAACATTGTAACTCTGACTAAAGCAAAGAAGACACAGATGCCTGAAGACCAAGAGCGCAGGACAACAGTCACATCACTTTATCCTTTAGGTCTAAGGGCTCCATATGTTACAAGTTATATATTCAAATATTAACTATATACAGATACACTTAACTCCAGAACAAGAATCTTATTGAATTATTGCTTCAGTTGAGGGAGGTGATTGTCCCCCTGTACTCAGCCCTGGTGAGGCTGCACCTCGAGTCCTGTGTCCAGTTTTGGGCCCCTCACCACAAGAAAGACATCGAGGCCCTGGAGCGTGTCCAGAGAAGGGCAACGAAACTGGTGAAGGGGCTGGAGCACAGGTCTTATGAGGAGCGGCTGAAGGAACTGGGCTTGTTTAGTGTGGAGAAGAGGAGGCTGAGGGGAGACCTTATTGCCCTCTACAACTACCTGAAAGGGAGTTGTGGTGAGCTGGGGGTCAGCCTCTTCTCGCAAATAACTGGTGACAGGACAAGGGGGAATGGCTGCAAGTTGCTCCAGGGGAGGTTCAGGTTGGAGATTAGGAGAAATTTCNTTAGCAAGACTTCTTAATAAAGTGCTGGGAGAAAACAGTGCTAAAAGCTTGGCATGGTGTTGGTATGGCCAACAGACAAACTCCCACACAGACACTTGTTCACTCTCCTCCCCCTCTCCAGTGTAACAGGGGAAAATTAAGAAAAGGAATGAAAATGTACGTGGGTCAAAAGAAAGACAGGGAGATCGTTTACCAGTTACCATCATGGGCAAAACAGACTTTAAAAAGAGAAGCTGGATTATTACCAGATTTTTCAGGACATGTTTATTCAGCTCATTTTCAGATAGAGTTAAAATTGTCTTTCTTCGAAAAAAGAAAAAAAAAAAGAAGCAAAAGCATCCTCTTCTTCAAGGGTGACTGTTTGGTTTGATTACTATCCAAATTCACATTAAGCAGGAGATACTCTTTAAAATAAACAGTGTAACTACAGGTAATTAGAATCATAGAATTGTAGACTATCCCAAGTTGGAAGACACCCATAAGGATTATAAAGTCAAACTCCTGGCTCCACACAGGACCAGCCCAGTCAGAGCAGATGACTGAGAGCACTGTCCAGATGTTTCTTGAATTCAGGCAAGCTCGGTATGGTGACCACCTCCCTGGGAAGTCTGTTCCAGTGCCCCACCACCCTTTCGGTGAAGAGCTTTTTCCTGATCTCCAACTTAAACCACCCCTGTCGCAGCTTCACGCCGTTCCCTTGGGTTCTATCGCTGGTCACCAGAGGGAGGAGATCCCTCTGTCCCTTCGCTCCCTCTCGTGAGGAAGCTGTAGGCCGCCATGAGATCTCCCCTCAATTTCCTCTTGTCCGGGCTAAACAAGGCAAGGGACTTCAGACTCTCCTCATACGTCTTCCCCTCTAGACCCTTCACCATCTCTGTTGCCTGCCTCTGGACACTCTCCAATAGTTTTATGTCCTTTAGTTTCCAGTGTACTACACAGTTCTGCCATCAGCTTGTTTCCTGATTTCCAAGTCTTATGGAAAGCTCTAAGGTACACTGGGGCATCATATGGGAAGAGGCAGGTTTGGCAAAACTAAATTTTACCTTTGTTTCCGTGTACTTTGGAATTCTCTGTGATTCCTCTGTTCTGTTCTGATGAATTATGAGTTTTTCTTACGTTTTAGTCTATAATTGCAGTATGGTATAAATAAAAAAAAATTTTGTAGCACATCAGATTACTAGTAAATGGTAATTAAGGATCAGGAACCTAATTTATTTTTTTCTAATGTCTAACAAAACAAAAATCCCAGTGATTTCAGTTAGGGTATAAAACCCAAATCTGTTAATCAAGCTCAATTAATCACTTAATGGCCTTTCAGGCAATAAATTCCAGAGTCAGAATCATTCATAAAATCTGATACCACATATTATTATTTCTGATTGATTCTCTTTGTTTAAACTATTAACAGAACAATCCCTGAACTGGAAAGTTGTCCTGTCCTGTTGCTCTATAACGCTCAACTTCTGGGATAGTACCATGACAAATGACCACTCTAATCACAGATTAATTTTCTGTTATGGTTGTTTTCATTTAAGGGAAACAAAATCTAGATTAAAATTAAGATTCAAAATGTTTTCATTATTCACCATTCTCCTATCAAAAGTAGGAGATTTGTGCTCCTAACTTCAAAATGTATAGAATAAAATATACATTTTTAAAAATGCCTGAGAAAATTCACACAAAATTATCTATCAAAGTATCAACAAATCTACAAACAAGAAATTAAAAAGAAAGAATATTACATAGTTTGTCTTCTATAAGCTCAGCAAGAATCCAGCAGGATAAAGTTATTTGTAGGCATTTTCAAATTCATAGAGTTGGAAATTATGAATTTTTAATTAAAAATAATAATTTTGTATCTATTTTATTCTCTTAAAGTGTCTACTTTTTATTAAACTAAGACAATAGAAACATTACTAAAGTGTGTGTACATTTGAATTTGCCCATAATGCAGAAAAGAGTTAGAGCAATAGAGAGGTTATCAACATAAATTGCAATTACGAAACTGATTGTCATCATTTATGACTCTCTTCAAATTACTTGACAGATTGTCATGGAAAAATAATTTGTGCAAATTTATTAATGTTTATGCAAATTGTTTTACTTTAAGACTGAAATAAGACTATGGATCCAATATCCTTCAACATTTACAGAGAAAAGCAAAGGATATGTATTTCACTTAAACTTATTTGAATTAATCATGGTAAAACCAAAATAATCTTATTTCTAAAATTGCTTTGATTGGAAGATGTTCCTGAGTCATACAAAGTGAAAAATTAATCTAGCAAAGTATTATATAGACTGTGAGAGAGTTCACTTTGGATGTGATCATGGACACATTTCGACTTAACATCAGGAACTGTTCAGAATGCATAAAAATGAAGTAGTTAATGAGGGGAAATTGGAGAAGGATGTGTGCTGTACTACTTAACTGCATTTTTTTTAAGTCTTCTGATTGCTTGTAAATTTTTATTTAAAGTGCTTTACGTAATCATGTAAATACTCAGTAGGCTTTACCCAAGCCAAGTTACTTCTACAGCTGCTTTGCAGATTTAGACAGGAAGACACATCACACTGCATTTGAGATTTGACCATCAGCTTTTTTGCAAATGGAAAGTTTGCTCATTAACAACTTTCTTCCTCTGGAAAAAAGTAAAAAACTGTTGATTTATAAACTTTCTAATTGCAATCATACAGGAAAAAAAAAAAGACAAATATGTCCAATGGGCCAATGAGTAACATCTACAGAAGATGTTTCTGCCAGCATAAGCTCATGAACTTAACCCTGATTTCACTATTAAACAGAAATATGCTTACTCTGTTATAGGTTTAGCTGCTTTATAATTTCAAAACCACCATTATTATTTCAACATCCAAAACAATACAAAGGTGAGTAGCCTGAGTAAACAGAACATCGTGTTGCCTGTTCACATTGGTGAAAAATGAGAAGCAGTGAGAATATTCCAAGATCCCTGCGACCCTCCTTCCACCAAGGTAATCCACAAGGTAATGAAAATTTATGCATGTCTCCATAGAACAGCTGAAGTTTCTTTATTCTTTGTCTCTTTACGTCCGCATCAAGTAAATGTTGTGTTACTCCACCTCAAAGCATCCCTGTGACCAAAGAAATAGGCCAGGTCTCCATTTGCAGCTAGTTAGGTTGACTTTTTAATCATTTAAAGAACACACTGTTTAGCATAATGATTCCTCTCTACCACTGCCCAAGAATTATCTCATGCTGGCAACTGCCTCAATAGAGATGTATGACAGTTCAGAGTATTTAACTGTGGTGAAAACTATTAAATTTGTAATGAAATATTCAATAATTCAAAAGTACACACCCTTCAAGGACAATAACAGACGATCAAGGGGGGGTTGTTTGTTGTCATGTGAAAGAGATGCAACAGAAAAAATTGAAGTGATCATTATCAGCTTAAAACTTTGTAAGCCAAAAATATATATATATAAAAAAATAATCTGTGGAAGAAGTATCTTTGCTTTTCATATCAAATTTAATTTTAAACTTTTGCTTGTAGTTATCACAGGTAAAGAACATCTGAAGAGTACAGTCAATTAGCTTTTGTTTTGATTTGTCTGTCACCACTTCATTATGTTATACTAAGAAGTCTCAGCTATATTCTGAATCCTAATTTCTCCATATCAAAAGGCTGAATATCAGAAAGGTAGTGCAAGTAGCAAACATGAGGACCCCAGAGTATGGTAGAGGCCTGGAATTCCTTCACTAAAATTGTCAGGGATCTACACAGGGGAAATGATAGGAAAATGAGGATAAAAATTACTCTGAAAAATGACCTAACCGAATCAATAGATTTCTCAGGAAGGATTTATATGTCGGCAGAAAAAAAACCAAACAACCCAACCACCAAAAAGCCAAAAACCAAGCAACCTGGTTAAGAAGGAAAACTATGCTTTAGGAATTAAGAAATAGAGAGGTAAGGGGCAAGTGAGTCAGGCCTGGGAAAGGTTACTGAAACAAATAATATTCTTTGGGTATGAAGAAGAAAAAAATAATTTTAAAAAGTAAGATTACCATGAAGAATCTTCTGAGTAGAGGTTAAAGATAAACTTAATGTGGCTATTTATATATTAATGTATAAATTAACAGATAAAGATTTTCACAATGAAGCAGTTGTGGAGCTAGCGACAAAAAGAAGGTGAACTGAAGGACAATAGGAAAACAGAATCCACCACAACAAAACTGGAAAGAAAACTCAAACAGCTTAATGACCCTAAATTGACTGGGAAAAGTAGTTCCACAGCTGACACACAAAATCATTATAGAATCATAGAGTCATTTAGGTTGAAAAAGACACTTAAGATCATGAAGTCAAATCATATCCCTAACACTGCCAGCATTCATACAAAGATTTTTAAGACAAGAAAGTGTTGGTTTTGTTTTTACTAATTAGTGAATAGTAACTGTAACACATATTAAAACCAATTTAAAAAACAACCCATAAATCAAAAGTGAATTACTCGATCCAAATGTTCAGAACCGTTGTTCTAAGGTTAATAATGTGCAAGGCATTACAACAAAATTTTATGTCAGGAGCAACGACGGATATACAAGCTGAAAGAAATGGGGTTAGACATTAAAGGTCTTCACAAAGATAACCTGGCAAATAAATTTCCTAAATAAGAGAAAATACAAGAAATTTTATCCATCTGGACTTCAGTGTGTAATTGGTACATGGAAAACTAATAGAGCTGGAAAAGACAAAAAGTAATAGTGATGGATGAGAAACTACTAAACCACTGATAACAGTCACTAACCTTCATAGAAAATACTGTGACTGTGAGATTTTCAATAAAGTTACCATTTTAAATAATAGGACTGATCAAATACATGATTTTCAACACCCTTTTTTTAATATGAAGTTTGGACAGCACCACCTGTGTTAGAAGAGACTGGCATATCACACAGGAAAAAAAAAAACCCAAAACCAAAAACAGGCTACCTCAGTGACCTGTGTTGTAATCATAATAATAATGGCATGAAATTCAAGAAAAAGAAATTAGGGAGTTTTACATGCATCATCAGAGGAAATGAAAGTCATATCTTGCAAGAAAAGACTAAATGAAATTTTTTGGCACAGCAAAAGGAACACTGAGAAGGAATTAAATAACTATGCATAGATATCTGATGGTGGCGAATATAAATACTAGACAGTGCTGGAGTGAGAACAAATTTAGGAGCATAATCAAGAAAGACTTTTTTCTGACCAAAATTTTAGACAGAGAAGCAAGAGAAAATGACACAACTACTGTGAAATGGAGCTTCCCACACCACACTGTGGTAACAAGAGATGATGTAAAAGGTTTCTGTTAATGAAATATTTCAAAGTCTATGGACATATACTGAAATCCTGCCTTGAAACTAAGACTTAACTTGATTTTTTTACCCAAGCTCACACAGCTCAGGAAACTGGAGGGATGGGAAACTATTTTTTTAGTTCTTAATCCATTTTCCTAGCTTAGTATTCTGCCTTTCCTTCAATCTATGCCCTCTAGAAAAGCTAGATCTCTTTGGTGGTGGCATCTTCCCTGCTCAGTCAGCTCCAGAAGACATACAAGCCTCCCAGAAATTTTGAAGGGTCCAGCTAAATTGCACCTTCTCCCAGTTGTACTAATATGGGTTTTGGTGGGTTTTTTTTCTCCTTTTTTCCCCCTCTATTTATTCTTTTCTAGAGTTAATCTGTTCTTTTCTACTAGTTTGTCAAGCTTAATTGTTGCCTTTTGTCACAGACAGGCTTCTGACCTGCCCTTTTCCCTCTGTTGCTATGCTCATAGATCAGACCAAGAGCTGCTGCAAGTGTCACAGAGTTACAGTGAAACAGCTCCCCCAAATGGTATTATTTAGCACGGAGATCCCTAAGGAAATCCTGTTGAAACTCGTTAAGATCTTAAATGTTTTGGAAACAAACAAACAAACAAACACCACCTTTCATAATATTTATGAATTTTATTAGCAAGTTTTTACTGAAAACCTTACTGAAACTCTGTTGATCAGCTATTGCAGTCTTTTGGATGCCCAGAGGTCTACAGGTCATAGTTTGTTGCTATGTGACATTTATCACAGATGAGAGTCAGAATGCTAAAGACCTATGGATACTGTTTGGATCTTTTTGGAAGGCAGGCAGATTACCTTCTGGATGAAGAAAAACTTGTGGCTGAGAAGGGGTCATTCTCACATTGTTAATGCAGCAAACAAGCAGATACCAGAGGAAATGCCAGGTGATATGGAGGAGGACCACAGTACAAGAGAGACTGTGGTACCTCAAAGACTGTGATCTTCCAACAAAATGGACAAGATAGCAAAATGAAAGAGTATCTTGAGCTGTTTGTGGAATGTGCTGGTTCAATGACAATTTTGTCAGCAACATCAACGTTGGTTGCTTTTATTTTTTAAATGAAGATGCTTCATTTTGCCCATCAAACTCATTATCATGTTCCTACTTCATAATTCTGATTTCTCAAAGAACTAATTATTTCAAAACACGTTGGCACAAAATTTCTGAAGAAAATAATTTTAAAAAAAAGTATTATCACATGTAGTTTCTATGGAAGGTGTCATGGATTTCCAGCTCAAAACACAGCAAGTCAGGCCTCCAAAACTCCTTTATGTGGTGTAAAAGTATAGACTGATCAATATTTATAGTTGTATACCCTTGTATGTTTTTGATTTGCCATCTGTTCTTTAATCCTGTAGACACATTTTCCATCTTTTCTCCACCAAAAATATTATTTTTTTTTTTTTTTAATAATAAAACTAGGCTGCTTCTAGACAGGGACTCCAGAGGTTGATAATTACATACGACTGCCAAGCTACCTAAGATTCATGACAAAATTCTGTCATAACTATGCCTTGGTTCTTTCTTTTGGCAGTGTTGGAAGACTTAACAATGGCTCACTGCAAAAGCAGGTAAAATACTTCTTTAGAAGACAGGTTATCAGTGTACAGGCTAGGATTATTAATTTGTTCCTAAAAGGAATTATTCATTTCTTTACAGAAATTCAGTCAGGCAATAGGTGCCAATTGCTATGTTAACAATGAACAAAAAATGAATGCAAACAACTAGAAATCTCACTTGTTTCTATGGTTCGTATTTCCAAAACATGTCAGCAGGTATATTTTACTTGAACATCAAAAGAGGCCTTATTTAAAATTACCTGTTTGGAAATATCTCCAGCTACTTTGTGTAGCAAGTAGGTAATTAATGGAAAACAATAAAGAAAGTTTGAAACACACTGGGTGAATATTAAAGGTCCTGTGCCCATGTTAAAACAATAATATTAAGCAAACCTTAATATTTGACAGAATGAACCTGTCAAAAACACAGTCATCTTTACCCCTATTTCGTATCAGTGGGCTTTGAAACTATTTCATGCAGACACCTTGCAGAATCAGGTCATGGATTCATCAGATTTTTGAATGTCACTGGCTGCATTAGACATGTTTGATAACATTATGGTTCACATCCAGCAAATACGCCAGCTATATGAACAGCAGTAGAAAAAATTGTTCTTTCTAAAAGACCCTGGAAATGCAAACACTAAACAGCAAATATCCACCATGTGTCATTTCTCTTCAAAGCTGGCAGCACTTTGCATTTTCAGGAAGGTTATTTTTCCCAGTAGTTCCATCCTGACCAAATGGTGGTGGCAAACAGTGAACCAATATCATCAGAAGGAAAGGCTGGCAATAATTTTAACTGTTTCTTCCCTAAGGAGAAGAGACCAAATGAGGAAATGACCAAAACAACTGAAAACCATATTTATCAGTGTCAGTGCTGAACAAAGGATTGCCTTGTGTTTCATAACAGATATTATTAACTCTCTGGTAAGGAACAATATTAAGTGCAGTACAGGCTGCTCAGCTGTAATGCCTTTGTAAATATGCAGTCTGCTCTCTGCGCATCAGTCATGGACATCCAGCAGGCTTTGGTAATGAGAACACAGTGAATTAGTCTTTCTATAATGAGAATGTGTGTTTGCTCTCAAAGGGAAAAATAAACACTAAAAACAAAAGGATGAAAACATCATGTATGAAGAAGTTGATGAAATTGTATTCACAAAAAGTCTACACCTTCAGGAAGAGAATTTCAGTACAATGAAGTTGAACACAGGCTGTTAAGGCAAGCAAAGTTGTCAATTACATGCTCTTTTCAGATCGTTCCAAGAAAGCACAGTAACTGCAAGCACATGGCTACCATAGAATCATAGAATTATAGAATATCCCAAGTGGGAAGGGACCCAAATCAGAGCAGATGACTGAGAGCATTGTCCAGACGCTTCTTGAACTCAGCCAAGCTCAGTGCTGTGATCACTGCCCTGGGGAGCCTGTTCCAGTGCCCCACCACCCTCTCAGTGAAGAAACTTTTCCCGATCTCCAACCTGAACCTCCCCTGTTGCATCTTCACACCATTCCCTTGGGTTCTACAGCTGGTGACCGTGATTGCAACTGGTCACTAGATTATAACAAAAATGATAGAAATAAAGGAAAAGAAATTTTTCTTTAGAACCTATGGGCAACCTTGAGAGTTTTGAAAATGAGGTCTTCCTCATAGGTTTTAAACCCTTTAAACCTAACCTTGCATTTTGAAAATGTGGTCAAAGTCAGAGAAAAATAAAAAAAGCTAAACTAGAAAAATTTTTCTGTTCCTCTGTAGTTTTGGCAACATGCAATCAGTATTCTCCATAAACAAGTCATACTTTCTCTGTTCTACTTCTATTTCAACTGTGTCTAATTAATTCACACTTTTTTTCTCCCCTTTTTAAACATTTTTGTATCACTTCTAAAATACAGTATTTCCCCGATAACATGCTTTTCCACACCTTGCTGAAAACTACATCAGAATCCTGTCACTTAGGAAGGATTTTTTTTTTTCCCCAGTGCCAAAGGACTGTAACATTTAGTGACCTTATCCGCTTAAGGAGTCATCTTTAAAATTGCTTTTTCTCCTCTTGGCATGCAAGGACCTATCTCATACCCTCTGGCTTGTTACTCAAGGTTGTGCAACCATGTGAAATGTTTTTAGGCTATTGGAAGCAGCAGCTACAGAGGTACGGCAAAACAGTACTGGCTCAAAAGAAGCATTAGCCCTCGGGCAGGATATTCTGGCCTTGCAGCACAGACATACAAGAACTGGTTGAATGCAGGTGCTAGGCTTACCTGCCAGCACTTCATAGATACTGGACTGGCCAGGCAACTGGGCTGGGACACCACCTTTTCACTCCTGCCCTATGAGGCACTGATTTTTCTAGAGCCCACCCTACAAAGCCATGTTGCTCAGCTGGATTGCTTGATGGCATGGTAAATTTGACTAAAATCCCTCTAGAAATACTGTTTTGGAATAGAACCCTAGGGAAAGTGTATGAGAGAATGAAGTTCTGTAACATCTAGTTCACTGAATAGAAAAAACTCATAGTTCCTGAAAAAGACAAATTTCATAGTGATGATTTGAGAGCAGTTCCTAAGTAATCAATGGAAATGGCTGAAAAAAACCCACCTCTAGATATAGTTTCCAAGCATATCAATATAAAGTTGTCCTGTTTCATCATTTGAATTTTCTCTCCTTGCTCATCTCAGCTATCTATATTTATAAGCAACGTTACTCTACTGCTTACTGTTTATAATTCACTATCCCCTTCCTGTTCTAATAAGTAGTACCCAAAGTACTATGGATAGTCTATAGAGATCTTGTTATTTTAATTAATTTTTAATTCTTCAAGTAAGTGAACTGAATTTATCCACGTTAGCAAAGGTTTCCAGGAATTGCTCACTGTAGAAAAGACCCATAACTGCCCACAAATCTCATAATGCCTCATCCTCCTCATAGCAGAGACAGCTAGTCAGGAGCATCGGAGAGCAGATATACCCAATACTTAATCAAGGACCTTTCAGAAAACCGGTAAAAAATACAGTGTCCCAGGTGAATTTGTGAACATTAGTAATTTTATTTGGGATTGATTTTTTTTTTTAACACAAACACAGCAAAATGTTACACATCCCGAACCTGTTATCTGTCAGTATACTGTAAGGAGCAGAAATGATTACATGATGAGTGATTTCATTTGAATCACAGGCTTGATGGTAGATCTTCCATTTGAAAATGCGAAAAAGTAAATGAACATGTAAGGAGTTACCTAAGACATCTTTAACTTCACTTGCAAACTAGAAGTTTTGAAGATCGAGTGCTTATTATGTTCATCTACATGTGCTTTATAGTTTGTTCATTTTGGATATAAAGAGAAATCAAAGATTTATTTTATATTAATACCCACCTTAATGTTTCACTTTTTCACACACACACAGAAAAAGGCTACTGAGGCTATGATAATCTTTGAAACTGTTCATAAAAGTGTTCTTTACTGGTTGTGCTTTGAAATTTGATTCGTGAACTCTCAATCTTTTAAATACACCCTGTAATACTATGTCGATCTCTGTGAAGTCACACAAAATTGGCAATGTGACAAATGTCAGTGCTACATAACCCGAAAAACCTGTTCAAGTTCTGTAGCATGCAGCGACCTAAAAGGTGACATTTTATCATCCTCAGTGTTTATATTCTCTCTGTCAGGTTGATGCAAATTCTTTTTTTTTTGTTGTTTGTAAAGTATCAAAATCTGTCTTAGATAATGTACTGTTCTCTGTCCTATCAACTTCTTAGGCCTAAAGTCATTGTTTTGGATGCCAGTTTCAAAGAATGTAGTTGGGAAAGTAGAACAACATCAGAGGAACCTTTTTTAACCATAGTTGATATGAAATTTCATAAGAGAATTAAATTTTTTGAAGACTAAAATCTCCCCTTTTATTTCTTTTCTCTAAGAGAAGGTATGAACCCTGCTTTAGGACTCCAAGTGAAGCTCTGAGGGAAGCAGAGTGCTCTTTCATGCTGGTTTAGTAGCGGTTTCTGGTAGAGACAATGAATGTCTTCTATTCCCATGGAAGACAATGAGGCTAGAAGCGGTGCCTGTGCTTCCCAGCATCAGGACCTTGCTCACACTATCAGATGTTAACAGGGAGGTGAGGTAACACAGAGAAATGAAACAAAGATGAAACAGTGAACTTAACAATTATTGCCAGCACCCGTGGCAGTGCTGTTAGTACTAAAATCAGACAGAACTAGCAGGGAGCACCTACACTCTCACAGTTGAAAATCTGTGATATCTGGTACTTCCTGGGAGACAAAGCATCCGCATCATAAATCAGGATGGAGAGATTAAAAGTAAAGCAGTATCCTGTGTTTCAATACATTACCACATGGGAGTGTTGCCTCAACCTTCTGCAAAATGTATCTTGTTTCAAATTCTGTGAGTTAGAGCTGCCTAGATACCACATGTCCGGTCAGAGAGGTTAATTAAAAACTTTTTCTGTCTCTGGAGCCTCAGTAACTTGCTTTTCAGATGAAAGATGAAAATCATACATATTGGGCTATTGCACTGTTAAGTCAGGCATAGAAAAATATGACTGAGAAATTCAGTATTTGTATCAGGGCACACAAAGCTCGCCCAGTTTCTCTCTTCATTTTCTCCCCTCCAGCCTAAGTGCTAATACTGTACAGCAAAGACATGGAGATTAAATTCAACATTCTCAATTCACTCAGTAAGAGTGCATTGCTCGCTTCTGGAACAGTTATTGAAGAGGAAAAGTTCATGAGGGTATTTTAGGAAGAATGATGACAACTACATGGACAAATTCAAAGAAATAGTTACTCATACTCATGACTAATGACCTAGAAATCTAGAAATCACATGGTCCTAGAAATCTAGTCAACTGGCATGCACATCCTTAGATCTGTGAACTGAATCTGACCTCACGGACCTAAAGCCTTCATGAAACCCTGGGAAAATGGCATCTGGATCTACACTGAAACCTGCTATTTAGAATAATTCTATCATATGAAGTGTTCACTCCTTCATGTTAGTTTGTAAATGCATCATGCAGTTCTTGGTGGATAATGGTCCTTTGTTATCTCCTAAACAACATCACTGGGCTCTTCTATAACACAACATTCCGTATTCTAGACAAATCTGTGCTTCATTGGATTCAGTGCTGTTGACCTAAATAAGGTAAATCTTTTATTTATGATTTATTTATGATTTTTAACAATCTCTGCTTCTAATCAGACATAACAAGAATGCAAAATGAGCAGGATATTAGGTCTATTTTAGAAGTTACACGCTTCAGCCCAATTCAAACATAGGTAAAGCATGCCTCTCTTGGGAGAAAAAAAACCCAGCCTTTTATGACTCAAATATTCCATTTTTTCAATTGTCCACTCAATTTATATCAGACAAATACAAATTTAATTTTGCGGTTTTTGGGGAGAAAAAAGGGGGAAAAAAGGATAGGAGCAGTTATAATATGAATCTCAAGAGAAAAACAGGAGACTTTCTCAGACATACAAACAGACATACTATTCCTATTGCAACTACTTGTGCCACAAGGAGATTAATCCCTTTGCAAAAACTAAACCGACTAGAATAGATACAATTTTTGCAGATATTTTTCATGAATGTAGAAGAATACAATTTGTCCTAACTCATATATTAATTAGATGTGTTATACTCAGATGTATTTAGTTATCTGAATGTGTTAATTATTCTCCTTCCACAGCATAATTCTTCTAATATTGTACTATACAGTTAATGCTTCCATGATACATTGTTTAAAATAAATAAATGCAAAGCAACAAAGGGCGAAACTAAAGCTACATTTCTCTTTAATATGGTCTTCAAATTGTTTCATAAATTGATTTAGGTATTTCTTAAGTTTGAAAATCAATTTTCAACTGTTTTTTCTTAAGCATGATCCAAAGTCAAAGCAATGCATAATCAAATCTTGTAAATCTGTTAGTAACTGAATTACTATTTGGATTTTTGCATACTTAACAACATTACCAAATAACCACAGTCTTTGCCTTCTGTATTATCAAGTACTGGACAAGTCATCAAAATTCTATACAATATGCTACTTCAGGTAAAGGAGATAGATATATTATTTATTATTTGTTCTAACAGCCCCAGGCTGTAGTTTGACATTTCAAAATGTTTAGCCATGGTAGTGACATGGGATATTTCTATGCATTCCTGCACTGTGACTGATCTAAAAATAAATTAATTTATTCAACAAACAAACATTCCTTAGTGACTAAGACTTTTTAAAAATAATAGCCTCGTTCTTTAACAAACCTTTTCTAGGTGAGGGTCAAAATAAGAAACCAGTGTTGTGAGTTGTGCCAGCACACATGGCATGCCCTACTCCAGAATGAGCAGCAATCACTGTTTATTGCAGGTATGCCATCTACAAACACTCAAACACATGAGAAAAGGTATATACAGACCACCTGAGACAACAGATATATATACAGAAAGATGGAAAAGTAGAAGGAAGTGAGGCAATATTGTTCATTTTCATAAGCAGAAATTGCACTCAGGCTAGTGCTGCACTAATATAAGAATTCTTATATAGGATGTTGAGTGTTGTTTTTTTCATGATGACAAAGGAAATGGGATTTTTGGGAGGAAAAATCAATTTTTTATGGACGTTTGAGATGCAAATAGCAGGTTGGTGCTGTAGTTTCCAGTGATAAAGTAGAGAGTAGCATAATGGGAAACAGATCATCACAGGAATGGAAGTTGAGTTTATGTTTGTGAGTAAGATCTCCCTGAGATTTGCATGGGGGGAAGTACAAAGCCATTTGGAAATGTCAAAGGGATCAGAATAAAATTGTAACATGGCAAGAACTGCAGAAGTCACTCTAGAACAAACAAACAATCAGAGTCTGGAAGGCAACGAGGAGAGGACTCCCAGAGACTGGGCAACCGAGAACATGCAGCTCATGTGTCCTTAACAGCTGGCTTAAATACTGATTCTGGGCCTCAGCTAGTGAGACATCATTAGTGTCTGAGGCTATTTGTTTTTAAAAAAGCCTTCATATTTTTTACAAAGAAGGTTTTCTTCAGGAGCTATAACTAAATGTCTGTTATTTTTCATGAATCAGATATTGCAACTTCATATTCTGTTATTATTTACGGATTTTAAAATTACATAGGCGATCAGCTAATGAACTCCAGAGATAACAGGCGATTAGCAAATCCAGTGCATTATAATTACTACACTTACACAGTGGATTTAACATCAAATTCACGGTGAGTTCAATTCACGTCATTCATGCGCCACTGAGTTCCGCTGCATTCGTACAGCGGCTGGGTCGCTGCTTACATAGTGTCCAGGGCTTACCTGACTATGAGGAGATCGCTGTCTCTTAGATTAATGCTCCATTTCCCATGGCCGTCCTTCCATAAATACACCCTTGGTATTTCAAATATCTCTACAAACTCTGTTAATGCAGGTGTCTCAAGCTAGGGCTGTGAAATAATTTCTTAAAATAAAATGCTTGGGAATTTACGGAGACAAATTCCTACTTCCTGAACTGTATTGCACAAGCTTTCAGAATAGACTTTTGTCCTCAAATTTTTGGGCCTCTTGGGTCCTGCACAGCGCTTCAATACTACAGGGCATGATATGGTGCAGGCATCTATGCCAGCTATTTAAAACAAACAAACAAAAAAAAACCACAAAAATAAAAAATAATTAAAAAAACCCAACCAACAACAACAACAAAAACAGGAGTTTTGGAACACATCAGTGACTATGCAGATTCCAAAATAGTTTAAATGCTGACAACAGAATTGCTCTCTAAAACACTGACTTTTCTTAGTGAACTATTTCTATGAAATACAGGGGACTGCCCACTGCTGTGTATTTCATAACACTGCATACCTGTGAGATCTCCAGCAGAGGTTCTGTAATTCCAGTTAGCTGTTTGAATATGAGACAGTTACATTTTCTGGCAATCCAAAGAAAACCTCCACCTACTTAACATGAAGTCCTTAAAAAATTCAGGAAAAAGCTAATAATAACATATTCAAGCTTCTTTAGACATAAAGGACAGTATTTTTTCCATTTCAATCCTAACACTTGCAGTAGCTGTGCTTAAAAAATGTTTTGAAAAACACATTCATAGAAAAAACTCACCAGTGAAACTACTCAAAGAGACTTTTTTTCTTGGCTTATTTGTTTTTGACTGCAAAAAGCAGAATATAGGAATGGTTATAAGACATAACTTGACAACAATTTCAGATTATTATTATTTTATGGCTGAATTTAAAGCAGGTATACAGGGGATGTTTGGTTTATAATTTTGTTTCCAGAATCTCAGGCATTGTATTTCATAATAACATTTTATGCTGCATTAACAGAGTTTTATGCTGCGTTAAAACCATTTTATAGCATAATGGAAAACAAATGGGTACAAAAGAGAGGTAAAATGGAAAATAAACTGTAAAACTTTTTTCCTAGCTGGGTCCTGTGCTGTACACTGATAGTATTGCCAACAAAACAACAATGGTCTTTAAGCTATCCACTATTTCAACTTCACTTTGAAATGCATATTTACTGTATCATATATTTTCATATAGTTGTAAAGAGACAGACTGGGATCCGTATTTTGGAGCTGAGATTTTTCCAACATGAGCACTTAAGTTTTATAAAATAAATCTTCCTTGATTTTAGACACAAACTATGGTATACTACATAAGGCAACTGAGAATGCCAGTTGTCCTATGAAAGGTTTAAAGAAGTGGAAAAAAGGAAGAGATAATGTTTCACAGGTAGGCAAATGGTTTTCACAAATGAAGGAATGGATTAGTCTCTAGTGATTAAAATGAACCAGGTTCCCTGTTCTGCTTTCTGATGTTATTGACCTTTTCCTCAGAATCAGTGTCTTCTCAGCTGGAATCATGTACAGCTTTGGACTTTTTTTTTTAAGAAAAAAGTTCAACAGAGAACTGTAAGAAGAGTACTCAGAGGCTAAAAAAAATAGGCAAAATGGAAGGTATAGGCACCTCCAGACTGCTTAGACTTGGAAAGAGACAGAGGAGAGCAAACACAAGGCTTCAAATACTACAGACAAAGGAGGAGAAAGGGAATCATCTATTATGTGTGCTCATAGTAAATACAACAAGAATAAAAAGATAATGCAGCAAAGAAATTTAAATCAGACATACAAAAAAGCTACTAATAGGAAAATAAGAAAGAAATTGAACAGTTTACCTATGAAAACACCAATAACTTCATCTTAGGATCTTTAAGAACAAGATCATGAAACATGCTGGGAATAACTGTGGTTATATTTTTCTATGATGAATTTGATTTTGCTTGTCATGGAGAGTGAACAGAACAGGGCTTTGAACTTAGAACATTTTCCTCCTGCTAGGTTACCTTTCATCTAAACTAATTCCTTGATACAGCTCATTGTGCAACCATTCAAATACTTACAACAGCCAAAAGGACAGGGTAGCAAAGGGACAGAAACTAATGGCTGGAAGGAGGGAACATCTGTGATTGCTTCTTTTGGCAGATCTTCTTGGCATATGCAAATGCAAGATATTTATGGAACTATGCCTTCTTTCTTGTATTATACCACAGCCTATTTCGAGAAGAGCTTTTTTGTTCTAAGTCTGTCTATTGTAATGAGACGGTTCTGAACAATGTCTGACATTACTAGGTACAGTAACAATTTGAATAATAAAAGAATAAGATGCACTAGAGTGACTGAACCTATATAAACACCGATATAGCAATTGGTGACATGTTAGGTCATCTATTTTTTTAATTCCACACACTCAGGAAACTTTACTGATTTCACAGCACAAACAATGAATACAAATGCTGTTTGTCAGTTTTCTAATAAGGAAATCTGGCAAGACGAGAAGCACTAACTACCATGCACTTAGTGATGTGATATGTAACTGAAATCTTCCATCAAACCTTACACAACTCCATCCAGAAAAGCCTACCTATATTTAAAGCAGAATCATCTTATGTACATATATCTGTCAGGAGCTTTCAATAAGAACAATGTTTACTGCAGGCAAAAGGCACGACTGAGGCAGCTTTATGATATTTATTTATTTTTCCCCCTCATGTTTCTAAAAAGGTTATTTCCAACATCTAATTCTGCTATTCCAGCTCAACAAGTTCTCAGTGACTAATTTTTTTTTTTTAATAATAAGAATAATTTGTAAAGTTTCCTTTTCTTTTAAACTTTTGCTCACAACACTAGAAACCAAGCAGTTTCTACTGGCGAAGAATTGTTCATGCTGATGAAAGAAGTATTCTGCCAGAAAGCAGCTGTATGCAGTGAATTGTAGGGCAATTGACAGAATATCTTGTTGCTCTTTCATATGGAGATCCTTCAAACCCCCTTCCTTCTATTTTTTAAACATTGTTTATGTATAAAAAGAACCCCGTCAGTTACATGTTGGCTTAATCGCTGTAGGCTAGAAGAGAAAAAAGGTGTGCATGGATTTTCAACTTCGTTTGCAGGAGAGCTTCGTCAAATGCTCATCAGCAGTTGTACAGGCTTCTGAATGTTTTTCTTCAGCTACTTCCTTGTTTGGCCTCTCCACCTACCACTTTACATAAGTCTTTTTCAAAATCTCCTTTTTTTTTCTCACGAACAAATTCATTCCACTTATTTATCAGCCTTCTCGTCATGGCTTTTACGGGCTTCTGCACATCTGAATATTCACATTTTCTTAGGGTTTTATTTCTCTTGTGTTGAGTGTCTTGGTTTGCTTTTCCATTTGGCTGCTCTCCATGTCACTTAGTCAGCTAACATAAATTCCACTCTGAGATTTTTACTCCACCCTCTTTCATGTATATGGGAGTGGTCCAGGGAGTCTGAGGATTTCTCAATGTCGTGGTTTTACCCCAACCAGCGGCTGGGCACCACACAGACGCTCGCTCAGTCCCCCTCATCGGAAATGAGGAGAGAATCACAACAGTGAAAGTGAGAAAACTCGTGGGTTCAGATACAAGAGTTTAATAAGTGAAGCAAAAGCCGCGTGCAGAAGCAAAGCAAAACAAGGAATTAATTCCCCACTCCCCACGGCAGGCAGGGGTTCAGCCATCCCCAGGACAGCAGGGCTCCATCACATGTAATGGTGACTTGGGGAGACAAATGCCATCACTCCAAATGTCGCTGCCCCCCCCTTCTTCTCTCCCCCAGCCCCTTATAAACCAAACATGATGCCATATGGTATGGAGTATCCCTTTGGTCGGGTACATCAAGCACGGCATTGCCAGCAGGTCGAGGGAGGTGATTGTCCCACTCTACACTGCGCTGG